>QRDG01000994.1:0-400754 GCA_012064385.1 Puccinellia tenuiflora | reverse complement strand
TACTGATCTTCCAACCGAAAAATATTTGTTTCTAACTGGCGCACAAAAGATAGGGAAGTGATGTATTGAGAACACAATCTAATATAGTGTTTAGTGCTTCCTAGTGTGTGTGCACTTGGCCAAGTGGTCTTTGCTAGAGTTCGTCCGATTCTTCTAGTTTCTCAATTTCCTCCTTCCTCGTTGTTATTATTGGTTATGTAAGTGCATATTCTAGCATCTGGTTTGGCAATCTATTCTCATTTCTCAAGTCGATTTGTTTTAGTGATATCTTGTGCATTTGTCCATCTTTATGTGAAAAAAAAAACCACGAGTTATCTCTTATCAAGTGTCTCTTTCAAGAAATTAGCACAAATAACGTCCAATAAGTCAAATGCGTTGTGATCAACTCTAGAGGTAGGTTTGACAATTGTAAATGAACAAATTTTATTATTTGTAATCCTCCCTTGTCACATCAACACTATTTCGATGGGGTTGAACAAGGAGTTAATATTTATTTGTACAAAACATATAATAGTTTGTGTAAAAGTCCAAATTGACGATAAGCCTAGCGTATAAATGTTTGTTTCCATTTGCTCCGAGTGTTGTCCATTTATAAATGACTAAATTGCCATGAAGTTTCTTGAATGAATATTTAAATATTTTTGAAGACATATATAGACACACGGCGTCAACGCAATGATATAGAGATATCTAGATATTCCCACATGAGGGTTAGATATTCTAGCATGAAACAAACCCGATATCCTACCAAGTATGTGAGGCCTAGATATTCCCATGAGGGTTCCATGTTTAAGATATACGATCGCTATCCCAAAGTGCCATATAAACTTGTTCCTAATGTGATGTTTGGTTCACATCACCTTTGCCTTGACATAGATTACTAGCAGCTGATGGGGCTGGAGTCCAATCAATGTTTCAGACTATGGTTTTTCGTGGCTTCATGACATATTTTTGTAAGCTATTATAAACAAATACCAAAACTATTACTCAGACATGGAAAATTATATATGTCTTGCAAACAATAATCATATTAATGAAAGTGTTATTACAAATAATCATAACCAGGCAATAGTTTTCTTTATTGTGACTATTTAGTCGCTAATGAGTACGATCTTAAGATGCAAAAGATTATAATGTAGTATATTTAGATATGCTTTATCATAATTTATTCCTGTAATTTATTTATTTAGGCATTTACTGGCAACAATGCCCGTGCGTTGCTACGGCTGAACAAATTTAGTTCTAGATATAAAGATAATATATTGGTGTTTTTAATCTGCACAAAGAAATCAATAAGTGAAGAATATGAATGGCAAGATCAGACCTTTGTCGCCCATGTTTTGACCCCCTAAATCCTGTAAAAACAGTTTCATTATGATGGTCAAAAATGACTGCACTGTTAGCGATATGATATATTTAATAATCATGAGCGAGCACTTCAAATTACCTTATATAAATAAACAATTCAAATCCCATAGAATTTTTTTTAGCCGGAACAATTAAACTTATACCGCAACAATGACGGTAGCAACCAAATCTGAGACAAAGTCATGCTCAATCCATGTAGGGAACAACAAGCTCGTGCTATAGCCAAATTGAGTGATGACATGGGCTACCTTATTAAAATCACGACAACTGGAACACAATTCAAAAGAGCCGAAGTTGAGGAATGAGGATGCATGATCGTCTAGCTTCACCAAGGAGGACGCTGAAATCAGAATAATTACAGTGTGTCGACTTGATTGTGTTCACCAGAAATTGGGAATCTGACTTCAAGATAACCCTATGAACTCTAGATTCATAAAAGCAGCATAAAAATTCATTTGGCATAGTCATTTTTTGGCGTCTCACATATCCTTTGTACCTGCACCTTGCAGATCGCATCGCGGATCTACCTCGACGTGTTTTCCGCTAATGTTCAGGTGTATCTGTATACAAAATTTCCTATCACCCTAGTAGTCCGATAGTGAGAGGCAATTTGCTACACACATGGGTAGCTACACACCCATGCGTTATACGGCGATGCAAGCCGTAAGTATCCGTTTTAGCTTGCTTTCCTAGTAAAACACAAATATTTGCACTAGTAGGAAAAGGGCTATCACTGGCGAACCTAAATAGCCTACCGATGGCGAACGTGTGGTTCGCCACCGCTCATATCGCCAGTGGTAACAGCTTACCGCTGGCGAACATGTTGTTCGCCAGCGGTAAGTAACTTACCACTGGCGAACCACTGCCTCGTTCGCCAGTGGTAGGCCACCTACCACTGGCGAACCAGTCGCATGTTCGCCAGCGGTATTCCCAGGGCTTACCACTGGCGAACCAGGCTCCTGTTCGCCAGTAATATGTATTTCTATTTTCAAATAAAAGCAGAAATGTATTACAGCAATATATACAGGTAAATACATATATATTCCAGCAATATATAATTGACAGAAACAGTATAATTGACAGAATTTCAATAGATACAAATAGACAAGTGACCAAATTGTTGGTTCATCACATATATGCATGCACTACAAGCCGAAATATACAAACCCAATATTTTGCATACATATGCATGAATACACACACATCTCCGGAAGTCGATAGTTTAGGTCGCAAGTTTTCAAAAGCAAGTAGTAATCTAAACTACAATCACAGACAAGAGAATTGCAATGGCGATGAAGAAGAAGAGTATATATGCATGTTCTTCCTCTCTTCCGCTCGCTCTGCTTTACTCTTGTAGCTCTTGTAGTTGTAGCCCTCTCACCCACTTGCTTCGGACATCTTCATCTCTCTGTACACGAGGCAAAGATAAAAGTGTTAGGCAAAGAAAAGAAGAGCAAGAGTTTATACACAAATCAAATAATAGTTAAATGAGTGCATCAAAATCGAAAACATACCTCATATATAGGTTGGACACACAAATTACAGAGATGGTGCTAGCGAGCCAAGTAGGATGCACAAGATGTGTGTACTCGTGCATATCACAAGGCTCGCTAGACCATCCCTGTATCACACGGTGTCACGACATTTTAATCATCGGCATTCTAGAAAAAGAGTACAAAACTAAACATCTGCATTCTCGGAGAAAGATGAAACAAAAACAAACATGATTTGGATTTGTGCCTCATACTTAGATTGGACACACAGAAGTTCCAGGGATGGTGCGAGTGAGCCAAGTAGGATGCAGAAGATGTGTATTCGTGCATATTGATACGTCTCAAACGTATCTATAATTTTTGAGTGATCCATGCTAGTTTTGTGATATTGTCACATGTTTTTACTGTCAATTATATCATTTTTATGCATTTTTTCGGACTAACCTATTGACAAGATGCCCAGTGCTAGTTCCCTGTTTCTGCTGTCTTTTTGTTTCAGAAATTTACTTCTCGAAATATTCTCGGAATTACACCAAAATTTATGGGGATTATTTTTTACGCCAAGACGAAGACGGAGTCCGAAGGGCAGCCTCGGAGGCGACCCACAGGGCGCAGGCGGCCTCCTGCCGCGGCCTAGGGGGACCCGCGGGTGGGACCCGCCCCTGCCCGTGGTCCACCTCTTCGGCCCCCTCCGACACATATAAAATCAGAAATAACCTAAAAACGTCGGGGCGGCCATTTTTTCCAGAAACTCGACCCCGACGCGCCGTCTCCGAAAACCCTAGTTTGGGGTCCAATCTGAAGCTGATCCTGGCACTCTGCCGGAGGGGAGATCGATCCCGGAGGGCTCTTCATCGTCATTCCTTCCTCCGGGATGATTTGTGAGTAGTCTCACCTTGGACTACGGGTCCATGGCAGTAGCTAGTTGGTAGTCTCTCTCTCTTGTGCTTCATGTCTTATGATCTTGTGAGCTGCCTAACATGATCAAGATCGATTATTGTAATGCTATGTGATATGTTTGCTGGGATCCGATGGATTAAGAAGTTATGTTCAGATTGTGCATGATTTTTATATGAGTAATTTATGTTCTTGCATGCTCTCTGATGTGCGTAGTTACTTTGGCCAAGTAATTGTGTGTATCTCCAAGAGAGGGTATTTATGCTAGATAGTGGGTTCTTGCCCCCCTTTTGTTCCTGGCACGAGTGACAGAAAAATCTAAGGGCGAGGGTGTGCTGTTGCTACTAAGGGTAAAACAGCGGTGTTAATGTCTCTTTTGATATTAGTATTGCTTACTTCATGCACTTTACTTAATGCAATTGCCTGTTGCTTGCAACTTAATACCGTTGGGTGACATGCTGGATAGCGATCCCACGATGGACTTTTTAGACAAAGACGTAGTTGGACTCAACGGTCTTTATTCCTTGTCTTGATGCCTCCATAAATATTATCATGTCCTTTTTGTCATAGCTAAATTGGGTTTGTGTCATGATCTTGTCAATTGCCTAGCTGTAATTCGTTCACCCATCACATGCATATTTTATTTACTTGAGAGACCCCACTAGTGAACCCATGGCTCCTGGTCCATCTTTTTACATTGTTTACAACCTCATTTACTTGATTTTAATCATCATTATTCATCTGGTCACTTTTCATATTTCATCTATTTCATCACACAATTAACCGCTTTGTTTTCTGCGAGACCGGAAAGATTGACAACCTTTCCGCCGTTGGGGGCAAAGTATTTTGGTTGAGTGTGTGCAGGTCCATGTCTGTTGAAGGTCAAGAGCCAGAGATCTTCAACATTCACCTCGTTGTTGATTTCAAAGTCCTACTGGTTCGATAAACCTCGGTTCGTTAAACGAGGGAAAACTGCTACTAGCTGCAATTCCGCCTTTGCTTGGGGCACCACCCAACTTATTTTAATACAGTAGCAAGATCTTTTCTGGCGCCGTTGCCGGGGACTTTGGAGCTACAGCAAGGGGAGTCTCATACTCTCAATCTCTTTACTTTGTTTTTGTCTTGCTTTCTTTATATCTCGTTTAGTTTATTTTCCTGTTTCAAAATTTTAAAACCCAAAAAAATTAGTGTAGTCTTTAATTCTGTCATGTTATTTTATCCTGTCTTTATGTCTAGCTTTACCACTCTTGATATGCCTCTCTTAGCCGAGTTCTTTACCTTCAAACAAAAGGGAGAAGAAAGTTTAAAAAATGCTTGGGATAGAATTTCAGAATTACATCAAAAGATCTAACCCATGCTTGCTATGTGTGTTTTATTGAGATGCTTTTATTATGGACTATCTGATGCATGCAAGCATGTTTTGGATGTCATTACTGGAGCAAACTTTCTTGAAATTGATGAATTAGAATCCCTGAGAATTATAAAAGGCTTAGTTGTTTTTCCCACCAATGAGAAAACTAATGGAATACATGGTAGATTAGATAAAATAGAAAATATTTTATGTAATCTAAATTTAAATGGAATAGAGGGGAGCTCTAAAGATTATCAAATACTTGAAATAAATAGAGATTGGGAACCGTATATTCCTATTGAAATAAATGATCAAAGGTTCCTTGCTTATTGTGATATTGGTTCTATGATGTCAACTATGCCTAAAATGGTTTTCGATGCTATGAATTTTGGAGACTTATTTGATTACCCTTTTTGTCACTCTCATTCTGATGGTAGCTCTTAAAAAATTTATAAAAGAGTTAATGAAGTCCTTGTCACTTTTAAACATAAGACTGCTTTGGTTGATTTCTTGGTTCTTGAGTCAAAGGCTCAAGCTAATATTGTTCTTGGAAGATCTTTCCTTCATTCCGTGGGAGCTTTTATTGATGTTAAAAATGGCTGCATACGTTTTTGTTTTCCCATTAGGGGTAGGTTCTCCTTTCCCCTCAAAGAGAAAGAAGTGTTATTGAAGGAAAAGTTGCAATGGATTTCAAAAAAAGTTGATATTTGGCATTGCGCCTAGCTAAAAGGCGTTAAAGAAAAGCGCTTGTTGTGAAGCAATCCATCTTTTATTTTCAGTTTGCTTTTTGCTTTTCTTGAGTTATGAAGTTATTACCTCTGTAGCAACTTCATTGTATCTTTTTCTTTTGGTTTTTTTGTGCCAAGTTTAGCCTCTAATGCATTGAAAGTGCGAGGTATTGTGTTGCTGTCCAAAAACAGATTTTGTGCGCCTGTTGCACGAAAATCCTAAAATCGCCTGAATTTTACATTTTTCTGATAATTTTTGAAAGCAAGACTGATTCTTTTATCTATCTTTAGTTACTTTTATGTTTTTGATTTGATCTGCAGAAGTGCCTCTAAAAATTTGATCTTTACAGACTATTCAGATTTTAACAGATTCTGCTTTTATTTTGCATTTGTCTCTTTACCATCGTTATATGTGATGCTCTAGGGGTGGAGTGCCACATTAAGGCTTAGTAAACAGTAGCTAATGTCTAATGAAGTTTGTTTGCAATTTGTCATGAGTTGAACACATGTGCATTTTAATTTATGAGCACTAACCCTCTAATCAAATTACGAGAAGTTTTGTGTGAAGGGAGTTTTTAAGTTCCAAAGGAGAGGAATATGAAGAAATCGAGGATGGATCAGAGCTCAAGCTTGGGGATGCCCCCATGGCACCCCGTCTGAATATCAAGAACTATCAAGAGTCAAAGCTTGGGGATGCCCAAGGCATCCCCTCATCTTCATCGACTATCATAAGGTCGTCTTCGTTGAACTTCGTTTTTATCACTTTACATATTATGTGCTATGCTTGGAGCATCTTTTTACTTTCAGTTTTGTTTGTTTGTTTGCTGGTCATATCTTTGTTTGATCCTAGCCTTATTTGTGTGGGAGAGAGACACGCTCCGCTTTTTCGTTTGAATACTCCTTTGCTTCGCTTATATCTTTTTGAGTATTCTTAGCTACTGTATGTTTTCTAGTAAGCTCTCGCTTTTAGCTTTTATCTTGTTTAAAGCTGCTAGTTGTTAAGTTAAACTCTCTTGTTCTTCACTTATACTTGTTGAAGAGTTTTTGTTGAAAAATTGCTTGAATTGTCAATGCGACAAAATGCTGTTTCTGTGATGATAGAATAAAATGAAAAGCCTGCATAGTTTTGTAGATCATGGTGTGGATACTTGATGCTTCTCAATTGTATTGATATGTTAAGTTGAATGCATAAACTTGCTGGTTATTTGAGTGGAATTGATTAGTAAAGCAATATGGTTGAAAGCTTGAAATTGTGTGGTTTTTCACAGTTGTTAATTCATAGTGCTAATCTTTCCATCAAAAGAATTGTTTGGTCAACAAGGGAGAAGGTGTAGATTTTTTATGGTTATGACCGGTAAATGTGTTATGTTGTTCTGTTACCGGTTATTGTTAGATGTTTGCTTCAAACTCCCTTTTTGCTAAGCCTAAAAAGTCGTACTGAGTGTATGGTTCACTTATGCATCCAATCCCCAAAGCCAAACTTTCTTGCCAGCTGAGTCCACCATATCTACCTATGCATGGTATTTCCTACCATTCCAAGTAAATTTGTCATGTGCTACCTTTAGAAAATTCAAAATACTTCTTCTTTGTGCCTCTATTTTTAAGCTCATGAGGGAGAGGTAGAGAGCTAGATATAACTTGTGACGAGCGAGGTCATTTCCCCCTTTTACCCGGTGTTGATGGATTACGTCTTCACTTGAATCAACCCGAGAGCAGCTTAAGCAAAATATAAATATAACTCACAATTCTCCTCTGCGCAATGCAAATCTGAGAAATCAGCACAAACATTGGACAGTGGTGAAACTAAGGAGAAAGAAGAGCGTACTCGCTCTTCTAAGAACCAGCTGCTCTCACAAGTCTAAAAACCTTGCTTGTCATGAGGGACTAGATAGCTTCTCTGTTGTGAAGTCGTTGACGAAAGCATGCATACCTCAAAATCATTTTACTTCTGTTTTAAAAACCAAAAAGCTCTAGCACATGACTAATCCATGCTTTCCTCTGCGAAGGGCCTTTCTTTTACTTTTAATGTTGAGTCAGTTTTTCTTTTTACTTCTATCTCCACAAAAGCAAACATCTAGCATTGACCCTGGGTATCGTTGAGCATATTACATTGTCAAGATTAAATATAAATCTTTATATTGATATCTATAAGATAAGCTGTTGGAAGTTGAAGCTCTTTGCTAATGCTTACATCTTCCTTTGTGTTGATTCTTAAACACTTTTGTCATGGAATTATTATCCTTGTGAATTAGTCAAATATGTTGATCACATTGTTTTCATGTCTTTGACATACTATTTATGAAAGGTTTTGCTTGGATGATTCAACTTGTTTATTCATTGCTTTCTTGCTATCAATTATAGACAAGTGTTTTGTGTCTCTTCATTCACATCCTTTGATTTACATTACTATCTTGATCAAGATTGTGTTGGTCGCATGTCTCATCAAAAATTATTTGTTATCACTTATCTACTTGAGGACGAGTAGGAGTTAAGCTTGGGGATGCTGATACGTCTCAAACGCATCTATAATTTTTGAGTGATCCATGCTAGTTTTGTGATATTGTCACATGATTTTACTGTCAATTATATCATTTTATGCATTTTGTCGCACTAACCTATTGACAAGATGCCCAGTGCCAGTTCCCTGTTTCTGCTGTCTTTTTGTTTCAGAAATTTACTTCTGGAAATATTCTCGGAATTGCACCAAAATTTATGGGGATTATTTTTACGCCAAGACGAAGATGGAGTCCGAAGGGCAGCCTCGGAGGCGACCCACAGGGCGCAGGCGGCCTCCTGCCGCAGCATAGTGGGGACCCGTGGGTGGGACCCGCCCCTGCCCGTGGTCCACCTCCTCGGCCCCCTCCGACGCCTATAAAATCAGAAATAATCTAAAAACGTCGGGGCGGCCATTTTTTTCCAGAAACTCGACCCCGACGCGCCGTCACCGAAAACCCTAGTTTGGGGTCCAATCTGAAGCTGATCTCGGCACTCTGCCCGATGGGAGATCGATCCCAGAGGGCTCTTCATCGTCATGCCTTCCTCCAGGATGATTTGTGAGTAGTCTCACCTTGGACTACGGGTCCATGGCGGTAACTAGTTGGTAGTCTCTCTCTCTTGTGCTTCATGTCTTATGATCTTGTGAGCTGCCTAACATGATCAAGATCGATTATTGTAATGCTATGTGATGTGTTTGCTGGGATCCGATGGATTATGAAGTTATGTTCAGATTGTGCATGATTCTTATATGAGTAATTTATGTTCTTGCATGCTCTCCGATGTGCGTAGTTACTTTGGCCAAGTGATTGTGTGTATCTCCAAGAGAGGGTATTTATGCTAGATAGTGGGTTCATGCCCCCTTTTGTTCCTGGGCACGAGTGACAGAAACTTCTAAGGGCGAGGGTGTGATGTTGCTACTAAGGGTAATACAGCGGTGCTAATGTCTCTTTTGATATTAGTATTGCTTACTTCATGCACTTTACTTAATGCAATTGGATGTTGCTTGCAACTTAATACCGTTGGGTGACAGGCTGGATAGCGATCCCACGGTGGACTTTTTAGACAAAGACGCAGTTGGACTCAACGGTCTTTGTTCCTTGTCGTGATGCCTCCATAAATATTATCATATCCTTTTTGTCATAGCTAAATTGGGTTTGTGTCATGATCTTGTCAATTGCCTAGCTATAATTCGTTCACCCATCACATGCATATTTTATTTACTTGAGAGACTCCACTAGTGAACCCATGGACCCCAGTCCATCTTTTTACATTGTTGACAACCTCATTTACTTGCTTTTAATCATCATTATTCCTCTGGTCACTTTTCATATTTCATCTATTTCATCATACAATTAACCACTTTGTTTTCTGCGAGATCGGAAAGATTGACAACCTTTCCGCCATTGGGGGCAAAGTATTTTGGTTGAGTGTGTGCAGGTCCATGTCTGTTGAAGGTCAAGCGCCAGAGATCTTCAACATTCACCTCGTTGTTGATTTCAAAGTCCTACTGGTTCGATAAACCTCGGTTCGTTAAACGAGGGAAAACTGCTACTAGCTGCAATCCCGCCTTCGCTTGGGGCACCACCCAACTTATTTTAATACAGCAGCACATATCACAAGGCTCACTAGCGCCATCCCCGGGATCACATGGTGTCACAACATTTGAATCATAGGCACTCTAAGAGAAATACAAGAGGTATCTAGGCAAGTTCAACGACTTCCGAAGCAAGAGGTATCCAGGCAAGTTAATTTACGGATATAATTTAACAATAGAAGTTTATCAATCGTACCAACACAGTTCGTCGATCACTGCTTCTTCTTGCTCGGCTTCGGCATCGGCGGGAACGGGAGAGCACCATCTATAGTGAGTGGCCTGGGATCACCCTGCGCTGTTAGGCGATTTTGTATCTCGGTGTTCGATGGTACTGCCCAGCCGTTGAAGAACACCCCGGATTTATCCAAGACATCATTGCAGATGATTCCAGCAATCATCTGCTGGAATCATCTGCTGGATGTGACCGAACTCTTTTCTAATAACAGCATCACTAGCTTCTGCCAAGTTCTTGCACCATCTGTCGAGAGCAGACGGAAATTGCAGACGTTGTTGATCCTTTATGTACTCCCGCATGTGATGGATGAGGTACCATGCCTCCATCTTAGTGCCTGGCGCCTGCTTGATGCACGGGAACACAAGTTTGTGGCCGAATATATTCTTGCCTCCCCATGTGTTTTTTCTTTTAATGATGCCTTCTTCCTTTTCGGCGTAAGCACTAAGAGCATCATTCAGAACAGCCTTGATTTTGGTATAGTCTTTACTCGTCACATCACTCCCGGAGTCGATATAGACAGCATGCGACTCTTTCGGGTACAGAACGATGAGGGTGCCGTATTGGTTACTGCGCAAAATAGTTCAAAAGAGACCATCATCCTCAAATTAACCATATGTACCATGCAAACTTAATGATGGAAATGTACGAAACCATGTAATGGCGGTTAGCGAATGACTTACTCGGGAAAGTAAGGCAGGAGAAAGATGCTCTTGGAAGGATGCGCCTTGAAGCAATCTTCGATGTACCGCGTCACCTTTGCCCTAGCCCTAGGGGTGCTCAGGAACATTTCTTTCATGTAGTACGGGTCAATTATCACGATGTCTGGGGTATTCTCCATTAAGAGCTGGTGTGCCATACTAAGCGCAACCAGGCGGAAGATCGATGGGTTTAGCGGGTACATGTGATACATGTTGAAGATGTCATTAAATCTCACGAGGATCACGTCCCCAGAGTCTTTAGCGACAAAGCCCAAGGCATCTATCTCTGGTACCTTTACGGAGAAAACCGGGTATGTTGGATCTTTCTCTTTGAGAAGCCTCTCCTCTTGAAAAAGAATACCTTCATGTAGGCTCCTCATATCCCCAGTCAAGAGTTTTACCAGCCTCGGCGGCATCATCGCTTTACCCATACAATGGACCGAATGCCAGTCGGGGATGGGTACCCTGTCCATTACCCGGTGCGGCGGCTTCGACTTAGTACCCGGCACCGACTGGCTGTTGGAGTCAATGTCAGCTTTCCTCTTAGATCTTTTCCGTCCCGTCTTCTTAGACTCCTTCGGCGCCATCGCATCTTTGATCACCTCTTTGACTGTATCCTGGCTCAAACCAGCTTGCTCGGGGAAAGCTTCTGCGTATCTTGAGAACAGAATAGACGACTTCGTACACTGATATTTATCTGGGACATCAGCGTCTTGCCCGAGATCTGTACGCATTAGATCATGGTCAACTGGACCCTCGCCAGCATATCTGTCATCGTGAGCTCCGTCATCGTAAGGATCATCATCGAGGAAGTCATTGGGGTCATCATCGCCATCAGTGAGGGCGTTGAGCTCGGCTAACGGCCACAGACCGCGGGTCGCCGGCGGGGTAATCAAGAAGGGAGGGCTTGATCTTCGAGGCGCGGTGACGGCCGGTGATTCCTCCCTACCATATGCGTTGTTGCCGGCCGACGTATGGTCGTCCCTACGAGAATTAGGGTTGACGACCGGGCTCTGCACAACAGGCGCCACACCGCTCGAGTTGCTGGAGCCTGCTAAGCTAATCACGGGGGGGGGGGGGGGGGAGGCCCTTGTTTGCCCCCCTCAAACCAAGCCCCGATGGACATACAGATGTTGGGAAGGAGGGCGTTGAGCCTTTTTTCCACCACTGCATCGATGGACACATCCATTTTTGATTGCTCAGCCATCTTCCGCTCCTTTCGCTTCTCCTTGGAGTCGGGGAAGTAATAGGAATGTTTATGACCCATTCCGGCACCGACCGCACGGCCACGATATCGATGCGGTACTTTATCCGACGACACCTTCTTTGTCTCGTTTAGCACCCTAAGGAAAGGTGTCTGATACGTGCCCTTCTGGTCCGAGGAGCCTTTAGATTGATCATGTTCTTCCTTTTCGTGTTCCTAGAGAATTTTGTTCTCAAGTTCCTTCACCTTGGCGTTCAAGACAAGCTCCCCAGTCGATTTGGGATGATCCCTGAATCGGGCCCTAACAAATTTTCGGGCGAGCGGGTCTTTGATCTTGTCATAGGGGTTCTGTCGGGGATATGGGACACGGGTACCCGCAAGGAGGATCAACGAGGCCCATCAGGAGGAAGCCCAGCAGGCCGACTCTAGTTAGAATAGGAAAAGGACTCACCTTTCCAAACTTGTAATAGATAGCCGAGTCCTAAGAGGACTCTATATGTAAGCCGGCCTCCTCCACCTTTATAAGGAGGGGCAAGGCGCCCCAGAGAGGGCACGACCCAATAGGTCTAGACAGATCTAGACAAGAGGAGCCGCCTCATCGGCGACTTCCACCATGAGAGGAATACAACCTAGCCACAAACAGCACGTAGGGATATTACCGGATGATGTTTCCCGGGTCCCGAAGCTGTATAAATCCTTTCTCCCGTGTCGTTCATCTACTAACCCACATCGACGATGCCCGCGCGTACATAGTCCCGTATCTTCACCGTTGATCTAAACCATCGACATTGGCGCCCACCGTGGGGCTAAGTGCGCGTGGATTCACAATTCGATGGGTCCAATCTTCATCAACGACGACGGGGAATTCATCACAACATCGGTCGTCAAGATCTTCATCCACACGAACGTGGGGGCTCGACAACAACATTGCCCTCGTGAGCGTCCGTGAAATTACTAAAGATTTCAGCCAAGCAATTCGTCGCCTGGACATCATCGCCATGGTGTCAGGATCACTCCATCAAAAACAGCAGCAGTTTGACATCCTCCATCGGGGAGTCGGTAAAGTCAGCGCGTCTCATCTACAGCAGTTGATCAAGTTTGAAGAAAACCCAGCGCTAGCCCAATCCGATCGAAGCTGGCGTCGTGTCCTCGTAATCCGGCCAAGGCTGGTACAAACGCGCGTAGAGCCGGCAGCAGAAAAGAAAGGAAAGGCTAGTTGGCTTAATGCGTACGCGGCAGCATCCAGCGATCGAATCAAGAATTGAAGAAAACAAGCAGGCGTGGGACAGCGCGGCCGGTCAGAGAGGAGCACGCATCGGATCGGCCGACCGGAGGAGGAGTCGAACCGCTTGATTGCACCTACAGAACACCAACAAGGAAAGAAAGACAAAAGAACCGAGTACAACTAGTACTCGTACAGGTCAAAGCTACCACGTCTTCGAGTCAGCTACGGACGAAAAACAAGAATAGAGAAGGCTGTCAGATTGATCAAGAAAAGTCAGGTAGAGGCCAAGGAAAGATCTCACGTGAAGCATCAAAAAAAAATGATGAGAAGAGGGCAAACCGATTGCTACTAGTAAATCAAGACTCGTACAACAAGAGAAGGCGGGTGCAAGTGCAATCCATTCACGGATCAGTTATCCCCAGCGGGAGTCACGAGGACTTGCAAGACAGATAAAGGAATAAAAGAAAGAAAAATTGGATGGAAAGAGAAGCCGAGTACTACTACAACTCGAACGAGTTGATCAAAGAAGAAGCCGGCCAGCTCGCCGACTCGTCATCATCCACGCAAAATAAACAAGCTAAGTGATTGCTTGCATGTTTAAATCTCGTATTTTTATTTTCAGTCAGTTAAATAAATCTGTTACCTTTAAGTTAATTCCGGGTTAATTCCGAGAGCTATATATCCAGTTTATAAAGAAATTGCAGAGATAATCTAGAAGATTACAAAGTAAGTTTTAAATAATGCAAGGGGGTTAATATAAGTTGCGTACAGTTATTATCTCAGAAAATTCTAGGTGGCATATCAAATCAATTCTTGGAGGCTTAATATAGCCAAATCTCAAAGTTGGGGTTTTTAAACCCGCCACGGATTTCTCAAAAGTCGAGCTATTGCTTGCACCGGATTTCTCAAAGTCGAGCTATTGCTTGCACTGGGATTTTTCAAAGTCGAGCTATTGCTTGCACTGGATTTTTCAAAGTCGAGCTATTGCTTGCATTGGATTTTTTAAAGTCGAGCTATCTATTGCTTGCACCGGATTTTTTCAAAGTCGAGTTATATATTGCTCGCAATGGATTTCTTTAAAAGTCAAGTTCTTTATAAACTTGTATCAGATTTATTGGAAAGATACCCACAAAGGGATTTCTAAAAAATATCAATGTCTCTATACTCCAGCTTATATATTACCAACGAGCCCAGAGAGCTCCGCAACACCAACGAGCCCAGAGAGCTCTGTAACACCAACGAGCCCAGAGAGCTCCGCAACACCAACGAGCCCAGAGAGCTCCGCAACACCAACGAGCCCAGAGAGCTCCGCAATATCAACGAGCCCAGAGAGCTCTGATTGTTATGATCAAAGGGATAAAGCCGGCTTCTCTACAGTAAGAGTTTTGCCGAGACACCCAGTAAGTGCGCCTTTATTAACTTTGATCATTAGGTCCTTGGGGGCTTGTCTTTCAGGAAAAAGCCAAGCTTTAGACTCATTGACCTGGCCCAGATGCCAACTTATCCTTAGTTTTATCTGGTAAGTCAGATGCAACCTGTACAACAAACCGGCTGCTAATTAGCAAAGACCGGGCAGGGCCTACTTATTCATCAGTATAAAACTAAGAAGGAATATAAGAACCAAATCAGCTCAAGCATCAATCAAGTTCAAAAAGTTTTAAGCTCCGAGTTGCTGCAGGCAAACAACCCAGCACTTGGGGGCTACATGTTATCAGGTTTTCAGTTTAAGTCAAAGGGAATACAAAGTTGGAAGCTCCAAGTTGTCGCAGGCAAACAACCCGGCGCTTGGGGGCTACTCACGGATCAGGTTTTTCTACAAGTTAAGCAGTAATCAAATTCCAAAAGTTTTTATCTCCAAGTTGTTGCAGGTTAACAACCCGGCACTCGGAGGCTACATCATCTGAAAGTCATGAGTTATACATCAAGGAGTCCCGAGTCGTCGCAGGCAAACGACCCGACACTCGGGGGCTACATCATCTGAAGTTATGAGTCATCAATACAAGCTCCAAGCTGTCACAAGTTAACAGCTCGGCGCTTGGGGGCTATACATATACCGGTGTAAACAAGCTTGAGCAAAATCATACAACTCGTCAAAAGGACTCGGAGAAAATTCCGAATCGCCATCAACAAGTCGCTCTGAGAAGTCGGCATCAACAAGTCGACAGGAGGAGTCGGCATCAACAAGTCGACAGGAGGAGTCGGCATCAACAAGTCGATAGGAGAAGTCGGCATTAACAAGTCGACAGGAGAAGTCGGCATTAACAAGTCGACAGGAGAAGTCGGCATTAACAAGTTGACAGAAGAAGTCGGCAATGACAAGTCGGCAGGAGGAGCCGGCGTTAACAAGTCGGCAAGCGAAGCCGGCATCGATGACTCGGCAACGCCTACATCGATAACTCGGGAAAATCTACAACGATAACCCGGCAACATCTACATCGACAACTCGGCAAAGTCTACATCGACAACTCGGCAAAGGCTGAAGCCGGGTTCCGCGACATCGTCGACATCTACGACTCGGCAAGCACTACATCTACAAGCCGGCAAAGAACCCGGCACAAACTCCGTGTCCCATTTCTTCAACAAATCAAGACCTTCCGCACGACTCTGCGAGTCATCCAGAAGCTCGGGGGCTACTGTCGGGGATATGGGACACGGGTACCCGCAAGGAGGATCAACGAGGCCCATCAGGAGGAAGCCCAGCAGGCCGACTCTAGTTAGAATAGGAAAAGGACTCACCTTTCCAAACTTGTAATAGATAGCCGAGTCCTAAGAGGACTCTACATGTAAGCCGGCCTCCTCCACCTTTATAAGGAGGGGCAAGGCGCCCCAGAGAGGGCACGACCCAAGAGGCTAGACAGATCTAGACAAGAGGAGCCGCCTCATCGGCGACTTCCACCATGAGAGGAATACAACCTAGCCACAAACAACATGTAGGGATATTACCGGATGATGTTTCCCGGGTCCTGAAGCTGTATAAATCTTGTCTCCCGTGTCGTTCATCTACTAACCCACATCGACGATGTCCGCGTGTACATAGTCCCGTATCTTCACCGTTGATCTGAACCATCGACAGGTTCGGCCCTTTCCTTCGTGTGTCCTCCTTTTACCAAATTGGCTCCTTTCCAGCGTAACCCCGGCTTCCGAGATTGTGGGGAGCAACGTTCTTCTTCTGCATGTCTTTCCCCCACTGCCTTTGCTTCTGCTTTGCAGCAGTGGCTTTTATGGCCTTGAATTCTTCAAAGTCCTCTTCGTAAATGCTGGGCCACACTTTGTGGATCTCGTCGAATCCAGCACCTTCATCCTCAATCATCTTACTCACATCTCCTCTCCAAGTTGCAAAGGCTTTGCCAAACTTGCCGAGGGCTTGTGTGTTAACAATATTGGTTTTGATATCCTTGTTATCGTAGGGTGTCGGGAACTTGTATCGTGTGTGCAGCTTATCAATGAGGTAGGCGGCCAAACCTTCATTGTCCTTCGCCTTTAGGTTGTCGTCATAGATTTTCCCCCATTCCCGAGCGATGCATCCAAGCTGGAGGCCGTACCCTTTTACATATTTTTCCGGCTTCGTAGGAAGACCGCTTTTAGGGTCCACCTCTGTGAATGCATGTTGGGTGCTGCCGAGCTTGTTTGGTTCCCTCTTCTTACGTTTACGCTCTCTGCTGGCTTCACTACCAGAAGGTACGCCCTCCTCGACACCACTAGTAGTGGTCCCAGCATCACCACACTCGGCTTCGCTAGCAGATGGGGCCTCCATCTCATCATTGGCATGCTCGATCTCCTCGTCGGCGCCAGTGTACTGTCCAAGCATCGACAGGTACGCATCATCGCCTCCTGTCCGAGAACCCCCGGCCTGGTCGTTGTGAGCCATCGATCTTCGCACTGACGAGGAAATTAAGTCAAAGTTAGTATAAAAATATAAGAAAAAAACCACTTAATTAAATACTAAGGTACCCCATGAGTCCAAATTTTCCGGAATGTCGATTAACTTCCGTCTCGGCAGATTTCGGGTATTCCATATGTCCTATTGTATAGCAAAAGTCATGCCAAAATTCACGGAAAATTTTGGCATGACCTTTGCTAAAAATAGGGCATATGGAGTACCCGAATTTGCCGGAACGGAAGTTAATCAACATTCCGGCAATCTCAAGGGCCTCATGGGGTACCTGCAAACATTTCACAAAGGGCTCAAAAGGCCTCATCAACACCACATTCATACACATATATTCACATCACCACATGCACACATCATCCACCCCACATCCACCACATCAACATCCAACACATCCACCACATCCAACACATTCACAAATCATCGCCACAACCACAACCACAATCACCACATCCACCACCACATTGACCACATCCACAGAAGCAAATATCTCATAATCTCACCTGAAACTGAATATAGCAGCAGCGTTGAGGTCCTTCTAACTTCCTGCGTATGACAAAACAATTGGAATTAAAACCTAAACAATAGCTTATTGAAAATAAACATAGGCTAATGGCCTACAATTTGTCTAATACCTAAACTAATTAATTTCAAAGTGATTTTGAATTTTTAACAGTGTTACTTAACCAAAAACAGTAGCAATTTTTTGAAAACAGCAGCAGTACCTAAAAACAGTAGCTAAATATAATTTTTTACCATAATTAAGCTAACATAGTTTAAACTAACTAACTAATTTAAACTAACCTAAAACTAACTAACTATTAAACTAACCTAATTTTAACTAACCTACACTAACTAATTAATTTGACAACAAAAACAGTAGCTAAAACTAACCTAAAACTAACTAACCATTTAGGCATTTTCACAAACACCTTAGGTGCAGGGAACAAACCTGTGGGGAGGAGGAGGAGGCGACGGCAGCGGCGAGGAGGAGGAGTAGGAGGAGGAGGGGACGCCGGCGGCAGTGAGGAGGACGAGGAGGGCGGTGCGGCGGCGGCAGCGAGGAGGAGGAGGGATCGGCCGGTGGCGGTGAGGAGGAGGAGGAGGGAGGTGCGGCGGGGAGTGGAGCGGAGATGAGGGAAGGGGCCGGCTGGGGCGCGTGGACGGCGGCGACAAAGAGGGGCCGGCGCGGGAGCGTGGACGGCGGCGGCGGTGGCGGTTTCAAACAGAGAGAAAGGAGCGCGGGCGCGGGAGCAAGTCGAGTGGGGGAGAGAGAGAGCCCCCGCGCGGGCGGTCCCAACAGGTAGGGCTCCCCTCCCTTACCGCTGGCGAACAAAGGCAAATGTTCGCCAGCGGTAAGGTCTCCCCTCCCTTACCGCTGGCGAACAAGAGTGGTGGTTCGCCAGCGGGAAGGGCCATACCGCTGGTGAACCAAGGCAACTGTTCGCCAGCGATATTTTTTGTTTATTATTTTATTTTTTCAATTGTTTTCTTTTTCCCTCTATTGACTTTTCTTTTTTTTCTTGTTTTCTTATCTCTTTCTTGTTTTGTTTTCTAATTCATGATTTTAAAATTAGTCAAATTTTGAAAAATAGTGACTTAATAAAAGTATAAGTTTTAAGGATATAATTAAACACATAACATGAGGTACATATATATAATTAATTAGTGCACAATATCACATCACTTGATCATCGATTTAATTCCGATACAAAAAAGAGATACATATATAGTCGCATGCAATGCTGACACAGCGCGTCTTTCTTAGCGTTTGGCATTCTTCTTGCCTTTTTTGGTCGCAGTTGCATAATTTAGCCCCACATCACGACTTCTTCTTTTGAATGGAAGACCTTGCCTAGGTAGCGTGGTTCTGCTTCTTCTTGTGGTGTATGTTGCCTTATCATCATCATCTTGATCATCATCGATATTTGGGTTGTCGAACATGTCGAACTCGTCCTCGTTGGTGATAATCCCCAAGAGCAAGGAATCACTGTAGCACAATTCGGTACGTATTTGAGTGTCGAACCCACGAGGAGCTGAAGGTAAACTATCTATTCTCTAAAGCCCTATAACCCTCTTATATGGCCTTTTATGCAAAGCAATAAATTTGAGTAAGAAAGGAACTAACTAATGGAACCAAGTGATGTGGAGTAGGTTTATCTAGCAACAAGTTTCTAAGAGCAAGCTTTCTAATGCAAGTTTCTTAAAGCAGTTTTATCAAGGTAACAAGTAGCAAGAATCTCAAGTAGCAAATATCTCAAGGGAGCAAATGTTCTGGCAATTGTTATTTCATTCGTGTGGTTGTCACAATTAGTGAAGCACATGTTTTAGTATTAATTGTTTCTTCTAGGGGGAGCCATAAATAGTTGTAGCCAAGTAAATGAGCAAATTACACAACTCTTATGATGGATCTCATGGCCAATTAAATGTGCAGCACAAAAATTATTAAGACATAACTGTCCCACCATAGCCTTAAGTTCTAGGGTCTCCCATATATCCCCCAATAGAGTAACTTCATGATTCGATCTCGGGTTTACTTGTCCTCCCAAGTCCTCCTCACTCCATTACCTTACCGGTGATCACCTTACATGCATTCCCCAACATATGCGTGCACTCATACATTGTACATCAAGACAATCATAAAAGATAACAAAACTTGTATGCAACCAATCAACGAACTATTTCACTAATGCCATGAACAAATCACTTCTCAAACATAGATGGAGAGACATAATAGATCAAGGGAGTATATTGCATCATACATCATGTTTGCCAAGAGTTTACAGTGGAGATATGAGATGATCTTGCTGTAGAAGTTGATGATGAACACGCAGGAGGGGGGTGGAGCCCTCCGGAGGTGGATTCCGGCGGCGTTTCCCCCCTCCGATCTTCTCCGGCGGCAGCCTTCTGTCTCTCTGTTTCTGGTTTTGTGTTTCTGCGCCGCCTCCTCCTGGAAAACGTCGGGGGACTATTTTTATAGTCGTTTTTAGGTCACGAGGAAACTTCGGGAAGAAGGATCGACGCAAACGGGGCCACGAGGGCCAAAAGAGGTGGGCCCATGCGGCCAGTACAGGGGACGCGTGGGGCACCCTCTTTTGCCCCTCCGGCCTCCGTTTGCTTGCTCCCTTCGCTCCTAGGTCTTCCTCCTTCCAAAATAATGATCCCCGTAAATTTGCAGTTCATTATGACGTCGTTAAGGCCCTGAAATAAATAAGGAAAGAAATAGGGGTTTTCTGCCTGCGCAGGATTAATTCCATAAAAAGGGGAAATCATTATTAATTACCAAAAATAATTAAATAACAGTAATATACCCCTTATATGATGCAAATATGAATGGAATATAATTATTATAGTGCAAAGTTCATGTATGCATTTTATATGCATCAGTTGGCGACACCGTCCATTCCGACGATGTTTCTTTTGCCTCTCCTGATGACGACACGGCTAGGCCGTGACGGGTCGGTTATGAAGAAGCATTGGGAGACGTGCTTAGCCAGTACCCATGGCTCATTTTGCGCGGTGACATTCGGGATTGATGAAGTGTCGGCTTCGGGTATAACCATGGTGGTGAAGTATTTGTCTTCTTTTTGGACGGTCGACATCCTAGCGCATCTGACGCGGAACATTGATGACTCCCAAGTGCAGGAGATCAATTGTAGTACCTTTCAATTAGAAAAGGTTGTCGAACCCACGAGGAGCTGAAGGTATTGGTTAGAAAGAATGATAAATAAAGCAATGAAAGATGCAAATGTTTTTGGGATTTTCAGTTGTATGATTGCAAAGATAATAAAAATGTCGAAAGTAAATAGTAACAGTTGAAAGCCCAATCCTCTATGTGGCAAGAGGACAAGCTCAAATGGTGTGTAACTTATATGTGGAAAGCGTTCCCGAGGGCGGCATGGATATCACTAGGCATAGAGATTTATTAAACAACACGTTGCATATCTTGTCAAGTTTTAATCTTCTTGGGGCGGAGCCATAACTAGGCATAGCTAAATAAATAATCTACAACCCCTTATGATGGATCATGTAGATAATTAAATGACTGCACAAGAATTATTAAGACACAAAGTTCCACCATAGCATTACACTCTAAGGTCCCCGACACTACTACCCACATAATATAACTGCATGACTCCGTCTTAGGCTTACTTGTCCTCCCAAGTCTTCCTCAATTCATTACACTACGTTGTTCTCCTATGAGCCCTTACAGGTGAAGTGTTGTGCAGTCGACGTTCGCACAACACCATCATAGAATCACATAGAAGATAAACTCTTGACAAAATACCAACACATGTTATATATAAATCATTGCCAATTCATCCTATGCCCTCAGGAACATATGGGAACTACTCACAACGTGCAAACATGATCATAATCAGTGGCATAAAGGGTACAACACAATCTGAAATAAATACTTCACCAACAAATAATGACAAGTACCCAATCACAAACCTGAATAGGAGCACAAGACAATGATCTAGGGTATAGCAACTCTCAAACTGTGAGGGGAACGGAGTTTTTTTTTGAAGGGCAAACAGTGGGGAAAAACCCCACTGCAATTTTTATTAATTTAGGGGGATATAATACAACAGATATTTACAAAAGCTTGCCTCTTCAAAAAATGGGTAAAAAAGGTGAAAAAAAGAATAACTAGGCCACTCTGTAAACTAAGTCTGAATCTCTAACCAAGCTTTGAATTGATCAACATGCTTGGCTTTGATTCTGAATTTGAGCCAGTTCAGTTCAGTATAAAAAATGGCTTTCCACCTCTCCATAGAAGGCGTCTCATTTCTAAAGATCATGTTGTTCCTTATCATCCAAATACTCCAACTGGCCAGAATTATTATGTCACTGAAAAATGGGATATTCAGTTTATCTCTCAGGTCAAAAAGACCTTCATAAAGAGTCAGACTCATGCTTCTGTTAGGACAAATAAAATCCCAGCATTGCACAGCAAAAGGACATGTCCAGAAAAGATGGAGCAAAGTTTCTTCCTGCCCACAATGGAGGACCGCATAGTTATAACTTTGGAGAACAAACTTCTTTCTGGCAAGCAGATTTCTTGTATTAAGCCTATCATGGAGAAGTAACCAGTAGAATATTTTATGTTTTGGCTGGCAAGAACTCTTCCAAATCCAGGAAAATTGGGCAGAAGCTTGCTGAAAACCAATCAAGACATTATAACACTACTAGGAAAAGGCTTATAGGTGGATTAAATAGCCGTGGCGCACCACCATTTTGATGCCCCACGGGTATATAGCCGCGGCGTACGAAAAGACGGTGCGCCACGGGCGGTCCATTACCCGTGGCGCACCAAAATGGTGGGGCGCCACGGCTATGTGGTGGCCTGGCTGGCTAGCGAGCCCCCTCCTTACCCGTGGCGCACCTTATTTTTGTGCGCCACGGGTAAGTTGCTACCCGTGGCGCATCGCGGCGACGTGCGCCACAACTATTTGTACAGAGTACAGACTCGCTTCAATTCGCACCCCACCTACCACGCTCCCTAGCTCTCTCTCCCCCTTATCCTCTCGATCCCCTTCGCCTCATCTTCTTCCTCGAGCGCCGCCAGCATCCTCTCAGCGGCCGCCCTCCCAGGCCACCCCTCACCTCCGCCTCCCAAGATCTTGTCGTAAGTGCCCTTCTCCCCGGCCAACGCCGCGCGAGCTGGACCCCCGCCTCCCCGGATCTCCTCCTCCACCTCCCTGGCTCGCCTCGGTGCCTCGGTGGCCGCCCTCCCAGGCCACCCCTCACCTCCCCGCGCTCCTGCTGGTGGTCGCCTTACCGGGCTGCTCCTCCCGGCGTCCACCCGGAGCGGCTGCCAGGGTCTTCTCCGACAACGTCTCCGAGGTGCTCCTGCCAGCACTGCTTCCCCGGCCTCGGCACTCCTGGACCCCGCCGCCACTGTTCGTCGGCGTGGTCTAGACCAGCGGTGGTGTCCGTTTGCCGGCGGACGGCGCTTCCATCCGCGCTGAGATCAAACATCGGCTATAGTCCGTCTCGGGTGAGCTCGAACTCCTCTTATCTGCTCTATCGTCACGCCATGGCGATGATTTACTTGGATTAGGCTACAAATCTGCAAGAAGAACTCCAGTTTCGTTGTTTTAGTCACACCTACTAGCTTTGATGGGTGCTGATGTAGCCTTTTTAGGTATTAAGTTTGTTACTACCTTGCTGCGATATAAAGATGCTCGATTTCTGATCATGATTGAAGTGCGTTCTGCTGTGAAAGTTTGTAGCTAAACTGAACCATTGAATTCTGTAGTCAGCTGTGAGCAGATAAAGAAATGGCTAGTAACTAGAGCACCAGTGCTATCTCCGGGATGTAGATTTAGGTTTTTATTCGACTTCGCTCATGTATCTACATCTCCCGTCTGCACACGTAGGCAGTGGGTGTATATGAAATGGACAGACTTCCTAGTCGGTATTGATGGCTACCCTTTGGCTACTTAGGATTATTAGGACTGATTAGATTTTACTGCTAGCTGCTATCATGATCTTAGTCTTCATATTGCTTCTGTCTATATAGAGATGTGCTGCTGGTGAGGTCTAGAATTCACTACTGGTTGAGTAGGTACACTAGATGTATATGGTCCGTGGCTGCTACTTGCTGGTATTCTCTTACATTATATGTGCTATTTTCTTTCCTAACCACCGGACTGAATTCTGTGCTTGTTTGGAACTTATTTTCTTCGAAAGCCGATGATTAAAAATGTTGTGGCACTATGTGGTAACCCTGAAGGTCTGCAGAGCCTTGTGATATGCAGAAGTACAAGTCCTGTGCATCCTACTTGGCTCTGCCGATCCTTCAGGGCTACTAATAATTGTGTGTCCGACCTAAATATGAGGCGCAAAATCTAAGTCATATTTATTTTGTTTTGTCTGTTTATTCGAAAGCCGATGATTAAAATGTTGTGGCACTAGGTTGTAGGCCTGCAGGTCTGGTGAGCCTTGTGATATGCACAAGTACCAAGTTTTGTGCATCATACTTGGCTCACCAGATCCTGCAGGTCTACTTGTGTGTCCGACCTAAGTATGAGGCGCAAAATCTAAGTCATTAATCATTTTGTTTTGTCTTTTTCTTCTAAGCCGATGATTAAAATGTTGTGACACTGTATGATTCAGGGAGGAGCTAGTGAACCTTGTGATATACACAAATAAATATTTTGTGCATCCTACTTGGTTCACTTGCTCCGTCTCTGAAATGTGTGTCCAATTTAAATATGTATGAGGCACAAATCCAAAATCAATTTTGTTTTTTCTTTCTCTTTCCGAATGCCGATGATTAAAAATGTTGTGGCACTATGTGGTAACCCTGAAGGTCGGCCGAGCCTTGTGATATGCACAAGTACAAGTCTTGTGCATCCTACTTGGCTCGGCCGATCCTTCAGGGCTACTAATAATTGTGTGTCCGACCTAAGTATGAGGCGCAAAATCTAAGTCATTTTTATTTTGTATTGTCTGTTTCTTCGAAAGCCGATGATTAAAATGTTGTGGCACTAAGTTGTAGGCCTGCAGGTCTTGTGAGCCTTGTGATATGCACAAGTACCAAGTCTTGTGCATCATACTTGGCTCACAAGATCCTGCAGGTCTACTTGAGTGTCCGACCTAAGTATGAGGCGCAAAATCTAAGTCATTTTTATTTTCTTTTGTTTTTTTTCTTCTAAGCCGATGATTAAAATGTTGTGACACTAGGCATTTTAGCCTCCCTGCAGCGAACGGCACACAACGAGCGTCTACCTTTGTCACCGAACCCAATGGCTGGATTTAGCCTACCTGCTGGCATGTTCCCTGGCATTATTGTTTTGTCTTTGTTCACCGGCCAGCCATTGGATCCACCTCCTGTAGGTCGGTGAATAAAGACAAAACAACGATGCTGTTGGAAACACAAGCCCTCAGGTAGGTTGAATCCAGCCACTGGATTTGGGTGACACAATAATGAATTGCCGAGGATCCTGCAGGTCTGCTTGTGTGTCCGACCTAAGTATGAGGCGCAAATCCGAAATCATTTTGTTTTTTCTCTCTTTCTGAATGCCGATGATTAAAATGTTGTGTCACACTATGTGATTCAGGGAGGTGCTAGCGGACCTTGTGATATGCACAAATAAACATCTTGTGCATACTCTTACTTGGTCCGCTTGCCCCGTTCCTGATCAATGTGTGTCCAATCTAAGTATGAGGCATAAACTCAAATCATTTTGTTTCTTCTCTATGAATTGACAAAGCCGATGATTTAAACTATGCCACGGTAAAGGCAAGGAGAGTGTCTATAATGCCTTGTAGTATATACAATTGGAGTGTTTGTATTAATACATGGTCTTATAGACACTCTTTTTGCCTTGTTTTGCACGGCAATGATATATGAGGCTTTCCATTGTTAACTTCTCGCATTTCGTAAATTTTAATATTACTTTTGTAACAAAATTTTGACTTAAGCATTTTTTACTTAGGTGTTCTCGGTGACGATGTCCATGTTGGACCAGAGGGACGATGTGCGGGACTGGGCTCCACCGGGCTGGCACTGGGAGGTGCTACCTTCCGGGACGCGCAGCTTGGTGAGGAATCCGGGTGACGTCGTCGACCCTGATCTTCTGTGGTGGCAGTCGCGTGGGCCACGCTCGGTGCAGAGGGAGCCGGCCCCCGAGGAGGAGGTACGTCGCCGTATTAGGGAGGAGGACGAGCACGTCCGTCGATACATGTATCTGCTGGTTAGGCAGTATGACGGTAGGTGGTCGTTTCTTCAGAGGGTTCCTGCTCACGTGAGTTATGACCCTGTGAGGGTTCCTTCTCTTTGGATGCGTAGCGCCGCCGTCGACTCAGTACAGTTCGATGAATCAGAAGGTTCATGTTGAAATTAGCTAAGCTTCATGTATTAGCTACTGGATATGTAATAATATGATCGATGAAGATTATGATCAACTTTGTGTAATAATATGATCGATGAACTATGATTGGAAATTGTGTATTTATACTGGTTTATCAAATATTTCTCTCTATATAATATTGGAATATGAATTTCCTGTAATGTGATATATCTGTTTGTATAAATACCTGTATAAATACCGTATTTTCTGTATATAAAAAATACAGAAAAACTTAGCCGTGGCGCATGACAGAAGGTAGCCGTGGCGCACCCTATCCGTGGCGCAGGATAGACATGTGCGCCATGGGTAATACTCGTGGCGCACATCTGTGCCTGCGCCACGGGTAAGGTTGGTTACCCGTGGCGTGGCAATCCGTGGCGCAGGCCCCTGCGCCACGGGTAGCCTTATTTGGTGCGCCACGGGTAGCCTTTTCCCTAGTAGTGTAAGCTCTTTTTGATGAGAAGGAGTTATTTCCCCAAATATAAGTCCACACATCATGCTGATCTCTGACCATGCTATTTTTAACATCCTCCCAAATATCTTCCAACTGAATAAATTGTTGGTAGGCCTCCCTGCTTAAAGGAAGATGGAACAGATCCTCAAGAAACTCACTCTGGGAGGCTGTCTTAACAGTAATATCAATGTTTCTTGCAAAGGAGTATAGGTGGGGAAACTTCTGTGAAAGACAATTATCCTTCCAAAGATCATGCACTACAAGAAAACCCCCCATATAGCAATACATAGTTGGCAACGACTTGAAATATGCGTTGCAATTTTTTCCGTAGATACGGATAAATGCGTAGCTGGTCGTATCTGTTCTCCACTGTATAGACAGCAACCGATACTATGCGTTGGAGTCCATATCCGTTCCGCACTATACCTATAACAACGGATACCATGCGGTGTAATTATGTGTTGTAACTAACTCTGATCGAAACCGTACTAAAAACCAGTAAAAATAATGGGAAAAAGTCTTGCAAAAGCTTCCTATGCAGATTGCGAACCGGGGAGCTCTGTCCAAGGCAGAAACAAAACCTTAGCTTATTACCAACTAGACTATCACAGATATTTGTTTTAGTACGGGTACAACACTATTTGTATTCCTTAGTCTTCTTATCTCTCTAGCTACCGGACAACAGTTCGGATGGACTCCGTCCCAGGCATTAGCAGCAGCCGGCCCGAACGAGTTCATCAGGTGTGAGCCCTCAGCCTTATCCGTCCTCTTCCGATTCCTCTTCTAATTCCGTCGATAGTTGCAGCGCAGCCGTCCGGTGGCGGAAGCGCTGCTACTTCATCGGGTCTGCGCCATCCTCTCCCGATAGCTCTTCATCCAAATTAATCAGTAATCGCGTCCACGGCCGTCTGGCGGCGATAAATCCCCTGCAAGTTCATCAGGTCAGAACTCCGAACAGTCTCTCGTGATTCCTTCTCTTTCTACAGATCCGTCTATCCCTAGTATAGTTTTCTTTTTGCGGGCATCCCTAGTATAGTTTTCTGAATTGATGCAGTGGCGGATTGCGGATTTCATTACTGGGTGAAACAAATTAATATCAAATTTCGTAGCAATGCCTAATATTGTTTTTCACATTGGGTGATTACACGTTGTCCCTGGCGGCTCTTACGAGTTATTGAGATGCCGTGCTCTAACTTCAGGAGCCGATTTCATACGTTCCGAGGGATGTTGGGTTGATAAGCTGTTCGCACATATACTTATTCTTGGTGCAATTTTTTTCGTAGCCCTCAACATATAAACTGGTAACAAACAATTAATTAAACATCCAACAAGCTCCCTCCCTGAATTGACGACTGATGAGAAAAAAGATAAGGGGATGATGGCGTTAACAAATGAATTACTTGTCATGATAATCTCAGTTCTACTTAATTATTATCGCTGGGCTTGTTTTCTGCATAATGTTTATACTAAGCATGTCAAGATTATTTTTCTACGCCTTACTGAATAATAATAGGGGTAATTGGACTTCTCCGTTTCATGATCTGGACAAGTTCTTCTCCATATATTTTCAGTAAACATGGTATACGCAAGCTTATATGTGTTTGTACTATAGAATTAATTAGGCAAGGGTTCTACATAAACTTTAATCACTCTCTTGCTTAAACTGGATAGTTATTAGTTTTCTAGTGGACGGTATCCATTGGAGGCTCGCAGATTGAACAAATGGGACAACAAGTTCTGAATGTATAATCTCAAAGAAATTGCATTCAAATGAACTACACCGAACCTCATACATATTAATGATCTCTTTATGCAGCGTGGAATGGATTTAGAAGCCATCAAGTTGTTGTTGCGTTATCCTAGAGGAACAACAGAGCACTCAACTGGCGTAGATGGATTTCTGGAATTTGCCTATAAAGATAAGATAGAAGGTACAAAGATCCTTTGTCCATGTGAAGATTGTGTGCATAGTGTTTTACTGTCAAGGGATGATGTCCGTGACCACTTGGTGTGCAACGGAATACTTCCGAGTTATGATAAATGGGTTTTTCATGGTGAGTCTCTATCAGAACAACCAGATCAGCAACCACAACCTCGGAGTGAAGGAATGAATGCTCACATGCACCAATTAATTAATGATACACTTAGGCATTTATATGATGATGTGCCTATGAGTGAGAGTGCAGATTTGCCAAATCCACTTTCACATGGGCCAAACATAGAAGCACAAAACTTTTACAAACTGATTAAAGACGCGGAGAAACCTTTGTGGCCACAATGTGAACTATCTCAATTATCCTTACTTACGCTTTTGTTTAATACAAAATCAATGAACAAATGGTCTGATAAATCATTTGGAGATCTACTTGATATTCTGCACATGGCTATTCCTAATGGAAATGAACTTCCCCAGAATTTTTATGAGTCGAAGAAGATTATTTCGAAGTTTGGCCTTGGTTATGAAAAAATCCATGCATGCCCAAATAACTGCCAGTTGTTCTGGAAAGACAAAGCAAATGATGATTTTTGCTCTATCTGCAAGGCTTCTAGGTGGAAAGACAAACAACCTGAAACAAAGTTAACCAAAAAGGAAAGAAAGAAAGCAACCCCAAGCAAAGTTTTAAGATACTTCCCGATCAAAGAGAGACTGAAAAGGTTCTTCATGTGCAAAGAAACAGCAGCTTTAGCGCGATGGCACGATGAAGAGCGCACCAAGGATGACAAGCTACGGCATCCAGCCGATTCCCGGGCATGGAAGCATTTTGATGAAAAGACAGGATTTGCATCAGATTCCCGTAATATTAGGTTTGGCCTAGCTACTGATGGATTTAATCCATATGGAATGTTGAGCTCTAGTTATAGTTGTTGGCCAGTTGTCCTAGTCATGTATAACCTGCCTCCATGGCTATGCATGAAGGAAGCTTACCTTTCATTGTCTTTAATTATTCCTGGACCTAAGAGCCCTGGAGACAATATTCATGTCTTTCTACAGCCCCTTTTAGAAGATTTGAGAGATCTATTTATCAATGGAATTTCCACCTATGATGCATCCAAAAATCGAGTCTTTACTCTGAAAGCAGCCGTATTGTGGACCATAAATGACTTACCAGCCTTAGGAATGCTTGCTTCATATATGGTGCATGGAGAATTCGCATGTCCACCTTGTGGTGCAAATGCATGGACCAAGCGCTTGAAACATGGGAGAAAATCTTGTTTTATGGGTCACCGACAATTTCTGCCGCCTGATCATGAATTCCGTAACGATGCTTCTTCTTTTGATGGAACAACTGAGCATAGAGCAGAGCCTGAAACTTATTATGGGCGCCCCGTATTAGATGACATAGCTGCTATTGCTGATTTTAAGAAGTCAAAAACATATAAGGGAAAAAGCAGTCTATTCACATTACCCTATTGGGACACTAATCTCCTTCGACATAATCTGGATGTTATGCATATAGAGAAGAATGTGTGTGACAATATTTATGGCACACTTCTAAATTTGGATGGGAAGTCAAAAGATAATCTACAGGCTCGTCAAGATTTGAAAGACATGAACATTAGAGAGGAGCTCCATCCAGAACAAAAATCTGCAGGCAAGTTTTACTTGCCACCCGCAAGCTTTACTATGTCTAAAAGTGAGAAGCAATTATTTTGCAAAGTTCACAAGGATATAAATGTTCCAGATGGATATTGTGGGAATATTTCCAAATGTGTGAATTGTGTTGAAGGAAAAATTCATGGGCTCAAAACACATGATTGCCATGTCCTATTGCACCAATTCATGCCTATTGCTTTGAGAGGTATTCTTCCAGATGATGTCACAGCAGTACTATTTGAATTGTCATCTTACTTTCGTGGAATATGTTCGAAAGTTCTAGATGTAGAGGAGCTTGACCGTTTGGAAGAAAGAATCAAAGTTACACTCTGCAGAATGGAGATGATATTCCCTCCTGGCTTTTTCACAGTTATGGTTCACTTAGTTGTCCATTTAGCAACCGAGTGTAAGATCGCTGGACCAGTTTCCTACCGGTGGATGTACTTCATTGAAAGGTAATATTGAGTTGAAATACAATTTCTCTTTTTGTTTATGTTCTATCACATACCTTGCTAACTTAATGGTAATGTATGCACTACAGGTATCTTTGTAAGCTGAAGTCGTATGTTCGCAACAAAGCTCGTCCTGAGGGTTCAATTGCAGAGTCGTATTTGGCCGATGAGTGTATGACATTTTGTTCAAGATACTTAGAGGGTTTCTCCACTAAGCATAATCAACCACCAAGGAATGATGACAACCCACATCAATCTGAATCTTCCATATATTCACATGAGTCTATCTTGTTTCCTCCGGCTGGGAAATCATTGGGAAGACCAACTATTTACAGTTTAGCCGACAACGAGGCAGTACAAGCCCATAGATATGTGTTATTCAATTGTGACGCTGTCAAGCCATATTTAGAGTAAATGTCCTGGCACAACTTCTCAATTTATTATCTTTAAGTTTTGATCTAAATGTACGGTCTTTGTGTTTCAGAGAACATGCTAAAATTTTGAGAAGAAAGAACAGAAAGAAACGCATAGATCCAAATGCCTTTGAGAAGATGCAGCATGAACAATTTCCAGAATGGTTCAGGGATCGTGTAAGTTCCATGCTGCAATTTATTCATGATTTTTTTTCATGATTTCAATTTTCTTACGTATTACTTTGCGTTTATACAGGTCATGCAGTTGGAGAGGGAGGAAGGTAGTGGTAGCATCGCTGAGGATATTAGATGGTTGGCCCGGGGTCCACTTCAGGTTGCAACAAGACATAGAGCCTTTAATATTCGTGGGTACAGATTTAGACCGAAGCGTTATGACAAGGTAACTCAAAATAGTGGAGTTGTTCTGACTGCAAAAACATCAAGCTACACTTCTGCACGTGATAAAAATCCTATCCTCGGAGATGTCATGTACTTTGGAAGGATAGTTGACATAATTGAGTTAGACTACTACAGAAAATTTTCAGTTGTGTTGTTTAAGTGTGAATGGGCTGATCCTACAGAAGGAAAAGGTGTGAAAATAGATAGGTATGGTTGTAGACTTGTAAATTTCTCACGTCAAATTCACACTGGCACAAAGGAAGTTGATGAACCTTTTGTGTTTGCCAATCAAGTCGACCAAGTATTCTATGTGGATGACCATCTTTATCCAGGATGGTCAGTTGTTTTGAAGATGAAGCCTCGAGATGAGTTTGAAATGGGTGAAGAGTGGAAAGATGTTGAAACTGAACCTTATCATGTCAGCAAGTTCTCTGAACTTTTTGATATATCCCATGAGAAAGAAACCTGGATTAGAAGAGATATTGAGGGAGCTACTGTAGATGCTCCTAGAGTGACACCTGATGATGAAACAATGCCTCAATAATTAAAGGTCAGCTTCAAGTGTGATTCACTTGCTAAATTGTCTTCAGGAGTGGATGAATTCTTGAAGCAGTTACATCTTATACTTAGATTCTGCAAGGCGTCTTTTTATGAAATTTAATATTCTACTGGTCTTTTTCTGCGTGCAGGTGTATTGGATTTTGAACATGTGAAAAGGTGGATACGAAAGCATAGAACCAATTCAAGTGTTGAAGCCATTCTTTTTCATTATTTCCAGACTATTTGCAGTTTTGAGACTTCGTTTTCTATCACAGTGCCTGAGATTAGTTGCTTAAATTCCCCCACCTGTTATTTGTGACAACATGTGTATACCCAGGTTATTTGTGACTAGTTTGCATATATATAAGATTCGATATTAGCTTTGTCTTTTCAGTAAAGTATTTATCTGACACAGCTGATCATTTAGCAAAAAAATCATATTTTAGTTAAAATAATTTGAATTTAATCAAAATTTATCGACACGTGTTAATTCAAACAAAATGCATGTGTCGACCTTGAGGCCGTGCACCGAATTAGGCGAAGGGCGAATTAGTCGAAGGAACTTGCCTGAGCGGCCAAACCCGACACAAAGAAGCCGCCGCTCCAAACTTGTTGACAATTCAGTCAAGCTCACACCATACAAATAATCGGTGCTCCAACTTCCACACCGACATCGATGCCCATGCACCCAAACGAGTTGACAAAAATGTGGTTGGAGTGACCAAACCCGACAAACACAAAGGAGTCGCTACTCGATCCAATATTTGTACCATCCTAAGGTCGCGCCCCTGCATAAGTGCCGACAGAACTCAAAATCAATCGTTGTTCGCCGACCTCCACACCGCACAATAAACAAAACTCCCCACCTCGATAGACGGGAAAATTCCTAGCCCCCAAACCCTAGCGCCGCATCCTCCTCCCCCTCCTTTCTCGCACGACCGATGACGTCAGCGGGGCAGCTTCTCATGGTGGCATCGGGGTCCTGGGAGGTGGACTTCGGCAATCTTTGCGCGCGATTGGGGCTTCGCCCTGAAGTGCGATGGTGTGGTCTGGCGAGTGGTGGTGGAGGACGTGACAGTCCTGCGGGGAAAATGACGGCAGTGGCATGGCAATCCAGTGAGGTACGAGATTGTGATGGTGCGGCTGACGGTTAAAAGACTTCGACTTCGTTCATGGCGGACGATGGCGGTGTCCATGCGTCGCTACCTTGTTGAAGGCATTGTCGTTGCAGTCATTGTCTTTGTAGCAGTGCTTGCTAGAGACGTTAGGAGGTGGAGCAGTGGGCATGTACCGCGTCGACGCGAGTCTTGATGGTGGTGGAAAGCCGGCGAACCAATCGAGGCTGCCGGTGAAAACCGGGTGTCCATGCGCCGCTACCTTGTTAAAGACATCATCGTTGCATTCATCGTCTCCTCTCTCGTGTTTGTCAGCGATTGGCCTGGAGCACAACAAAGATGTGATTATGCCCGCGGGAGAATGGGATGCTCTAGCGATACTACCCGACCCAACTTACGACTTACGACGCACTCCTACTAAACCTTACACCTCTGTTAGTACGAAGAGGGGTGGTAGGAGTGCGGCTCTGGCAAGGACAAGGCGACGCAATTTGGACTCGTGGCGTGGATTTGGGATGGTTGGTTTTTATTTAATATATAAATCAAATTTTACATGGGCGGTCTCTATGAATGACACAAATGTGTTTGAATTCAATTTTATAATTAAATGTGAATTCATTTATGGTATAATTAAATATATAAATAGATAATATTTTAGACATATATATCTCATGGTAAAAACTTTACGGCCCTAAAGTTGTACAAGTGAGACAATTTATTTTCGACCCTTTTCACTCGATTTTTTATTTCCCGCCACGTTTTCATTTCCCTCCATTTTTTCCCACCAAATAATTCCCAATCTGGTAAAAACAAATTGCTTACCCGCGCTAATTGTACAATGACCCCACTTTTCATAGGAAGCAAGGAAGGGAATAAGTGGCAAGAAAAACTTTGAGCGGAACAAATCTTTCAGCTAACTGCCCTCAAAATCAGCTACCTCACCGCATAAACAGCGGTTCCTTCTTTCTATTTGCATCGGTCTCATCTCAGATCGACCTGGTCATGCGCACGGCCGGCCGGCGGGTGGCAGCAGCATCCCTCCAAGTTCATCTGCAGGTTAGCGGCCTCTCTTCCGATCTCTTGTCTTTTCTTGATCTCCTTACCCCAGATCCGCTTCTCTAACCCAATTTCCATGCGTCTGCGAGGCACAGCAGGCCGGTGTCGGCATCACCCCCAACCAGTTCATCGGGTCAGCCGCCCTCCTCTTCCGATTCCTCCTCTCCCGATCCCTCCTCTTCCTATACCTCTGCTAACTCAATATGCATCGGTCATGGCAGGCACAACCGGACGGTGGTCGTAGCGACTCTGCGAACTTGTCAGGTTCGTGCCCTCCTATCGGATCCCTGATCCATATCCCACGACATTGCTACAACCCCCTTTTCTATATGCGAACAGTTTATTAGTTCATACAACATGTAGAACGATATGTTGTTTAATGTGTTTGGTTGTGATTGTCATGTTGCAAGCAGATATGGCAAGGAATAAAATGCATGTTGTCGAATCCAATGAAGAATATATGGCAGAGGAACAGATCGAACAGCAGAATTTTGTTGAACAAGTTCCAGAATCTTCTGATCTGCAAGTAATAACAAGTAATGTTGAAGAAGGATTCTCAGATTGTGATGATGAAGATGATGATAATGACGAAGGTAATGTTAAAGTTATTCATTATTCATTGCAACAAAAAATTATTCATCAACATAAGAGATACTCCTTAGGAGAATATAATTTTGTTGTTAATGTAACATTTGTTAGGTGTTATTGGAGGAACGAAAGGGCGTAAGAAGAGAAAGCTTAAAGATATTTGGAATCTTCCAAAAGGGAGAAGAATTGCGGTTAAGTGCAATGATTTAGATCAGCCAATTGGAATAGAAGCTAAACATCTTGGAAACTTTCTTGGCACGGTTGGTAGGAATGGATCCTTGTGTAGCTTGTCCTACAAGGACTGGAGATGTCTAATAGGAGAAAGAGATAAAAAAACCAATGAAAAGATAAATTTAAAGGCTATACTTGAGCAAGTAAAGGTAAATGGTAGTACATTAAGTATCTTTTACTAGATTCTTGTAGTTTTTGCTTAAATCTTAGTTAGTCTATTGTTTTCTCATTATTATGTAGATGAGGTTCCTTTATCCTGCTCGACTGGAAAAATCTATATTAGAAACTATTAGAGACCGATGGAGGCAACATAAGTCAGATTTGAAAGCACAATATTTTGATGAGCATAAGAGCATTGAAGTAAATTACAACAATGGTCCAAAATGTGTGAGTCCGGATCAGTGGAGAGCTCTAGTGAATTATTGGACAAGCCAGAAAGCAAAGGTATCTAGACAGTTATCATGTTTATCATTTACATTTTCCTCTATTAGATTAGCTTTTCCAGAAAAAAAAAGTTATGCGCATAACTTTTTCCCTTGATTCTTTGTAGGATATAAGTGCTCAAAATAGGAAAAATTGTGGGAAGAGGAAGTCCACACATACAGCTGGAACAAGGAGTTTTTCTCGAAACAGGGAGGAATTGGTACAATTTTATATAACCACATGCATCTATTTTCCATTCATATAATGTCAATCATCAACTCTGTAAATAATTTAATCATATATGATTAGAGAGAACAAGATCCTGAGAACAAGTACCCTCATAGGGCTGTCTTGTACATCCATACGCACAAGCCTAGAAGCAAGAATAACAAGAGCATTAATGGACACGTGGTATATGCTCATCTTTCAACCATTCATATTTTATGCTTCTATTTTGTATATTGGTTTTACTTACTCTGTCCTTGCGTTTAGGAAAAGCTGAAGGGTATCTTAGAGAAGCAACCAGAGTTAGCAGATACCAGCCAAGGAAAGACTGCTTGGAAAGGAGATGCATTGAATAAAGTATTAGGAGATGACAAGTCTGGTCATGTGCATGGTTTGGGACTAGTTCCTAATCCAAACAAAGTTTTTGATGTGCCAACTTCCCGTCGCTTCCAGAATACACATTTTACTTCACTGGAGGATATACCAAATGAAGCTATGCTATCTTTTAGCGTTGGTATGGAAAAACTAGAACAACATGTGAAGAATCAAGATGCTGTAATTCTGGAACTAAAAGAGAAGATAAGAAACATGGAAAGAGAACCAAAACAGGTAAATTTATAAGAATTCACCATCATTTGCCTTCAGAACTAATTTAATTGCTATGACAGAGAAGTCCGGATCCACTGCCTACACTTCAAGATGCTCTTCCAGTAGATGGAAATAATTCCAAGAGGAAAGTATGTACCGTTTTAAAGTACATAGTAAAATTTTCAAAGTTCACTCCGATAAACATGCTCTCACCTTTTAATTTTCTTTCTCTTTCTGTAGAGAGTATATGGTACTTGTCCTAGTAAACAACTTCCAATGGTTGAGGAACCAAACAACTTGAGGGTACTGTATGGATGTGGTTTTACATTCAGACTGCAAATTTGTAGAAACCATTGATTTATCTTATATTTCACTACAGATCAAGCAAAGTGGTTTCCATGGTATGAACTCGCAACCATCAGACAAGTGTGCTGCTCCAGATAAGGTTTGCTCTTTAAAAAATTCTCATTTTTGAGGTTCAAACTTTTGTGCTTCAGTTGTTTGCAATGTAATGTCTCACTTCTAATTTTTTTAAACTTCTGATGTAATCCTTGATCACAGAATAAAGAAAGTTTGGTTCAAAATTGCAATGCACGATTAGGGGAGAAAAATGCTGCTACACACCATGTTAGTTCATTCTTGTTTTATTACCATTATGAACTCTAAAGTATCATGCTTCTGATGGTAACTTATTGTTGCATTACATCTTAGAACAAGGAAACAGACCCCCAACATAACGAGATACAAAGAGTAAGTAGAGTGTCAAACAAGGTATGTTTCCATCATCAAACGTAGTTCTATGCTCAAACTTTATTACTCCAATGATGACTTTTAATGTTTTTTACTTCTGGCTAGCAGCATGATGTTCAGAACCAGAAGAACTCAAAAGGGGATAATGCAGCCATGCTTTCTAATGTATACACACCTTCTAAATATATTGTTTTCTTATATTTTACTTTCATTGGACACTTACATTCGGCATGATATCTTTTGTAGAAACAACAAAGTGGTTCCCTAAGTTGGTTCTGTGCCGGTTCACTAGCAGTAAGAGTGCTCAACTTTATTGCATACTTGATGACTTGGAAATAAATCCCGTTATATCAATTGTTTTCCATGTTCATTCCTTTATGTTAGATTTACTTGATGCGAATGATAATGTTTTTTACCTCAGTTTAAGTCCAATTAATTTTTTTAAAGCAAATCCAATTCATTTTAGTTTTCATTGCGGATGATGGGCATGAGCCAGCCAATCTTAACTTGTTTGTGAAACAGGTAGGCACTAAAGTATTTTTGAAGAGTCTGTCAAGCGGAAACAAGGACGTTGGTCTTGCTACAATTGTAAGTTGCGATCCAAAATACAAACTTGATGGTGCTGAAATAACAAATCAGTTTTGGGCTGTACATGTCAATGCCGCATTAGTGAAAACTGAAGAGTTGGTACGGAAACGGAAAAACTGCCTCAGTCTTGGTAATGCGGAAGGAACAAAAATTGTGTGGCCTTCAACCTTCGTACATCCCTATTTTCTTGTCTCGCTATTTGCATAATGTGATGTTTTTTCTTTCAAATGTTGTGTTAACACTTTAACCTTTTTATTACAGATTCAAAAGATAAATGGATGATGCTATGGATGACATGTTGAATCCAAGGAGGACAATGTTGTCGCAGCTGGTTGAATCCAAGGAGGACAATGTTGTCGCAGCTGGATAATATATTGCACTTCTTTGAATCTTTAGTTTTCTCATAGGGTAGTGGATGTTGTCCACAAAACATATATAAAATGTATCATCGTGGATGGTGTTCCTCTTGTAATGCAACATTTTTTATTCAATATATAATATATTTTTCTTACGTATATAGTCATATTGTTTTTTCTCACTTCACATATGTCTTAAAAGCGCAACCTGGACCTAGTTGAATTTATTTGTAATGAATTATGCACGTTACGTATGTATGGAACAACGCTTGTTGGCGTTGCAAATATTCAATTATATTTGTTGCCTAGTAATATATAATTCAATCGGGCTATTCAAGCACCAACGTATGTAAGTGTTGTCAACATCTAGTTCTATACGTTGCTACCTAGCAACGCACTTGTTACCAACGGATCGGTATGCGTTGCATTGTACCCTAGCAACGCCCAAAAACGCAACGGACCATAATCCGTTGGTACAGACACTAGCAACGCCTATATACACATATAGATACAGATAAATCCGTTGCTGTAGGAGGGGTCTTCTTGTAGTGATGCCAGAAAAGAGTTGAGTTCCCAGAAGCTATTATGCTTTTAGCCAGTCCCTTATAGGAATCAACCAGTTTTAGATGTGCCTTCCACCAAAAAGATCCATGCATTCTTGGTCCTGGTAAAGAATTATTGGAATAATAGGAGTCCCAAATTAAGTGTACCCAGGGAATATCCATCCTGTTATAGAATTTATGCAGGTTCTTAAGTAACAAAGCCTTATTCTGAAACTCAACATTAAGAACTCCCAGTCCCCCTTGATTCTTGGGTCTGCAAACAGTTTTCCATTTTATAAGAGCAGGCCTTTTATCTTCCATGTCAGGCCTTCTCCACAGGCAATGCCTCATATACTTATTCAGCTGATTTTTAACAGAAACAGGAATTTCCAAAGTGCACATGTAGAATATAGGCATAGAGGAAAGAACTGACTTTACTAACTCCAGCTTGCCACCATAGTTTAGGAAATTAGCAATACCACAAAGCCTTCTCTCCACTCTTTGCACCATGGGCAGGAAGAATTCAATGGTAGGCTTGGTGGTGCCAAGAGGAAGGCCCAAGTATGTAAAAGGAAAAGAGCCCTGACTACAATTCATCAGTCCCAAAAAATTAGGGATTTTTTCCACAGGGATATTGAGAGGGATCATCATAGATTTATTGAAATTAACCCTGAGGCCAGTGGAATCAGCAAAAGTTTGTAATAAAGCTTTAAGGCAGAGGAGCTGGGAAGAATCTGCTTGCATTACTAACAGAGTGTCATCAGCATATTGGATGACAGGGAAGTCAGGACAACTGGGGATTTCCAAGGGAGCCTTTAATAGTCCTTGAGCCATGGCTTTATTGAGAATGGATTGGAGCAAGTCAGCAGCCAGAACAAAGAGCAGGGGAGACAGAGGATCCCCTTGCCTAACTCCTCTCTTGCAATAATTTTTTTTGCCAGGGACCCCATTCAGCATGACAGCAGAAGTGCCAGAGTTAAGAAGCATAGACACCCAATTAATCCATTTCCTACCGAAGCCTTTTGCTTGAAGGATTTTTATGATTGCACTGTGCTCAATTTTGTCAAAGGCTTTTTCAAAGTCTAACTTGAGAACCAGAATTTCCTTTTTGAATGATGGCATTGGAACAGGTATTCAAACCCCCAAGCCAGAGAGTCTTGGATAGCTCTTGATTTGAGAAAACCATACTGATTTTTATGAACAATTTTCAGAATAATCTTCTGCAATCTATTGGCCAAAATCTTGGTGATTATTTTCAGAACAGAATTAAGCAGAGAGATAGGCCTAAAATCACCAGGAGACTGAGGGTTGTCCTTTTTGGGCACCAGAGTGATGTAAGAGTCATTAATACTTTCAAGCCTGATGTTCTCATTATAGAAAGCATGAATTAGTTCTGTAATGTCACTGCCAACAATATCCCAACAGTTTTTGATAAATTCATTATTAAAGCCATCCGGCCCAGGGGATTTATCATTGGGCAGGCTCTTAACCACACTGATAATTTCCTCCTCAAAAAAAGGCAATTCCAGGTCTTGAAACATCTCAGAATTATCATTGCTATCCAGCATACTATGCAAATCAAAATGCATTGAGACATTATCAGAGGTTCCCATTCTATCCTTGAAAGCATTCCACAAGATTGCAGCTTTGCCATCATGGTCCATAATTTCTACATCATTATCATTTTTAAGACTGGCAATAAAATTGTGCCTATTTCTGATGGTTGCCCTGGCATGAAATTTTTTTTGTGTTTGCATCCCCCAACTTAACCCAATTAATTTTTCCTCTCTGCCTCCAATAAATGTTCTGTTTTTCAAGAAGTTCCAGCATATGTTCTTTAGCCATTTCTTTCAAATTAATTTCCATCTGGTGCAAAGTCCTTCCTTCTTCAATAATCTCAAGAAAGTCAATGATGCAGTTTACAAAATCAATATCTTTCTTGAGGCTAGAGAGAGACTTGGACCAAAGCTTAAGGGTTCTCCTAGTATTTTTAAGCTTAGCATTGACCTTTTTTGCAAGATCAACATGACCCACAGGGATGTTCCAGGCATTCTGCACAATCTGTTTGAAAGAACTATGCTGTAGCCAATGGTTTTCAAATCTAAAAATCTCAGCCTTTGGGATTTTAGTTCCAATATCAATAACACATGGCACATGATCAGAGATTGGTTTTGCCAGAGCAGAGACAGAGGTAGCAGGGTAAGAAATAGTCCAAGATTCAGAAGTGAAGAACCAGTCCAACCTTTCAAGAAGGGGCTCCTGCTGCATGTTGCTCCAAGTAAATTTTCTGCCTTTCAGAGGAAGTTCAATTAAACCAAGGTTGCTGATAGCCTCATTAAAGATTAGCATGTCATTAATATCACCTCCTGGTTTATTTCTATCTTCCGGTTTTCTGATGAAATTGAAGTCACCAAGAACTAACCAATCAGTGTCTTGGGGCATATCAATATTAGCAAACCAATCAATGAAGGCCATTCTTCTTTCTACTTGGCAGGGGCCATAGACATTAGTGAGGTACCAGGAGACATTTGATAGCTTACATGTGAACTTGACTGAAATAGAGAACTCATTTTCGAAGGCTAATTCACCAGATAGGATGGAGTCATTCCAAACAACTAAGAGACCACCAGAGGCTCCATTAGAGGGGAGAAAGGAAAACTTATTAAACCTTTTTGGACAGAATTTCCTAATGTACTGCAAATCAAATGTTTCCCTCTTGGTTTCCTGGAGACACAGAATAGAGCAACCACTTTCTTCAATCTTGTTGTAAATAGCCAAATGCTTTTCATGGGCATTGGACCCCCTAATATTCCAATTCAAAAATTTCCAATGTTTGTGCTTAGCCATGAGAAACTAGAAAACTATTGTGTTGCCCAGAACACATAAAGTAGCATATCACAGACCATAAAAATTTAATGGAGCAGAGATTAACAACATTGTATCCATATAACTCAGTCATATTGTTGGAGGAATACAGGGACCATCTCCATGACAAAAGCAAGTTTTGAAACAAATTCCAGACAAAAGCCATAACTAGGAATATTAGATACATTTTGGACATTGGAATTTCAACCATACTACTAGCAAAAGGGTTTCTACACTGCATGGATAACTATATCTTCTTGGCAGCTGGCTTCTTGCCCTTGGCTGCACTCACTCCCAAATTATCTCCAACCCCAGAGGCACCAGCTCCAGAATCACTGCTTTGCTTCTTAGTGCCACCATTCCTTGCCTTTTTGTTAAGCTTGGAATCCAGCTCTTCATCAGCAATCTTGCAAAAGGAAGAAGCCAAATTTCTGACTACTCTTTTTGACAGAGGTGGAGGAATAGCATTACAAGGAAGGCAATCTGAATTGGAACAGGAATTCTTTTTAAATCCCATATTTATGGCTTGCAGTCTAGGGCTCCTCCTTACCTCATCTTCCACCAAGGGCTCCTTCCCTCTCCTTTTCCTTTTGGAAATCTCCCCCAAATTGGCAGCAACCTTAGGAGTTGAATCAATATTCAAATCTTCATCCTTTTCCAGAATTTCCTGAATCTTGCAGGATGGGGCCTTAGAGAGAACACATGAATCAGGAATAGAAAATTCAAAGCTTTGATAACCTTTCTCAGTTTCACAGACTAAATGCCATAAGGGAGACTGAAGGAGACTTTTTGTCCAGTCAAATCTTTCAGGAGTGAGCAATAGCATTGTAATAAAGTTAAACCAACTTACAGGGATGGTAAGAGCAGGGCTGCAGCCATTATCCACTTGGGGAGCAAAGAATTTATCCCACATCTTTATAGCTTCAGCAGAGAGGGATAGTACTGGAAGATTAGCAGGGTCCACTGGAGAAAAGACAGTATGGACCATGCCCAGCTGAATATGAGCTAACTCAGGAGGAGCCAAGTTTGGATGATTCAGAAACCCAGAATTCTCTTCAGCTTCAGAAAGATTCATATCGTTGGAACTATCTGAACCCATTAAGCTGGAATCAGAGGGCTCAGAAGAAGGCTCCTCATCAGAGCTAACATATGCATTCATAACATTCAGTAGGCCCTCTCCAAGAACTCCATTCTCCATAGGATTTATATCAGGCAGAGCAGGTTCAGCATTAGCAGCAATAGGCTCTTCCACCATGACAGGGACTTGCTCCTCAGCAACCAGTGGGCCCCCCACAACAACCCCTGGCAGCAGAAAACCATGATATATCTCATTGATGACATTAGGAATGTGCACCACAGGAAGGATATTATCAGAGGAGCTTGTGCCAGTTAAGTCACTGGAATTATCATTGTCTTCTTGGTCCTCCATTTGGATGTCACCATTAGCATTATTAGGGATAACTTGCATGTCATTAGCATGGGCAGGACCAGGGTTTAGGGCCCAGGGAGCATCTTCCCAATCATCATCTCCAGCTTGCTCCAACTGAGGGGGATTAGGAGGAGCCACAGGGACAACATTATTAGGCATAGGGTGAGGGTCCACTCCATCATCTGGCAGTGGGTCCTCATCCTGGGGCCCACCACCAAGCAGGCTTTGCTGGAGCACTTCAACAGAGAAAGTCCAAGATTCACTCTCAGGAAACTCACCTTCAGTCAGTCTGATGCTTTTTGGAATATCCTCCAGATCAGTACATCTTAACTTGACCAGAAGCTTCCCTTTGTCTCTTGGGTCCTGCTCCCAAGCAATAACATTGCCAATTCTGCAGAACATCGACCTAACATCTTCAGAGTTGATATAATCCAGAGGGGGGCCCACTAAAAGGAGCCAGCAATCCCTATTGAGGTGAGCCCTTCTCCAATTTCTCCCTTCATTGTGCTTAGAAAAGGAAATATGAACATCATCAAACTCATGAGGGCTCTCAAGCACCAATCTGTCTCAGTCCCGCACATGCTGAAACTGGATATATGCTTCCCCAAAAGGGCATTTTTGTATGGACTTGAATAACACATGCTGACTAACCAGGAACTCTTGCATGACTGCGTGGATATTAGCGAAGTGTACCTGACCCTCAGGCATTGGCTCAATGGTGGCGATTGCCATGTCTTCGTGTCGCCGGAGTCGCCGAGGAAGAATAACACGATGAACATCCGCCATCCCTTCCACATGGACTATCTGAAACCCACGAGGCACAAAGGGCGCAGGGTCAATTGGGATGTTGGCCATGGCCACCGGACTTGAGGACGACGGCGAGGTGAGCAAGGGAGCAGAGTTTTCCGGCGAGCTTGGGGACGGATTTTCTGTGCCAGAGACAGACGAGTCGCCAGGCTTAGAAAGGAAATGTTGAAAATCTTTGAAGCATTTGGACGTAATTACCGGGAGCGCTGGACCAAGGGCCTTGAACCAAGAATCAATCTGCGAGTCGGCCCAACATGAAACGTCGGGAGCAGGGAAAGAGGGAAACCTCATGACAGATAGCAGGCCAGGAAGAGCAGGCCGGGTCGAACGCGGCCCACCACCTTTCCGCGGAGCAACAGCCGGGCCTAACTGGATCGCAGCAGCCTTTTCAGCATACGAAGGCCTGCCAGAGGATCCAGAATTTTGAAAAACCGAAGATCCCGCGACCTCTTGAATGTCCTGAGAAATCGCTGGAAATTTTAACCGATTAAAAACTGAAGAAATCGGGATAACTGCCTGATTTGATGACTCAAATTGAAGCCTGTCAAAAACTGATCGACGGGGACGGTTGACCGAGGTCCACTCAGCTTCTAATTCTTGATAATATTTCTTTTCCTCAAATTTCCAATTCGGACCACCTTTTCCCCAAAGAAAGAATGAACATTCAAAGTCTGGCTCAACAATCTTCCCAGAATTATAGATTTGAAAACCCACTGCTAAGGAGGCAACCGAGAATCTGAAACATCTTTCTTTTAAGAATTTAACTTTGAATTTGGTAGCCAGACCACCAAAACAAGCCTGAAGAGCAAGGCTAACAGTATGGATATCTAACTTGAATTTGGCACGACCAAAGTCCACTACTAGCAGAAATTCTCTTCTTCCTGGACCTTCAGAGAAATTGACAGGATGCCCCAAAGATTTTAAGATAGAGTTGGAGAATTCAATTCCACGGTTAAAATTCAGAGCCGGTGCCAAAACAGGAGACTTAAAAGGTTCCTCCAAACTAATGAACTGAGAACCCACAAAAACTCTGAAATTATCGAAATCCACTTTAGATCCATGATCCACCAACTCATCTGGGGCCATAGGCCGAGCATCAATGATAATGTTATCTTTATTATGAAGAACAAGACGATCTGGAGAAGAATGCTTGAAGAGGAACCCAAAAGAGAAGGAGACTCCAACTGAATTATCATGCATGCAGAACTTCACTTTCCAAGAACAAGATCGTGGAGAAACATCCAAAGAGGGCTTACTCGGGGGGAACTGAATAGATCCACATGGAGACTTCGAGCAGGAAAGAATGGAGACATGGAAGCTTGGAAAGGGAATCAAAACACCAGGCCTTACCACCTCCCCATCTGTTGCAAACTTGCCCACCACTGGCCGACCGTCCGAATGCATGAGGACGATCCAGGACTTGCGATCTTCATTGGTCCAGAGGTGAACCTCGCCATCCAACGCCGAGGAGAGATCAAACAAGGCACCAGAAGAATACTTCACCTTCCAAACCCATCTAGGGGGCAGCATGGCCGGGGGTCCCCGGCTAGACGCCGGGGGAGGGTGGCCGGGGGGGCCCTAGGACGCCAGAGCTCTCCTCTCACCTCTCTCCTCTCACCTCTCTCCTCTCTTACTGTAAAACCTAGTCGGTGAGGGGAACGGAGTGGATCACGGAGATGACGATGGAGATGGTGATGGTCTTGGTGATGGAATTGATGTAGAGGCCTCCTCCCACGCCAAAGAGGAGAGGTGATGATGATGGCGATGATTTCCCCCTCTTCGGAGCTCCGGAGCAGCAGGATCTGACCCCCTTCGGAGAGAATCAGGAGCTCCGCCGCCGTCACAGCCTCAGATAATTCGGGAAAAATTAGGGCGTCCCTCCTCGGGGATAACGAAGGCGTACATAAAAAGCCACAGGCGAGGAAGTGCCCGAGGCCCTGTTTGGTGGGTCCCACGCGGCCCCTATACCTGGCCGCGTGGGCCCACCCCATTTGGGCCTCGTGGCCTTCCTCTCTTCGGTCTTCTTTCCATTGCCCTTCTTCCGAAGAAAAACTGCCGTGGTATTTTTCCTTTAATTATTTGGGTTCGCGAAACTCCTGAAACAATAAAGGCAAGAAAAGGGGGGTATTCTGCCTCCCAGATATTAAATACCAAAAATAGGGACTTTGTATGAAAGTCCCATAAATCATCTAAAACATGCAAAACGTTGATATAACAGTGCATATATCATTCCCATATGATAATATAAAGTATAAAAATGATGATATAAAATACACGTATCAACTCCCCCAAGCTTAAACCTTTACTCGTCCTTGAGTAAATAAGGACATAGATCATTACATGCATCGATGGACTTATGGTTGATAAATAAATACGGCCGTTGTATCATCATCATATTCAATTGCAATGTAAGATTAATGAACTAAAATCATACACATGAGGGCAACATACGTAGAAGCTCTAACAACCTCCCCTTACTTTTGAAAGCAAATAACCATTGTATGTTGGACAACTGACTCATACTCCTTTTCCCATGCTTTTGCTCTTTATGGCAAGCATTTGAATGATTAGAGTTAAATGTGAAAGCAAATATGAGTAGTGGCCTTGATAAAGTAAAGGTTAGATGTCTCATGCCCCTTGAATACAAGTACCTACACCATGATTACTCATCTTGGGAAACAAAGCAAGTTTAAGTTATCTATCATTGTAAGTAATAATGGTATTATCAAGAGCCTCAACTGGGGTACCTCTTGTCCCATGATATGGATCAAGCCCACATCAAAACAACAAGACAAACAAACATAATGAACAACCTCAACACCCTTTTTATTTACCACTTGATAAAGCTTTTTATTGTAGGGTGTATCACAGAAAGTTCAAAATAGCATGTAAGTAAATTTCCACCATGAATGATGCATGGCTTAGATTAGCGGCCCAGGTTTCTCTATAACCATTTATACAAACTCATTTAAACTTACTCTATTTCCACATTATTTCACCATGATAGGCATCCATAAACAAAAGTACATGATATCAACTGAATAAATGATGGAACATGTTGAAAGCTTTGCATGTGACAGCACATATGGGCTAACTCCCAACCTTAAACATTTATCAAGCCACTATCATCATAATATTGATCACACTGGTTCATGTTTATTATTTGATATTTTGATGATATAATTCTACAGTTGTCCAACATACTCAAGTTAATTATGTCCAAGGCAAGATGTGACTGAAACCTCTAAATATGTCACGCTCATTTGCATGAGTATTACCCATAAATCTCCAAAACAAGAGACCCATGGATGAGACCATACTTTAATATTCATTGATAATCCACAAGATAGGGAAACATGATAATGCTCTATGAGCTCACACAAGCCTAAATGAAATTGATAACTAAACGATAAAGCAAAACACACCTTGACTAGATAGATAAAAGAGACTAATAAAGAGAGAGACTAGGTGGAACTCCCCCAAGCTTGACGTTCTACCAGACCCTCCTTTGCTGCAGCCTCCTTCTTCTCGTATTCTTCCTCCCATTCAGCCATCTTCCATGGGAAGGGTCTTCCATCATGGAAACATGTAGGTGGATCATTATACCTGAGGGTGGCAGCTGCTGCAATCTTCTTAAAGCGTTCTTCATACTCGCAGTTCTGGTTTACTACATCCCACATGAAGCACTGGATCTTCTCTAACTTGTCGATGACGTACTTGTACCTATCTTCCATATCTTCAAGTCTCTTCTTGTACTCTTCAACCTTCTTCTCCAACTCCAGGTTCATGAAGTGATGAGCATCAAGGCTGCGGTAAACCACAGTCCCATACCTGAAGGTCTTGTCTTCCAGCTCGTCCAGTCTTTCCTCCATGGTACCGGTGGTCTTGGGAGCCTTCACCTCCCCCACGAGCATCACCCCTTCCTTGAAGCACACGGTCTTCTGAGGCGCCATCACGGAGTTGAGGTAGTGGTTCACAACACCCTCCTTGGTAGAGCTCTCCCCATCTAGATTGGATCCGGAGCAAGACATGGCTAAAACCTGGCAAATAGAGACAACAAGAAACAAAGATCGCTCGAGAACGCTCGGTGCGAGATTAGATCGTCGGAGAGGGGTATATATTGAGGGTTTTTAGGTTAAAACGGAGCGTCGGGGTCGAAAACGGGGCGAAAAGGGTCTCCGAGGTGGAAAAGGAGTGGGCCCACACGGCCCCTGTACTTGGCCGCGTGGGGCCACCTCTTTCCCTCCTCGGGACTCCATTTCGTCAAGTTTCCTTGCCCCACACGTTAATTTCCATAAAAATGACTTCCAAAAAATTTCACGTAATTCCGAGAAACTTTCCAATACAAAAGTTACCTTTTATTGATTTGGGGTTGCTGAAACTGCTCGACCCCCTTCTATTATTTCTTCCGGTGTTTGTAAATTCAATGTTTCCACCGTTCCAATGAAGCTTTTTCCTGCAATATAATGTTTAAGACGTTGTCCATTGACCACATGAGGTTTACCTTTCATATCACCGTAAAGACGGATAGCTCCTGAACGGTACACTTCCTGTATGACTAATGGTCCCTGCCATTTTGAGGCAAGCTTCCCTGCAGAAAACTTGAAATGAGAGTTGTATAATAGAACTTGATCTCCTACTTTGAATTCTTTTCTCTTAATCTTCTTGTCATGCCAAATCTTAACTTTCTCTTTAAACATTTTAGCATTTTCATAGGCTTCATTCCTCCATTCATCTAGCAGGTTTAAATCAAGGATTCTTTCTCTCCTGCAGTCTTAAGGTCAAAGTTTAATTGTTTAATAGCCCATCTAGCTTTATGTTCTAATTCAACAGGTAAATGACAAGATTTTCCATAGACCATTTTATAAGGGGACATTCCCATAGGATTTTAAAGGCAGTTCTATAAGCCCATAATGCATCATTAATTTTAAGTGGCCAATCAGACCTAGACTTATTTACTGTCTTTTCCAAAATGAGTTTAATTTCCCTATTACTTAATTCAACTTGTCCACTTGTTTGAGGGTGATAAGGAGACGCAATTCTATGGTTAACATCATATTTTGCCAATGCTTTCCTAAAAACACCATGTATGAAATGAGAGCCACCATCAGTAATTAAAAACCTAGGAACACCAAACCTTGGGAAAATGATGTCCTTGAGCATTTTCATTGCTGTGGCATGATCTGCACTTTTGGTTGGAATTGCCTCCACCCACTTTGTAACATAGTCCACTGCAACCAAAATATGAGTATGCTTTGTCTTTGAGGCTGGGAAAGGTCCCATAAAGTCAAAACCCCACACATCAAATGGTTCAAGTGGTAGAGAATAATTCATAGGCATTTCATTTCTCCTACCAATATTTCCTACTCTTTGACATTTATCACAAGATTTAACATATTCATGGCAATCTTTAAATAAAGTAGGCCAATAGAAACCAGATTGTAATACCTTTGCTGCTGTGCGATCTCCTGCATGATGCCCTCCATAGGGACTATCATGACAATCTCTTATTATAGCCTGTTGTTCATGCTCAGGTATACAACGTCTAATAATACCATCTACACTTTTCTTATAAAGGAAAGGATCATCCCAAAAATAATGTCTAAGATCATAAAAGAATCTCTTTCTTTGTTGATAAGTAAAGTGTGGAGGTAATACTTTTCCAACAATAAAATTTGCATAATTAGCGAACCAAGGAGATGCAGCCTTAACACTGGATACATTAACAATTGCAAGTTGTTCATTAACAAAGCTATCATTAATAGGAATAGGATCATCAGGTATATTTTCCATTCTAGAGAGATGATCAGCTACTTGGTTATCTTCTCCTTTCCTATCAACAATGTGTAAATCAAATTCTTGCAATAAAAGTACCCATCTTATCAATCTAGGCTTAGCATCCTTCTTGTTCATCAAGTATTTAATAGCAGAATGATCAGTATGTATTGTGACTTTGGAATCAGTAATATAAGGTCTAAACTTGTCACAAGCAAATAGTACTGCTAAAAATTCTTTTTCAGTTGTAGCATAATTTCTTTGGGCAGCATCAAGTGTTCTACTAGCATAATAAATAACATTCAGTTTCTTATCAACCCTTTGACCCAAAACAGCCCCAACTGCATAATCACTAGCATCACACATAATTTCAAAGGGCAATTTCCAATCAGGAGGTTGAATAATAGGAGCAGTTATTAAAGCATTCTTCAAAATATTAAAAGATTCAATGCAATCATCATTAAAAGAGAAAGGAACATCCTTTTGCAAAAGATTGGTTAGAGGTTTTGATATTTTGGAGAAATCCTTAATGAACCTACGGTAAAAACATGCATGCCTAAGAAAACTTCTTATACCTTTTATATCCTTTAGGTATGGTAGCTTCTCAATAGCTTCTATCTTGGCTTGATCAACTTCTATTCCATCTCCAGAAATCTTATGTCCTAGAACAATTCCTTCGGTAACCATGAAGTGACACTTCTCCCAATTGAGAACTAAATGTTGATCTTCACAACGCTGCAAAACTTTGTTAAGATTGAACAAGCAATTATCGAAAGAAGTACCATACACAGAAAAATCATCCATAAAGACTTCCATTATTTTTTCAATATAATCAGCAAATATAGCATTCATGCATCTTTGAAAAGTAGCAGGAGCATTACATAAACCGAATGGCATTCTTCTATAAGCAAATGTGCCAAATGGGCAAGTAAAAGTGGTATTTTCTTGATCGTCCTTATGGACAGGAATTTGTGAGAAACCTGAATAACCATCTAGATAACAAAAGTGAGAGTGTTTAGATAACCTTTCTAACATTTGATCAATAAATGGCAATGGGTAATGATCTTTTCTAGTTGCTTTGTTTAGTTTCCTGTAATCAATGCACATCCTATAACCAACAACAGTACGTTGAGCCACAAGTTCATTCTCATCATTTGGAACAACAGTCATTCCACCCTTTTTAGGAACACAATGGACAGGACTAACCCACTTACTATCAGCTATAGGATAAATGATACCAGCTTCCATGAGTCTTATTACCTCTTTTCTTACCACTTCTTTCATTTTTGGATGGAGACGGCGTTGATAATCAACAACAGGTTTTGCATCCTCTTCCAAATTGATTTTATGCATACATAGAGCTGGGCTTATACCTTTAAGATCATCAAGAGAGTATCCAATAGCTGGTCGATGAGCTTTTAGCACATCAAGTAGTTTCTCTTCTTCTTCAGCTGAAAGGTTAGCACTAATAATGACAGGATATATGTTCTTATCATCTAAGTATGCATATTTCAGGTTGTCAGGCAAAGGTTTCAATTCAAAACTAGGATCCCCTTTAGGTGGTGGTAACACTCCTAAATTATCAGGCGGGATATGCAACTGTAACTGTGGTGGTTGTTGCCATAATATTTGTTCCAGAGCCTCTTTTTCCTCATTATTAAATGGTTCATCTTGATTAAGCATATAACGTTCTACAACATCTGTTGAAGCTACAGCTATATGAGCAAGGGTTTCAATTATATCTTCAGAGATTGGCTCTTTCACAACATGTTTATCGGCAAATTTGGAAAAGTTGAACTCTAGTCTTCCATTATCACATTTAATAAACACTTTCTCTTTAAGCAAATTAATTTCAGCTCCAACAGTACGCAAGAAGGGTCTACCAAAAATGATAGGACAAAATGAATCTTGAGGGCAACCAAGCACAATAAAATCAGCAGGATATTTTATTTTACCAACTAGAACTTCAACATCTCTAACAATTCCAAAAGGACTAATATATTCTTTATTAGCAAGTTGAATCGTCATACCTGTCTCTTCCATAACAATAGGATCAATATCAGGCTTGATTTCAAGATAGAGAGAATATGGAATGACACTAATGCTTGACCCAATATCACATAGACCATGATAACTTGAAGTCCCAATAGAGCATGATATTATAGGTTTTCCCACCTTGGCCGAATTACCTCTGATAATTTTAGTAGCGTCTTCACATAGATAAACATCAACATGATCTTCTTCATTTAATTGTTTGATAACAGAAATTTGAGTATTGACTTCCACCTGTTCATATGGCTGAGGACATCTTCTTTTACTCTTGTTAGTAACAGCAATAAGTAAATTTTTCTTAACTTGGTTCGGATATGGGGGTGGCTCAACATACTCCTCAATTCTCACAGATGACACTGGCTCTATCTGTTTAATAACTTTAGGAATAACAATAGATTGTTTAACAGGTTCAACATAAGTTTCAAACCCACTTTTAGGAATACAGATATGCTCAGCAAAAGATTTAGCTATTTCAAGTATAACATAAGGATCAAGATTAAATGTATCACTCATATTTTTAAACAAGATGGAAGTAGAGAAGCTCTCCACACATGAATATCCAAAATCAAAATAAGGTTCATTACCTTTATCAAGTTCCCAGTGTCCAGTATTTTAGAAATAGTTTCCAATAGGTTCCATGCTTCTTCTGCAGTATTATTTGTAAAACTCCCACCAGATGAATTGTCCAGAATTTCCTTATGCTTCATAGGTAGCCTCACATAAAAGTTTATCAATATAAGTTTCTTTGTAAGATCATGACAAGGATTCTCACGAAGGAGTGCCTTCAGTCTCCCCCAAGCTTGAGTAATACTCTCTCCCAGATGTGGCCAGAAATTAAATATATAGCAGCGGATCTTATAAGCTTCTCTAGGAGTAAAATATTTAAGAAAGAAAATCTTCCTCAATACACTCCATTCAGTAGTGGCTCCTTCATCCAAAGACCTGAACCAAATACGAGCATTACCAGATAAAGACATAAATAATAGCTTCCTTTTCACATAGTCCTCAGAAATACCAGGAATCCTAAATAAGCCACATATTTCTTCAATCATTTCAATGTGTTCACGTGCAGGCTTAGTTCCATCCCCTGAAAATATATTCTTCGTAACTCTTTCAACATGGCCAGTGGGAATTTTAAATCCCACTTCAGGTATCTTAGACACAGCAGTTTCAACCACTTTAGCAGTAGTGGCATAAGCACTTTCATATAGAGCAAGGTGCAGCGAGGAACGATTCTTAAATGCCATAGTATCAATGAGATAAAACAGCAAATATAATTCAGCTTTCAAGTTTCCTTACCAAACTTCTTACCAATAGCGCTACGCTCCCCGGCAACGGCGTCAGAAAAGTATCTTGATGACTCCCAAGTGCAGGAGATCAATTGTAGTACCTTTCAATTAGAAAAGGTTGTCGAACCCACGAGGAGCTGAAGGTATTGGTTAGAAAGAATGATAAATAAAGCAATGAAAGATGCAAATGTTTTTGGGATTTTCAGTTGTATGATTGCAAAGATAATAAAAATGTCGAAAGTAAATAGTAACAGTTGAAAGCCCAATCCTCTATGTGGCAAGAGGACAAGCTCAAATGGTGTGTAACTTATATGTGGAAAGCAGTCCCGAGGGCGGCATGGATATCACTAGGCATAGAGATTTATTAAACAACACGTTGCATATCTTGTCAAGTTTTAATCTTCTTGGGGCGGAGCCATAACTAGGCATAGCTAAATAAATAATCTACAACCCCTTATGATGGATCATGTAGCCAATTAAATGACTGCACAAGAATTATTAAGACACAAAGTCCCACCATAGCATTACACTCTAAGGTCCCCGACACTACTACCCACATAATATAACTGCATGACTCCGTCTTAGGATTACTTGTCCTCCCAAGTCTTCCTCAATTCATTACACTACGTTGTTCTCCTATGAGCCCTTACAGGTGAAGTGTTGTGCAGTCGACGTTCGCACAACACCATCATAGAATCACATAGAAGATAAACTCTTGACAAAATACCAACACATGTTATATATAAATCATTGCCAATTCATCCTATGCCCTCAGGAACATATGAGAACTACTCACAACGTGCAAACATGATCATAATCAGTGGCATAAAGGGTACAACACAATCTGAAATAAATACTTCACCACCAAATAATGACAAGTACCCAATCACAAAAATGAATAGGAGCACAAGACAATGATCTAGGGTATAGCAACTCTCAAACTATGAGGGGAACGGAGTGGATCACGGAGATGACGATGGAGATGGTGATGGACTTGGTGATGGACTTGATGTAGAGGCCTCCTCCCACGCCAAGAGGAGAGGTGATGACGATGGCGATGATTTCCCCCTCTTCGGAGCTCCGGAGCAGCAGGATCTGACCCCCTTCGGAGAGAATCAGGAGCTCCGCCGCCGCCACGGCCTCAGATAATCGGGAAATATTAGGGCGTCCTCCTTCGGGGAGAACGAAGGCGTAGATAAAAAGCCACAGGCGAGGAAGTGCCCGAGGCCCTGTTTGGTGGGTCCCACGCGGCCCCTGTACCTGGCCGCGTGGGCCCACCCCATTTGGGCCTCGTGGCCTTCCTCTCTTCGGTCTTCTTTCCATTGCCCTTCTTCCGAAGAAAAACTGCCATGGTATTTTCCTTTAATTATTTGGGTTCGCGAAACTCCTGAAACAATAAAGACAAGAAAAGGGGGGTATTCTGCCTCCCAGATATTAAATACCAAAAATAGGGACTTTGTATGAAAGTCCCATAAATCATCTAAAACATGCAAAACGTTGATATAACAGTGCATATATCATTCCCATATGATAATATAAAGTATAAAAATGATGATATAAAATGCACGTATCAAACATCGGCACCTTCTCTCCAGAGTAGTTAAGCTCCCAGATCTCCTTGATCCTTCCGTAGTATCTTAACTTTTTGTCACCGGTGTAGGATTCCATCGTTACCCCTGAGTTTTGATAATCTAAAGTTTTGTCCTTTTGCTCAGTGTAGAAAGTGAACCCGTTGATATCATATGCTTGAAACGTCGCGAGGTTGGAGGCAGGGCCACGTGACAAGGCGTATAAGAGTTTCGCTTCCGCACTAGCCGTTGGGGGCGGAGCGTCAAGCTCATCTTTGAACCAACGCAAGAAAGAGGAGTTGTGCTCTCTGATTATTTCTCCTTCTGTCCTCCGCTTGCCCTGGTCAGTGTACTCTTCTCAATCAGGCTCTTGTGCTTTTCCACCCAAGTATTGACAATTTGAATGTGTTGGAGAGCCACTAAGTTTGCCCTGTTAAAATCGGTGCGTCGACAAGCGTGGTACACATGCAACTCCCTCCGGCCATTTTTGTGACCTGCTCCATCGAGCTTGCCAATGTGCTTGTTTCCGGGCAAACCAACAGGGTCCTCCACGTCCAGAAAATTCGTGCAGAAAGAGGTGCACTCTTCTGTGAGAAAGCCTTGAATGATGCTTCCATCCGGCTGGGCCCTGTTTCGAACGAATCCTTTGATGACCCCATTCATCCTTTCGAACGGCATCATGTTGTGCTGGAACAATGGACCGATATGGATGATATCATCCACAATATGGACCAACAGATGCACACAGATGTCAAAGAATGCGGGCGGGAAGTACATCTCAAGTTCGCATAGTATCACGACAATCTCTTCTTGCAGCCTTGAGAGTTGCTTCCCGGTGATTGACTTTCGGGAGATCACGTCAAAGAAGTTACAGAGGCCAAAAAGGGTTTCACAGACATGCTTGTCCATTATCCCTCAGATCGCAACCGGAAGTATCTGCGTTATCATCACGTGACAGTTATGAGACTTCATCCCGCTGAACTTTTGTTTCTGCGGGTCTAAAAACCTGCTTATTAGCCCCTAGTAACCCAAAGGCACTTTGACTCCTAGAAGGCACTTGATCAATTGTTCGATCTCGCTCGTACTTAGAGTGAAGCAGGAGGGGGGGGCGGTAATAGTTGTTCCTCTTAACCCTTTTTCCATTGGGACCGTCCGTCTCCTCTTCCGACTGGTCATGATCAATAGCCGGGCGTCCTCCCTGAAGCTCTTCCCGGATACCCATATGTATCTGGTCGCTTCTTGCTTTCGGCCCATCTTTCGTCCTCTCCGGCATGTTGAGCAGATTGCCAAACAGACTCTCGAACACATTCTTCGTGATATGCATTAGATCTAGGCAATGGGCCAGTACGGCAAGTCCCAAAACACGGACCTCGTCTTCCATACATCCAGGAGTGGTTTTGGCGCCTTTTGCTTCTTTCACGGCCGAGGGCACTCTTCCCATTCATTCAGCAAATCATATATTTCTTCGCCGCACCTCATACGTGGAGGTCCCCGGAGCTCTTCTTTGTCGTTGAAAAGGTCTCCACGACCTTCTCCACGAGTCTTTAATGTGTAGCCACCTTCGATGGCTGATGTAGACGGTTTTCGAAGACCCGGGATGTTTTTGGAGCTGGTGAAACGTCAGGTCATCCATGCACCTCACACATCCGTTATGTCCTTGGCACACCTGGCCTGAGACGTATCTGTAGCCGGGCAAGTCGTGCACCGTACAGAGCAATGTGGCTCTCATAGGAAAATATTCTTCTACGAGGGCGTCCCATGTGTTGACCCCGCCTTCCTCACATAACGTGTGTAGCTCATCTTTCAGTAGATTCAGATACAGATGGATGTCGGTGCCCGGTTGTTTCGGCTCTTGAATGAGAATGCTCATGTTTATGTACTTCCTCTTCATGCACAGCCAGGGCGGGAGGTTGTATATCCATACGAACACGGGCTAGGTGCTATGTGTGCTGCTCTCAGTGGCGGAGCTCCGTGTTAGCTGTGGGGTCAGCTGACCCCACAGCTTTTTTGAAAACCCCCTTTAGTTTTATACATATTTGTGCATTGGTCCCTCATATAAATACGCTCTGACCACACAGAAATTTACCGACCCCACATGACTTTGCGACTGGCTCCGCCACTGGCTGCTCTGGTTGCCAAACGGATTGAACCCATCGGTGCTCGCACCCAACCTAATGTTCCTTGGCTCTACCCCAAAAGTTGGATATTCATCGTCTAATGCTTTCCACTGGCATGCATCCGAAGGGTGTGTCAGATTTACCTTTTCATTCCGCTCTGGATCTTTTAGAACTTTCTCCCTTCTCTCTGTGTGCCAGCACATGAGCTTTGCTTCCTTGCGGTCCGCGAAATAGCGCTGCAGACGGGGGATGAGCGGAAAGTACCACACAACTTTTCGAGGAGCTTTATTCCTCCCTTTCTTGTATCGAGCAGCCTTGCACACCGAACATGCGGTCTTGTCCGCGTCCCCTTCCCGAAAGATGTAGCAGTCGTTGATGCACATGTGGTATTTTTCGTGCGGTAAATCAAAGGGGCACATGATTTTCTTGGCCTCATCACAACTTTTAGGACACATGTTCTCCTTCGGAAGCTTGCTCTGCCAGTATTGCAGACTTGCGTCGAGGCTTACGTCGCTCCATTTGTATCTTGCCTTCATCTGCAGAACATCGAGCGCTACTTTCAAGTGGGAGTCATCCGGTTCGCAATCTGGATACAATGGAGTATTCGAGTCTATCTCTAGTTGCGCCAGCTTAGATTGCTCTCTTGTAACAGATCTGGGGTTAGTCGTCTTCTTGAGAAGTAGTTCTTTGAGATGAGGGTCTCGCACGACTGAAGTTAGCGGTGCCCGCGTGTCCTCGTTTTCCTCTGTTATGTGTTGTTCATCACTGTCTTCTCCAGCATATATATCATGTGTCGGATGAGCAGGCTCTTGATCATCTTCTTGCACCTCGTTGTCATCATTGACCTGCTGCCCTTCCTGATCATTTCCTGCCGCCGCCCCATGGATTTCGTCATCATCACTTATCCACTGAGTGTGCCCCTCCATGAAACCACGCCTGAGCAGGTGCTCCAGCAACTGTCCGCTAAAGGGGTCGAGGGCGCCCTCTAGTCTGCATTTTCGACACGGACATTGTATCATTTTGGTCGCGTGGCTCAAGTATCTATTCACGACACGTTCGCTCAAAGTGACCATTGTCTCCTGCACGGTGAACAAATAATACAATTATGGGGTTTTTTATTTCTGCGCCCCTGGTTCCTTAGCACTACTCAGCCATACCCACGTTCTTAACTTTTGCTCACTTTTCCCCTCTTCGTTAGATGAAACTCTCACAAATGGACAAACTGGGCGTTTGCCGTTGGTCAAGACATTGACCGTTAACTCTGACGAGTGGGGCCGGCCGGACTGTGTACGACGGTGGAACTCTGACGAGTGGGGCCGGTCGGACTGTGTACGACGGTGGCGCTCTTGACCGTTGCGTACCTGATGAGTGGGGCCGCCGCAAGGTGACACGTCGGAGCAGTTTGTCTGAACCTCATAATAACCTGAAACAGATCAATCCCCTCCGCCGCCGCCGCGCCGCCGTCGTGCTGCCTCCGCTAACGAAGAGGGGAAAAGTGAGCAAAAGTTAAGAACGTGGGCATGGCTGAGTAGTACTAAGGAACTAGGGGCACAGAAATAGAAAACCCTACAATTATTAGAACCATATATATATATCGTTTTTCAGGAAAAAATTCGGCATGACCTTCCTAGAAATAGGACCGAAGAGGGAGTGCCAAAATTTGCCGAGACGGAAATTAATCAACATCCCGACAAAATATTGGCAACTCATTTTAATTTCACATTTTCACACAACCACAAAATGCACAATTTCACACATATATATAGTCAATTCCGGCGATTTCTGGTCAAATTACACAAAAAAAACATTAATTTATATATAGTCGATCCATCATAATTAGATGACCACACGTACGAGATCGAGTCAAGTTCACCGACAAGGTGTGGAATGCTTGGAGCTTTGAGTTTTTGTGTTGGAGAGAGAGAGAGTGGGTTAGATCTAGATCTAGAATAGTTGTGTAGGGAAATCCTTTGGTGGATATGATTTAGAGAGGGAGGTAAGGCTAGATCTATCAAGTAAACTAGTTTTTATTGGTTAAAACTAGTGGGAAATGATGGGGGTGGGGATTTAATGGGATAGGTTTGAGCTAGTGTGAAGGGGAGAGTGAGGTACAATAATGGAGTGGGATGGAGGTTGGTCGAGTTGAAGTGGAATCTCCAGGTTACCACTGGTGAACTGGCAGCTGGTTCGCCAGTGGTACTTAAAGTACCGCTGGCGAACTGGTTCAGCATGTTCGCCAGTGGTAAGTGAGGGCCCGGGCGACCCTAGCGGGACCACCTACCACTAGCGAGCAGGAAAGCATGTTCGTCAGCGGTATTTTAAGTACCGCTGGCGAACAGGAGTGGTAGGTGGCTCCGCTGGGGTCGCCCGGGTCACGCCCTGACCACTGGCGGACAGGGAAGGGTGTTCGCCAGTGGTAGTCCAAGTACCACTGGCGAAGTGGAATATATATTCGCCAGCGGTATTTACCACTGGCGAATTGTTTTTTTGTTCGCCAGCGAGAGCCCGGCGGCTATAGCCCTTTTCCTACTAGTGTTGGTGTACAAAACTGGTTTAAGATTTTTCAAAAAAATATTTTTTGTGGTCATTTTTAGATTTTTTTCCTAGTTGACTTTTTGTTGACTTTTTTTGTCAAACTTAAATAAAAAACATAGCGGACGGAAAATAACTCAAAAAAAATTAGAAACACTTTTTAATAATTCTATCAACTCTACTAGTGACATCCCTAGGGTCTCCTTGAGTAATATCTTTTTACCATTGCATATACATTTAGGTCAAACTTAGGGTGTAATGTGTAGCAGGTCTTTTCCGATAGTAAGTATGCTTCATACTCGGGGGGGGGGGGGGGGGGGGGGGGACATTGTTGAGAGTAGTCTAGCCATATCGGACACGATATGACGACGTCCATTTTCACGGCTATCGATGTTGCATTTATGAAGGTAGAGTTCCCACTCGTGATCAAAGATTACAAATCTTCTTTTATTGTAGGACAAAAATGTGTGCAGGTCCAATATTTAAAGTTCATAGAATTTTTTATACTAGTTATAGAACTCCGACTTTCTGAGCAAATTAATCACGGTATCCCCAATGAATATATATGTGTGAGTGTCTCGTTGATGAGGTTATTTTTCTAGGAAGGCAATATTGATGATATTTTGTAAGTGTTACTGACAAACAATATTGATGATATTTTGTACGTGTTATCTCTCTCTCACACTCGGTCTCCTTCTCTTTTCTCACATCGCCGCTGCCTATGAAAAACTCCACACCATCATCTCAGCTGGCGACAACGGTGTTCATGCAGAAATAAAGTATAAAAGAATTGCCGTATTAATGCAGAAGAGAACACTCCTAAATGTTCCAAGTTGACGTAGAAAATAATTTGAATCACTGACGGGGACCGGCTTTGTCTTTCGGTAGTGATCTATAGGGAGACAAAACCATGGCGGTGGCACTTTTGGAAGATGGGGAGAAAGTAGGCAGGGCCATCGTTATTCTTCAGGCAAGAACTTATTATCTATATTGATCCACTAAAAATGCATACGGTCATGTGTACACATGTGTAGATAAGTCAAACGGGAGGTGCTAGAGTGCATAAGGAAGGAATTAGCACCGAATTTTATTTTATCTAAACACACAAAAGTGTCATATTTTTCCTTAAGCGACTTTATTAGAACAAAAAATGTTGAGATGTAGGCACGAATATTTTTATTTTTATTTTTCGGTATTTTAAATATGTTCAAGTCACATTTTAAAAATAGGGAGCATATGCTTTCGGGGTGCCAAATACGCCCCACTCCGGTATTCCGAATAGGACTGATACCTACTAGTACGGATTGCCCTAGAGATGCCAAGTTTAAGCTAATGAAAACGCATGGACGTGGTGACGTACGTCATGGCTTTAGCATAGACAACTTCACCTTATCCGAGCTGGAGGCTGGGTACCCTTTTCAAAAAAAAAAAAAAAAAACCTTATCCGAGCTGATCGAGTCTACACATCGTGAGAAAATTGAGGAAAATCAGCCACTCTTTTCGGCAGCGGCGTATGCTGAACCTCTGCTTTTTGGTCGTGGTCGCCCCAACAATCATGTCGAAAAACGAGAGCTTTGTGTTCCACAAAACCGTCGATCAATGGACAGATTAACAAAAGTTGGCCATGGTGATTCCATCTTATACATCTAAGATAAAAAGAAGATAAAAGGAAGCTCTTTTCTTTCTGGTGCTCTTTTCTTTCTAAGAGCCATGGTGACTCTGGTGCTCTTTTCTTTCTCCATATCCTCCATTGAAAAGGAAGCTGCTGCAACTTGGTCTGTAAAGTGTAAACTGCGATGATGCTTCTGTTTGGGTACAGTCAGTTCGAACGAATCAGATTCGGGCTAACTAGCAAAGGTAGGGAGGAGATGGACGGGAGATACCTTGGCGTCGCGTCGTGAGAGATCGATATATCAAATATGCCGCGGCAGGTGCGCGGGACACATCAAAAAAGAGAAACGGTCCTCTCTGCCCAAGTCGTTCTCGGATTCCTCCGATCCGTAGCTTCATGGCTTTGAATCTTTCCTTTATTTGCTATATACTCAGACACTTGTTGGGTTCCCAGGGCACGTGTTGATCTAGGTCTAGACTTTAGACCAGGCCTTGTGAGAGCTTCTTCTCGTTTCCATTGTCTGCGTGTGTATCGTTTTTGTTTACGTGCGCAGCCGTCTGACTGTGATCAGATACCAAGGTCAACACATGCTCCACATGTATTTGCACGACAAGGACGTGTTTGTTAGTTGCTTCAAAGTAACAAAATACCAATTCGGAATGAACAATTGTCCATCTTGTCTGAGAGACCGCAAAGGAGACGCGCCTCGATCCATCCCCTACCCCTCGCGTCTGCTCCCCAGGGCGACGCCAGGGGTCCCCAACCCTAGCGCAGCCCGCCCCTCCATCTGCTCGTCTTTTGCCGCCGCTGCCGTCGGCGTTGGCCGCGGTGGCGGGGGCGGGCCCAACATTTGAAGAGCGGGTATTCAAAATTTCAAAGACTTATTTTTTTTTTTTGATAGCCTAAAGCCTTGTTTGTATGTGTATATGGAACCATATTGTACATATTGTATAATACATAGAAGATATAACCCAAAACTGATTTTTTTTTTTCAAAAATGGTATTAGCCCTGGCCTATACAACACAAAATTGAGATAATGTCATATATTCATACAATTGACCATAACTGGAAATTGTTTAACATGTAGAACTGCTAATTGCTCAACTTCCTACAACGCACAACACGCACACACATCCAGTTTTGTTTAGCACGCAGAAACTGTTTTATGACATATAGAAGTGCTAATTCTTTAACAAATTGTCTGCAACGATTTCTGAATTGAGGAGAAAATATTGGGCCAGAACGGGTGGTGGGGGAGAGATGAGAACGTGGGCTACTCCTCTATTTGGGCTTAAATGCTTGATAGTCTATTAGTTTGTGTCGCTTTCATTTTTTCTGTGTATATATCATGGTATATATAGTATGCACCTATAATTTTGACAAAAATAATGGGTACTCAACTGAATACCCATGAATTGAAGTGGGCCCGCCCCTGGTGGCGGCAGGCCTGCGCCGACGTGCATGGGCGGGTGGGGATCGCGGCGGTGTCTCCATGGGGCTGCTGGGTGGAATCAGGTGAGGTCATCGGGTGCGGTGGCTGAGGCGGCGACCTTAGTCAGGTGGCGGTAGCCTCCTTCTCCATGGTCACTGCTGCATGTGCGCGATCTGTGGGCGGTGGCTGCGGCTGTGGGTCTGGACGCCCGTCCGGATCCGTCGCCGATGTCGCTTTTGGCCGGCCGGTGGCGCGTAGAGGGCCGGTGATGGGCTGTTGGAGGCTCTGCCGGTGCTCCGGTGGATCCGTGCGCCTCTATGGCGCGACTTCTCGAACAGGATCCAGTCGACATCGAGATAGGGGTGGTGGGACTGTCGGTGAAAACCGAGCCGACTACGGTCATCGCGGATGATGGCGGCATATATGTGTCGCTCCCTTGTCGAAGGCATCGTCAATTCGTCATGCACCTCTCGCTCCTCCACTCGGACTGCTCCGAGGGGAAACCCTAGATCCGGTTTGGATCGGACGATGACGACGTGATACGCCGTTCTCCCTCCTGAGGGCATCGTTTTTGGATCAGAGCTGACTGGGAGGGCCAGGAGGTGGCATGGTGTGGCATCTACCGCGTCGACGACAGTGGGTCTCGGCGGCGCGGCACAACGGGGTCTCAACGTTGGACGTGTGATGATGGAAGCGTGCAGATTGGATGTGTTGTCTGGCGCCGTGGCGACGTCGACGACAGGCCTGGCAAAGCCATTGCGTTGATCTCTTCTGAAGATAGGTACGCGAAAGACGGCGGCAACGACTTCTCAGCATGCGCATGTGGTGCGCGTCAAGTGTCGGCTGGACCGGTTGGTGCTCACAGCTCGCTGTTGGGCGGCTTGATGAGGCCACCGGATTTAGATGATGTGCGTTGGTGTGTGAGGTCAGAGCATGTGGTGATACAAGTTGCCTAGCTCTGAGCCCGTTCACCTCCGACCATGATATCTTATAATACAATATTCTTCGGATAAGATAGATGTAACTGACGATCACCATGGCATCTCTCTTTTGCCTTTTCCCTCTTCTCCGCCCACTTGGGAACTCGCAACTGCAGCTTGACGGCAGTGCACAACTTCCATCTCCGTCAGGTCGCACCAGCTTTGCTGTGCTCGATCGGATCTAGGCTAGCAAGGAAAAATATCATGGGGAAATATATATACCATGCAATTCTATATGGTGTCAGAGCCAGGCCTCGAACTCGAGATGGACGACATGCCGCGGCTTGCACGACACGACACAACGATCTCCGGGTGCTCTGGTTCTCTGCAAGTTGCAGCCAGGTACCGTCGGTGACATCAATCGATCTCAGATCTGTGTCCGGGTTTGAATCTTCCGTCTCTTTGCTACTCTTCCTTTTGCTTTGTAGATTGTTGTTCTTTGTTCTCAGGTTCGACATACGTGTTGATCATTGGCCGGCGATAACTCGTGGACTAGTAGAGGAAGAGGATGTCCGAAATGGTCTAGACTCTAGAACTTGTGAGAACCTGAATGTGCATATTTTCCATCATGTGTTGATGTCTCAGATATGGAACCGCTCCCGTCGGTGTATTATCCTTGTTTATGCCGTCTGACCCGATCCGATGTGAACTGCATCAACACATCTTCCATACGTACGTATTGGCACATTTGTCCTTATGGACAACGACATCGTCGTTTCAACTGTATGAGAATCATTTACGAACACTTTGTCAAGTCCGAAGCCAGACCTATTCCCCGCGATCTGCTGTTGGAGAAGAGCCTTTTTAGACAACTAGACTTTTAGATGATCTTCGACTGAGCCCATGCAAGCACGTTAATTAGCCATAGTACCGAGGTCGGATAATATTTATTGGCCGGCATGAGCTATGACAGTCGCTTCAGAGAGATCGTGGCGGCTACAGGTGACACGATGATCTCCGGGCTCAGGTTCCTCTACAGGTTGAAGTTATGCGTGACGTCGCGTTCTCGGCTTGAAATCTTTCCGTTGTTCGTGACTCTGTCCCTTTTTGCTTTCTAGTGCACCCTATCTCCATTGTTCTTTGTTCCCGGGTTTCGCGCATCCACGGCATACTTGTGGATCATTGGCCGTGAACATGCATGACAGGAACGGCGTTAAATGGAGCACCAGAAAGAAAATATATAAACTTGTTCCTAATGTGCTGCTTGGTTCACATCATGTTTGCCTCGACGTAGAGTACTAGCAGCTACTGGGTTGGAGTCCAATCAATATTTCGAACTGGCTTCATGACGTATTTTGTTAAGCTATATAAACAAATACCAAAACTATTACTCATACATGGAAAATTGTATATGCCTTGTAAACAATAATCATACTGATGCAAGCGTTGTTACAAATAATCATAACCAGGCAATAGTTTTCTTCATTGCGACTATTTAGTCGCTAATAAGGACGATCTTAAAGTGCTAAAGAGGATAATGTAGTGTATTTTGATATATATTTTTATCATAATTTAATCTTGTAATTTATCTATTTAAGCATTTTATAGGGGAGTATAGCTATATCGGACACGATATGCCGACGTCTGTTTTCAAGGTTGTCGATGTTGCATTCATGAAGGTAGTGTCCCCTTTGGTCGGCCAAGGACACTATGATCGGCGCTAAATGCAAAATCAGTTGGGAATTGGCGTGCCGTCGAGCTTGGTGGCCGATGTGTGATTCATATGGATTAGTTAGGCTCGATGCTCTGTTTGAGTTAGCCATAGCTTGAATGGAAATATCCCGATAAATTTTGGGTGGGATCCGGAAACCCTTGCACATTGATGATGATGACGTGTTTCCCATCGGACCATCATGCTTTAGCCAGAGGATCCGAGGGGAGAAATTCCCTTCAAAGTTTCGCTTGTATGCAGAGATCAAGCGTTATAATGGTGACGCTAAGTTATAAAACTGGCTTGTTGACTACCTTGTGGCGGTCAGTATAGTCTACATGTGCATTGAATTGCTATCTTCCAATAATGTTGGAAGGATTAAGGCAGACATGGTGGAGGAAGTTGATCTTTGTCAAGAACTTCAAATGGACATACAAGCGACCACATCCGAGCAAGATCTTCGTCGTTGTGCGCAGCGAGAGGGATACTCAGTTCGGATACACTTCAGATAATTACAATAATGGGTCAAGGGTGTAGTCGGATGTTTGTCATGCTGACCATAATGTCGTCGAAGAACATCCTTGAGTTTTTATGGAACTGGCCCTTCTGTCGATTAGGAACGAACTTATGTTTGTCACTGCTTCCTCTAGCAATCATATCGATGAATTCGAGCCGTATCCACTTCCACCTTTGCACTTATGATAACGCCCATGATTTGTTTTCTTTTATTTTTCTTATTATGTCCCGTGCCTTCGGAGGACTCGCCCCATTTGTTGTCATGCATTTTCTTCCTGATCAAAAGGATCCAAAACAAGGGCTTCACAAGAAGCATACTTACTAGAGATTTCCAGGAGTTTGCCTAGTGATTGGACATCGACACAACCAAGTTTATGTTTCAGAGCATTATCCTACTGATGCGTGAAGAACTCAATCGTTAGTGACATTCTCCATCGTGTTGTGCAGATGGGTTCCACTTGAAACCAATCTACACTTCGTTTCATGGTATCGTACCGGAAAAGTCAGCAAGGCCCCCGAGTCTGATGTCTTTTGATGTCTTTTGATGTCTTTATGGGATTGTAAAGCCGGAGAGCCATTTCATTGGAGCCAAGGTGAAATTCCACTGGTCGTAGAATTGCACAAAAGTTTCAACAAGAGTTACCACTTCCCCGCAATAAACGCCCCGATCTATTTTTTTTATCAGCCAACCATTGGGACCCCCAAAATTGTATGTGCTTCTAAAGGAAACCTCCGGTTCTCCGAATAGGACACATACCATTTGACCTATGTTTTGTCGGAGTACGTCCTAGGAGTCGTATCATTTTCATGGAAGTAGAGTCAAGATTAGATGTTCGCAATGCCCAGAGATTATAATGACATGCTCACACAAGCGGGACACCTATGGAGGCATAAAAAGAAAAAGGGACTCACAAAAAGTCCTTTTGTCTCCCGAGCTCACTGGAGCTCTTTGTTTTAAAAGGTTGTAAATCACAATTTTCTAAAGCAAATCTGAAGAAAAACTCATAGGAGTTCATCTAACATGTCTAGTATGTATGACACAAATTTCATCGAAATACATTGTTACCCATGATCTACACGAAAAAGACAAATCTGGATCAAAAACATTTTTCCCTTTTAAGAGCCACATATTTGTTATTTTTGTGTGCATTAAAATTTTCAATATTTTTCCGTGATATTTATTGATCTCTATAACATATTACGAAAATAACAATAACAGTATTTATACGAAAATAACAATAATGGTATTTATACGTTTTAAATTATTTTTTTGTAATATCAGGCTCCACTCACGACCTATGTAACCTACTGCTGCTAGAGTGATAGTGGTATGTTACTAGTAGTGATCGCGCTAGAGATACCATGTTTAAGCTAATGAAACGCATGAACGTGGTGACGTACGTCACAGCTTTGGCATAGACAACTTTACCTTTACATCCAGCCAGAGGAATATCTACACCTATCCGAGCTGATCGAGTCTGCACATTGTAAGAAGATTGAAGAATATTAGCAATTCTTTTCGGCGGCGCGACGTATGCTGGACCTCTGCTTTCTGGTCGCCCCAACAATCATGTCGAGAAAAGAGAGCCTTTTGTTCCACCATACCGTCGATCAATGGACAGATTAACAAAAACTGGCCATGGTGATTCGATCTATACCTAATAAGATATAAAAAGATACTCACTCTGTTCCTAAATGTAAGATGTTTAGATGTTCCACATGTTGCCTATATGCATACTAAAATGAGTGAACATAGAAACTAAAACGCGTCTAGATATATTTGTATACATAAGAATGTGGAAAATGTCTAAAACATCTTACGTTTAGGAACAGAGGTAGTAAAAGTTAGCTCGGTTACGTAGGGATGACTAGAGAGCAATTTGCGCGCGTACGTGTGGCTGCGAGTCAGTCCCGACCAGAGATTATGGGCGACTTGATCCGTCCCATGATGTTATTATTCAGGCCCAGACTCCAACTCATCGTCACAAGCCTAGACAGTTTGCTTGATCAGCTCTCCCGTATGTCCTGCCTCTGCTTCCATGACGTTGATGATGCAGTACCCGACCAATTTCATCCCTGATTTCTGCCGCCAAAAGCAGAATGGGTGGACGACAGCCACGGCTGAAGAGTAACACGAGTTGCCTGACCACGATGAAGCCTAGACACACCTGCAGTATATCTAGTCTTTCAATAAGCTAAAACAAAATTACTTTTGGCTTTCCTCCTAAATGCAACGACTAGTGCTAATTAAATAAAGCTTCTTCCAAATGAAACTATTATATCGAGAGAAAAAAAAACACGAACCTAAACTACAGAGAAAAGCCATCGCTTCTAGTGCTCTTTTCTTTCTCCATATCCCCCATTGCAAAGGTACCTTCTGCAACTTGGTATGTAAATTCTGACGATGCTTCCGTTTGGGCACAGTCGGCTCTCAACTCCAGGTTTGCTCCGGCGGGTTCGGGCTAGCAAAGCTAGGGAGGAGATGGACGGAGATACCTTGGCGTCGCGTCGGAGAGATCGATGCCGCGGCAGCCGGCAGGTGCGCGCGACACATCAAGAAAGAAGAAATGATCCTCTCTGCCCAAGTCGTTCTCGGATTTTTCTGTAGCTTCATGGCTTTGAATCTTTCCTTTATTTGCATATATATTCAGCCTCTTGTTGGCTTTTGAGGGCACGTGTTGATCGGTCGGCGGACGTTGAAACGGTGGAGGCACCAGCAAAGGTCTCATGTCATGTCTGAACGGTCTAGGTCTAGACTCTAGACCAGGCCTTGTGAGGTCGAGCTTCGTCTCGTCTCGTCTCGTTTCCGTTGTCTGCGCGCAGCCGCCTGACCGTGATCATCAGATACCAAGGCGACATCATCAACACGTGTTCCCATATGTAATTGCATGACAAGGAGGCATGTTTGACGTTTGGGGTGGAATAAACTAGCTTTCAATTTATCTTGTAAGTTTCAGTTTCGTCAGAGATAGCCGTTTGGCTTTCAGTTAGCTACTATTGTTCAGGTGTTCTGTTGGCGGCTCAGCTGGTTGTAGACACGATTTGTGCTCTCTCCTGCAGCAAAGTACGAATGCCGTGGACATGATCCAAATCGTGAGATATCATGGTCTAGTCGGGAGCATGATCACCTAGTTGCCACGTTTGTTTTTTCCTTCATAATAAATAGAGAAGCAGAGGAAGAAAAGCAGTAAATTTTACACTGCACAAAATTCAGTCTTGCTGTTCTGTGTTCTTGCTCTTCAGAGTTTCAGTCCACAGTTTAATGGGTGCTTCACTATAACAAAATGAGAGATACTAACTCCGAATGAACGATCGTCCATCTTTTCTCTGACTGTCCGTCAAGTCAGAGAGATATGCTACGATCTACATTATCCAATCAATCAAATACTATATCTAGGCAGCACGTAGTTAGGACCCACTGCTCTAAACCATGGCTTTAGCTGCAGTTGTAAGGCAGCGGTTGTCTGACTCAGCATGTCAACAGCATAGACATCGACGACACCCTGGTTTTGCCACGTATTTTCCAGACGCCAAACTCCAACGTTCTTCCATAAAGAAGATAATGAAAAAATGGTCGTGTAAAGATAGAAAAGAGAAAATGCGTTTATTCAGATAATGAAAGAATGATCGTGTTAAGGTAGAGCAACCCTCCATGTGCTACGCCACAACTCCTCTATCTCCACTCGCGTACTATGATGTTCAGCTGGATCGAATCCATGATATTATTTAGGCCAGCCCGCTCATGGTCACTCACAGCTTTGCCTGATCAACTATGTCATTGGACATCTATCTCCTTCCTTTGTAGTTGTTGATTGATGATGGCATTATCTGAACATTTCCCCCACTTTGTTTTCTGCCTCCAAAAGCAGAGTGGCCACCGTGTTCGAGACACAAGTTGCCTAGCTACGAGCCAGCGCACCTCCGACCATGATATCTCATAATACAATAGTTTTCAGATAAGATAAATATAACTACAGATCACCGTGGCATCTCTCTTTTGCCTTTTCTCTGTTCTCCGCCCACTATGGAACTCGCAACTGCAGCTTGACGGCAGTGCACAACTTCCATCTTCGTCAGGTCGCACCATCCTTGGTCCTTGCTGTACCCGATCGGATCTAGGCTAGCTAGGAAAGATATCATGGGAAAAATATATATACCTTCACCGTCATGTCGGTGAGATCGACGACATGCCGCGGCATGTACCCACGACACGACGATCTCCAGGCAGCCTGGTTCTCTGCAAGTTGCAGCTAGGTACCGTCGGCGACAGAGATCGTTCTTCGATCTGTGTCCGGCTTTGAGTCTCTTGTTTCTTTGCTACTCTTCCTTTTGCTTTGTAGATTGTTGTTCTTTCTTCTCAGGTTCGACATACGTGTTGATCATTGGCCGGCGATAATTCGTGGACTAGTAGAGAAAGAGGATGACTGAAATGGTCTAGACACTAGAACTTGTGAGAACCTGTAGGTGCATCTTTTTCATCATGTGTTGATGTCTCGGTTATGGAACTGCTCCCGTCGGTGTATTATCCTTGTTTAAGCCGTCTGACCCGATCCGATGTGAACTGCATCAACACATCTTCCATACGTACGTATTGGCACATTTGTCCTTATGGACAACGACATCGTCGTTTCAACTGTATGAAAATCATTTACGAACACTTTGTCAAGTCCTGTCTGTGAAGCCAGACCTATTCCCCGCGATCTGCTGTTGGAGAAGAGCCTTTTTAGACAACTAGACTTTTAGATGATCTTCGACTGAGCCCATGCAAGCACGTTAGCCATAGTACTGAGGTCGGATAATATTTATTGGCCGGCATGAGCTATGACAGTCGCTTCAGAGAGATCGTGGCGGGTACAGGTGACACGATGATCTCCGGGCTCAGGTTCCTCTACAGATTGAAGTTATGCGTAACGTCGCGTTCTCGGCTTGAAATCTTTCCGTTGCTCGTGACTCTGTCCCTTTTTGCTTTCTAGTGCACCCTATCTCCATTGTTCTTTGTTCCCGGGTTTCGCGCATCCACGGCATACTTGTGGATCATTGGCCGTGAACATGCATGACAGGAACGGCGTTAAATGGAGCACGAATTGAAGAAATATTCCAGCTTGACGAATGGTCTAAGCTTGAGAAATCTTGTACACGCCTTGTTTCCATTACTCGCTGATTTCAGTAAAAATGGAGGTCTTCCTGTGCGTGTACCGTTGTTTATGCCGCCTAACCTGATCAGATACGAAGGCATCAACACATGTTCCATATGTGATGGCACATGTGTACTTGTCAACAACGACATGTTAGGTGCTCGCTTGTAAAAAAAATCACTTGATCAGGTCGACCGAACCTACGCATGTTTATCCTGTTTCTGATGTCAGGCATATCTGCCGCTATCTGCTGACCGAATCCCTGTACTTATATGTTATTTGTATGCCGGTTGCCAACACGTATCAGTTAGGATCTAGAACATGACTTCGAATTTGTTCCTCTAATCGTCCTTGATCTACTGTTGTCTGTTCCTCTAATCGTCCTTGATCTACTGTTGTCCTTGATCTACTTGGGAACTCGCAACTGCAGCTTGACGGCAGTGCACAACTTCCATCTCCGTCAGGTCGCGCCAGCTTTGCTGTGCTCGATCGGATCTAGGCTAGCAAGGAAAAATATCATGGGGAAATATATATATCATGCAATTCTATATGGTATCAGAGCCGGGCCTCGAACTCGAGATGGACGACATGCCGCGACTTGCACGACGCGACACAACGATCTCTGGGTGCTCTGGTTCTCTGCAAGTTGCAGCCAGGTACCGTCGGCGACATCAATCGATCTCAGATCTATGTCTGGGTTTGAATCTTCCGTCTCTTTGCTACTCTTCCTTTTGCTTTGTAGATTGTTGTTCTTTGTTCTCAGGTCGACATACATGTTGACCATTGGCCGGCGACATGACTATGATTCTCAAGGTAGACTCTAGAACTTGTGAGAACCTGAATGTGCATATTTTCCATCATGTGTTGATGTCTCAGATATGGAACTGCTCCCGTGGGTGTATTATCCTTGTTTATGCCGTCTGACCCGATCCGATGTGAACTGCATCAACACATCTTCCATACGTACGTAGTGGCACATTTGTGCTTATGGACAACGATATCGTCGTTTCAACTGTAAGAAAATCATTCCGAACACTTCCTGTGAAGCCAGACCCATTCCCCGCGTTCTGTTGTTCGAGCCATAGTACCGAGGTCGGATAATATTTAATGGCAGTCGCTTCAGAGTGATCATGGCAGGTACAGGTGACACGATGATCTCTGGGCTCAGGTTCCTCTACAAGTTGAAGTTATGCGCGACGTCGTTCTCGGATTGAAATATTTCCGTTATTCGTGACTCTCCCTTTTTTTTTGCTTTCTAGTGCACCCTATCTCCATTGTTCTTTGTTCCCGGGTTCTCGCATCCACGACATACTTGTGGATCATTGGCCGTGAACGTGCATGACAGAAACGGCGTTAAGTGGAGCACGAAGAAATATCTCGTGAACAAATGGTCTAAGCTTGAGAAATCTTGTACACGCCTTGTTTACATTATTCGCTGATTTCACTACAAATGGAGGTCTTCCTGTGCGTGTATCGTTGTTTATGCCGCCTAACCTGATCAGATATGAAGGCATCAACACATGTTCCATATGTAATGGCACATGTGCACTTGTCAACAACGTCATGTTAGGTGCTCGCTTGTAAAAAAACCACTCGATCCGGTCGACCGAACCTACGCATGTCAATCCTGTTTCTGAAGTCACACGTATCTGCCGCGATCTGCTGACCAAATCCATGTACTTATATGTTATTTGTATGCCGGTTGCCAACACGTATCAGTTAGGATCTAGAACATGACTTCGAATTTGTTCCTCTAATCGTCCTTGATCTACTGTTCCACTCCAACCAGCTGTAAAGCAGGGGTTTGTTAGGCTCAACGTGACAACAAACAACCTAGCCTTTGTCACTAATCGCTGGCTATAGCATCGCCATACGCCCATCGGCCGGCCGTCCAACACAAAAGGCCGATGTGATCAACCTGCTGACATCTCATATCTGTATGTATTCTAGATGCAAACTCTGACGTTCATCCGAGAAGGCGGTAATGAAGAAAATCGTTGTGTCGACTGTCGAGTGCAAAAAAGAACCTCTCTGTCTCTGGGATTAGCCATGAGGCCATGAAGAACCGTTCCGGTTGCGAGGACTTGGCCGGCATGGCTGTTGCGGTGAGGGCATCCCTTTGGTGGCCTTCTGCTGGGTGCTGGCTGCCGAATGTTGAGACGGAGAATGTTGCGGACAAAGCTGTGCGTACGACATAGAATGATGTTTTCAGGTCGCAAACCAGACAAAGTGACATGAACTCGCAGTCGTACAGACAACGAAAACGTGCAGGCTGTGCCAATCCGTGCGGGTGCAAGTTGCTGTTGGAGCATGATCCCTTTGCTTTTTCACTTTCCCTTTTCACTTTGTGGTGGGTTTTTTCTGCGTGTTTCTTACATGGATCGTGGAATATCTAGTATCCTATCGGTTTGACCTGTGCTGTGCTCTTTTGGCACAGCAAAAAAAAAATGTAGATTTTGATGGCTCGAATAGTAATATGCATGGTTCTTCAGATTCTAGAGTAAGATGCGTCGTTCCTCGGTGCAATCTGATATGATAGACCCAAAGCTGACAGGAAATCCATGGATTGCATTCTTTTCACGGGCCATGTACTAATGGGCTCTGGTACGTATCATGGCAGCCCAGCCCATGTAATGGAATTTTCTTCCTCGTCGTATCTTTCTTTTTACAAGTGCAGTGATCACTCATTCTCGTAAAAAAAAGGTGGATTGGTCACTAAATTATGAACTCACAAAGCTCACTGTCTGCCACATTTGTCTTCTGTAAACTGTATCGAGTATATGTATGGGTTGCGATTATATTGGATTTGTGGAAGTATTAAGGTCTTCTTGGCTGCATAATCCAAAAAGCAGGACTAAAACAACACATAATTAGAATGTTGTTGCATGGCCTATAGAACGGGAACTAAAAGCGCTAAAGTTGACTGAAAGAGCTCTTACGCAGTTGACCGTGGGGGTGGTGTGTCCCCACCGAACGCGTCACTGCTAACTAACTACATGGGTCCCACCTCTCTAATTTTTCTCTCTCATCTTTATCACATCACCAACCGCTCTCATTATTTCCCATTGATGTCCTTCTTCCCTATTGTGTTTGCACTTTTGATCATCAGGGAGCCGTGACGGAGAAGGCTTCTCGATGATGGAGCAAGCCGCTAGCGAGCAATGAACTTAGCTGTCGAGGTGGAGCTGTGTCGGCGACGGAGATCACCCGTGTGATGATCAACATTCGAGAGAAAGTCAGGGGAGGTGGAGGACCGGTGGAGGCCGAGATTCGAGGAGGAGGGTGCGGCGAGCTGCCGCGGGCAGCGGTGGCACGCGGGCGGTCAGCGGTGGATGTTGGGCAGACCGAATCTGGAGTGTCGGGTGCGGCAGTCGCACGAGTGTTGCGGCGGATCTTATTCTCTACCTCCGATCTAGTCTTCTTCTCGTTCTCTGCTTTAGTCGGAGAATAACTCTCTCCTTATCCTCCCTTTCCGACAACGAGATACACGTGTGGGCTGTCGAAAATTTGACTGTGCCCACTCTTGACTGCAAGCTAGCCTCCCCCGAAGCTGACTAAATTACATCTTTGCATGTTGCACGAGAAAACACATAAACCTTAATAAAAAAATATGTCACTTATTCGGAGAAATGGAGGGAAGAACAAATGATAAGTTGACTGGAATTCGAAAATGAAAGTGTCCAAATGAAACGTCGTGGTGGAATCCTGTGATCCAAATGGTTGCACAAATTTTTTTTTTGCAATACTGATCTTCCAACAGAAAATTATTTGTTTCAAACTGGGTCGTAAATGATATGATTAAGTGGTGTATTGAAAAGATCAAAAGAACACAATGTAACCTAGTGTTAAGTGCTTCCCTAGTGTGCATGCACTTGGCCAAGTGATCCTTGCTAGAGTCGTAGGATTTTTTTAGTTTCTCGATTGTCTTCCTTCCTCGTTGCTATTGTTGGTTATGTAAAGCTGGGCACATTCTAACATCTGGTTTGGCAAACTATTCTCCTTTGTCAAGTCGATATGTTTTAGTGGTATGCTGTGCACTTGTCCATCTTTATGTGAAAAAAACCCACGAGTAGGAGTCTCTTATGATGTGTGTATTTCGAGAACTTAGCACGAATAACATCCAATAAGTCAAATGTGTTGAGATCAACTATAGAGGTAGGTTTGACCATTCAAGAACAATGTTTATTCTTTGTACTCCTCCTTTGTCAGTTGTCACATCCTGATGGGATTGAACAAAGAGTTAATATATCTTTGTACAAGAATATAGTAGTTTGTGTCAAAGTCCAAATTTACGATGAACCTATCTAGCATATAAATGTTCGTTTCCCTTTATTTGTGCACACGCGCTCTAAGTGGTGTCCATTTACAAAGGACTAAATTGCCATGAAGGTTCCAGAATAAATATGTACATATTCCTGAAACACAAATAGTACCATATTCTAGACGGCCAAGAACGTTTTAAATTATAGGTTCAGATGCTTGACACACGCCACCTCTCCTCATGAAACAACCCACATATCTTACCAAGTATGCGAGGCCTAGATATTCCCATGAGAGGGTTCCATCTTATATTTGATAGCTATCCCAAAGTGCCATATAAACTTGTTCCTAATGCGATGCTTGGTTCGCATCACGTTTGCCTACACATAGAGTACTAGCAGCTGATGGGGTGGGAGTCACTCAATGTTTCGAACTAAGGTTTACATGGCTTCATGACGTATTTTATTTTAGCAATGATTGTAGGGTAAAACCCACACCGTAAATTTATTGAACCAAAACCAAAGACTGTACATATATTTACCAAAGGATAAAACTATTTATTGTTTACGTGGCTTCATGATGTATTTTGTAAGATATTATAAACAAATACCAAAACTATTACATATACATGGAAAATTATGTATGCCTTGTATACAATAATCATATTAATGCAAGTGTTGTTACATATAATCATAACCAGACAATATTTTATTCATTGTAACTATTTAGTCGCTAATAAGTACGATCTTAAAGTGTCAAAGAGGAGAATGTGGTGTATTTTGATATGATTTATCATAATTTAATCTTGTAATTTATTTATTTAGGCATTTATTAGGAGAAAAAAAGATATATCAGACACGATATGCTCATCCCTCTTCGCGGGTTGCAGATGTTGCATTTGTAGAGTCCCCTCTGCTAGGAAAATAAATCTTCTCTGAATTTAGGACAAAAAAGTGTGGAGGTCCAATATGTAAAGTTCAATCACCCAACTCGTAGAATTTTTTATATACTATTTATAAAACTCCGACTTTCTAAGCAAATTAATAACGGTATCCCAATGAAGATATATGTGTCGGTGTCTTGTTGATGAAATTAGTTTTCTTATAAAACAATAATGATGATATTGTTAGTGTTACTGACGAGTTCGTATCTCTCTCTCCCCTTCTCTTTTTCTCACGTCTTCACCATCTCTGAAATCATGCACACCATCATGTCAATTCGTGTCGGCGGGTTTACGCGAGGTTCCTCACTCCCTAAATCGTGTTAGAACGACATTGTGCCAATGTGGTAACCTTCGGCATCGCTCTAGGGCTGTGTTGGGCGATCTCTTACATCAAAAACAACTAACAAATGCTAGTGCTGATGATGTTGAGCATGGGGATGAAGTGATACATAAAACGGCGGCCAAGGGATAAAATGGCGCCCACAAGCCCCTCTGCCCCGATTCCCGTGGGCCAACGGAGACGTCGGCTGTCAGCCGTAGGCACCATTGAGCGTTGCGTTCTCTGGCTTAAATTTTACTTGACTCCTGGCTACAAGCAGCAAGGATGGAAACGGGATTGAGCTGTTGGAAGGTTTCGTCTGAGGGGAAAAAGGCGGCCGTCGGAGACGCCATCGAAGGTGGCCGTCAGTGGTAACCTTCGGCATCGCTCCCTAAATCGTGTGAGAACGACATTGTGCCAATGTGGTAACCTTCGGCATCGCTCTAGGGCTGTGTTGGGCGATCTCTTACATCAAAAACAACTAACAAATGCTAGTGCTGATGATGTTGAGCATGGGGATGAAGTGATACATAAAGAAACATAATGATTGTTCTGACCACTTTGCTTATGATTGTCCCTCTAATGCTCTAATGAAAAAAATGACGGAACGAACACTTTTTTTTTTAGCAGAATCCACCAAATTGTTTATTTCATGCATGAAAGGATTCATATGAAATAAAGGAAATTACGTCATGAAATTTTATAGAAGGGGTTAAGGCATGTTGTCATGGCCTCAATCATACTAAAGGACAAGACACATCTCTCGTGCGGCTTTTAATGTTAACTCGGAGATAATTATTCTTGTGTTGACTAAGACATATTTCGTCCACATTAATAAAATATTTTTTGTGTTTTTATTTATTTTAGAAATCTTAGAGAGTTTAAATGTTAACATTTTTAATAAATCAAAAAATAATTTTTGAAAATTATATGGATATGTGAAATTGGAGAGTAGTAGATCTCTTTGACATCACCCTAGCTCAACGACACAACGGAGTAGTGCAAACAATTAAGCATGAAAAAATAAAATGGAGGAATATATGATCTAATTGCTACTTTTTCTTTCTCGCCTAGTGGTAAGTGATAGCTAAATTAAACTGAACTGATAAACTTCAGTTCATCAGTGGCCTCAATCATACTAAAGGACAAGACACATCTCTCGCGTTGCTTTCAATGTTAATTTGGAGACAATTATTCTTGTGTTCACTAAGACATATTCTGTCCACATAAATAAATATATTTTGTGTGTTTTTGTTATTGTAGAAATGTTAGAAAGCTTAAATGTTAGCATTTTTAATAAATCAATTTTTTTTTGAAAATTTAGATGGGTATGTGAAATTGGAGCGTATAGTAGATCTCTTTGGCATCACCATAGCTCAACGACACAACGGAGCAGTGCAAACAAAAAAGCATGATAAAATAAAATGGAGGAAGATATGATTTAACTACTATTTTTTCCTTTCTCGCCTAGTGATAAGTGATAACTGAATTAAATTGAACTGATAAACATCACCATAAATAAATGGCATTCCTATTATGCACATTGTGTCAAATGTATGTACGTGTTTAGGTCGTCTTTGGCAAGTTGGATTACCATGGCCTTGGTGGACGACATATAAACACATAAAACATCCAATACACATGAATAACAAAAGTACAGAAGTTGCCTACGAATCAAATGTTTGGGCATGTACATGAACGGTAGCTACTCCGGTTGGCCTGGGTGCAGAATATATGTCGCGAACATGGCTTTACGTACGACAGGGAATGTTTTTAGGTCCCAACCCAGACGAAGAGAAGAAGAAAACGACGTGAAATCCCTGCAGTGCAGACAGCGAGACGTGCAAGCTAGTCTGATCTAGCTAATCCGTGAGAGTGCAAGTTGTTTGGTTGGAACTTGGAACACGACACATTTTCCTTTTGTCGCTTGTGTTGTTAGCATGGATCGTGGAGTATCTAGCATGACATGTTATCATCCTACCTATGGCAGTTGTTGGCACAGGGAAAAGCAGACGAGGTGGTGGAATAATATAATAATAATAATAAGATCGGTATTTTCTGACTGTTGTGCCTATGGAGTCGACAAGATTCAGTGTAGCATATCCGTCGGCCGGCGTTCCTCGCCTGGTGGAGCTGCCTAAGCTGGAGGGCCCACGTGTAATAATGGGCCTCGAGTTGCTTGGTAGTAGTTCGGCCCATAAATCAGAAACGGCTTTCCAGCCAGCCCTATTAATTCTCATACTCGCTTTCTGATTTGTGTATAGTACTGGTATAATTTTGGTCGTGCAAACATCAACGTCGGTATGTACGTACGTGGTTTCCATTTCCGGAAAGCCACACAGTAGTCGGCACAGCCCGGTGAAAACGTATGCGGAGTGTCAGCATCATTCACGCCGGAAACGTACTCTGCTCCGGTAGGAGATGGAAATGTGCAAGGCAGTAGTACTAGTACGTACTACCCAGCTAATAATAATAATAATAATAATAAGCTATGGCCGACACACTTGTCGCAGCCACCGCGGAATTGCAGTTGCGCGCGTTGAGGAGTAGGAGTATTCTCGGATGGATTTTGCCGACATCGCGCCCATGTCGGCCCGCATTTAGAATAGTCGCTTTGATGAGCAAGCAAGAGACGACTGGCACCGCTATCGCCACGTACGTACGGTATCGTGGCTGTGTAAGTACTACTTGTATAATATTTTTTTTTAAAATAACCCCTACTGCAAAGGGAGGGAATATTTGGCGATGATTCTAGTAAAAAAGCAAGCCCACGCTGCACGCGTCGGACGTTCCGTTGTCGGCCGAGCACATGCACGCCCTCCTCGGCACTCGCCCATCTTCCAATGTCTCCGGCGCATCCACGTGACCGCCGTGAGACCGAGTACGTGATACAGATCGGATCGTGCTGGCCCGCAAGTCTCGTAACTGGACTCGCCATCTTTTTACGCGCCGACGTCTCTTTTTCTCCATACGACCGGAAGACGGAAATTTCGTTTGTGTCAACTTGCCTTGCGTTGCTTGATCGGCGAGTTTGGAATAGATTGAATGTATAGCGACGTGGCCGTAACGCGAGTCCCCGTCGTCTCGGTGCAGCGCACCTTGTAGGAGTCCCGGTCGGAGCCATAAAGCGGCCGCGTGCTCGGCGGCGGCGGCGGCGGCGACCGGGCCAGCTGCGACTCGAGCCCGGCCCACCGCCGAACCATAAGCCGACCGACCCAGAGGCCAGAGCCAACCCAGCCCCACCTTCCCCGACCGCAACTACAAAAACGGCCGCAAAGCCCAGACACCCTTGTATCCCACACGCCACACTTCCCGCACCACTCCCACCTCCTCGCCGCCTTCCTCCTCCACATCACCGCAGCGAGCTCCACCACCAGAGCCGGCCGCCATGAAGCGGACCAGAGCGCAGAACCCCGCGGCCACGTCCACGAACCCCAAGCCGCACCGCCGGGCCAAACAGCCCAGGCAGCCCAAGGCGGGCGGGAAGAAGGCCTTGGCAGCGGCGCGCGAGGCAGCCGCCACCGTGGCCGTGGCCTCCCCTTCCGCCACGGACCCCGTTGTCGAGATGGCGCCCGTGCTCCCCGACGTCGGAGTCCGAGGAGTGGAGGTGGCGGCCGGCCTGCCGGCGGACTGGGACGAGATGGACGGCGGCGGCAACGGGTCGCCGTGGTGGACGTTCGGGGTGGAGGAGGAGAAGCTGCTCGGGTGGTTCCCCTTCGTGGAGGAGGACTTCGGCGACGGGTGCCACGGCGTCTGCGGCGGCGGCCGCGAGCACGAGCCGGCGGCCTTCGACGACGACATCTGGAGGATCCACCAAATCTACGAGATACCCAGCTACGCCGCCAAGTGATTTGCGCCGGTGTCGCATTTGGCGCGTGTGTCGTCTGAAATTAGATAGGAGGATCCGAGGTTGTGCTTTCGCTGCTGATCTTTGCTGGGTGGGCCGTGCTACGGTACAGGCAGGGGATGGGGAATGGACTAATCATGTAGGCGAGCTGGTAGCTTTAACTCGGATGTCTTGAGCAAAGTTGCGTTCCTCTATGTGTGTCTCCATCTTGTGTCTTGTTCATCGGGAGTTTGCGCAATTTGTCTTCTAATAGTTTAGTTTGTGCAGCAATGCAGTAGCGCTTCCAGATCAATGGCGGGCGCACAGTTTTTTTTTTTTTTTTTTTTTTGACATGGCGGGCGCACAGTTAAACGCAGCGCAAGACGAAACACGGCAGGCAAAACCCAAAAAGAGGTAGCAGCGGGCGGATACATTTGGAACTAAAAACTGCCGCTTGTTCCGACTAAATCTTACTCCCTCCGTTAAAAAATAAGTGTATCAAATTTGATAAAAAGCGAATGTATTTATATCTAAAATATGTCTAGATACATCTATTTTTAAATAAATTTGAGAAACTTACTTTTTGATATTTTTAGACGGAGGGAGTACAAACATGTTGTATCATTGCATAAAGAATCTTTAATTATTCATGCGCTTGCCGCCGGTGCTCCCCAAACACGCGTACAGTGCAGGTCGCAGCAAAGCAAGCCTGGTTGCCCCACGCCACGATCCACCCTCAGTCCGTGCGTACTAGTACTGTAGTAGCAATCAATCGGCCTGCCTAGGATTCTTCGCTGCTTTGACGTATCGCCGCTCTTTAGCAGTTCTCCAAGGCAGTACAGCAGGTCCACGATCGGTCCATGGATCAAAGTCAGCTGCTCTCGATCCGTACCACCGCCGTGCCGCGGCGCAGACAGACGAGAGACGAGCGCTCCTCCCTAGGTATGTAAACGGATCGGACCGGAACGGATTTTGTCGTTACCATATCCTATACCATATTTTTTTCATCGGATTCGGACCGGAGCGGATAATGACCGGTTGCGGATTCGGGGTCGGATATATCATATCACGGATTCGGGGGCGGAAACGGAGCGGATTCGGTACGGAAAAAAATTTATCGGATATGTACGCATATAAGTACATCGGCAAACCATACAACCAAAAATAATAGTTCAATATGCTAATAGTCTAACAAAGTTGTACTCCATAGTCATAACAATCACTATGTAAGTGAGTTTTTATTTAATGGATGGAATTTACAACTCACTAACCACTAATTATGTTCTATTAGGTTAGACGTTTCGGTAGAAAATCGGATTATTCGGATTAAAATCATCGGATAGTCCTATTTAATTTTCGGATAATCCATATTTGGGGTCTATTTTCATACCATATCCTATACCGTATCCGGTGTCAAATTCGGAATCGGATATCCTTATCCGTCGGATTTCTTTAAACCGGATATGGATTGCTTAAAACGGTTTCGGAACAGGATTCGGTGCGGAAATTATCCTATCCGTTTACACCCCTACTCCTCCCTCCCACCATTATCGACGGCCGGGAAAAAATGAGAACGGAAATTTTCTGCCGGATACCCCCGAGCGACCAAAAAAAAAAAAAACGCCGGTAATTCGGTCGGGGGGCCAACGGCCGTTGGTCTTGTCGACAGCCGGGAAAAAAATGATAACGGAAAGCCGTCGTCGATTAAAGAAACCAACCGCACCCACCACCCGTACGTACGCAACTCCGGGACGTTGGGCGCCGACATGGTTGGGTTAGGGGAAAGGGCAGTGCACGGCGCACCACTAGCAGCCAGCCAGGTCATGCACTGCTAGAGATGAGCACGCCATGATGATGGATGGTGGCTGCATGCCGCCGCGGTCGCGATCGATCAGCGGCGCAATCTCCCCCGTCCCTTTTGCCTGCTTTGTCTGTCTGTGCACCACTAGGTAGGAAGTACGAGCTGATTCTCTGACCACCATTAATTAAACAAGAAAACCAGTTATTAGGAGTTGAAGCTGAGCGATCTAGCAGCAGCGCCGTTTGTTCGGTCCCGGGATGAGCTGAGCTGTTCCCAATCATCAGATCAGATCGAGGGATTAGCACAAACATTGGTTCAGGCACTTTTTTTCCCTGGCTCGCGTCGGTACTTCATAAAAGCTGTATACTGTATAGTCGGGTTTTTTTTTCTTCTAATAATACGTGTCTTATTTATAATATATGGATCAAGTTACAAGGAGAGGTTTGCAGCAAACACACCCTTTGTGACACTTCTTGCACAGAACGCAGAAACAAAACATGTTTTGCAGAAAACCACACATTTTTCTCTAACTTTAGTTGCATCTAAATCAAATATACCGATTAATCTTGTTTTGGGTTAATTTTTGCAGCCAACACCAATCTTTGTGTTAGTACTATGAGTCCAAGAAGTAACCACACCTTAATACTATGTACAAGGGCGTCTTACGGAACGACCGCATCTTATTTCTCAATATTTGCACCACAACGCACGTTGTGTACCATGGTGCTGAGAGTGCGACCTTGTACTCAAGCTGTCCATCACATCCTAACCTTAATGACCGATTGCGTGCGGGGAAGACGTGGACGCGAAAATTCCAAGTTCGTTTTCGAGCGCGCGAGTTAAAGCACTGATCGATCCCTGAGAACGACCTCTACTGTGCGTACGCCGGGGACGAAGGCGACAGGAGTATACAACCACCGTATTTATTCGTTTCAGTGATACTATATGGAATTCATTAGTATTTGGGTGTCGGCAGGGAGGTACGCCCACAGCGAGGCAATTTTACGCTGTCCCGGCAGGCAGGCAGGTCTCGTGCCTGGCCACGGAACCATAAAGCCGCCGTCGGCGACTGTTCGTATCACGTACTCCATCTCTACCGACGGCGGCAAGCCAGCGGTCCAAGTTGACGTTGTCGTTGTCGTGGTGGTCCGTGAAAATTGACGAAACTGACCACGTACGCAAACTTTAGCATAAAATGAACCCATTTTTAAAAAAAATTCAAAACTAACCCTTTTGGGCAGCGTCTTACAGCGGCGCTGCCGTCCCTGCAAGCGTGGCACTGTGGGACCAGATTCGTTTAGGTAGCGCCGGGTCGGGGGCGCTACCCTCGTTACGGTAGCGCCGGGGCCGGGGCGCTGCCCTCACAAACTTAACCGCCCCCTCTGCGCCCGAGCCACTTACCTGCTCGTTACAGAAACGAAGTACACATGGCGGCCGCGACTCCTCTCTCCCCCCCCCCCCCCCCCCTCTCAAATCCTCCTCCCAAATCGGCTAGATCTGAAGACTTTCTTCTTGGATTTCATGCTCTACCACTTCCTCAAGGTATTCTCCTTCGATCCCCTAAATTTAATCCGGAATATGGTCACATTTGGCCTATTTTTGCAGTTTTAGGTGAAACCCTAGTTCATCCTAGATTTCGAACTTCCGACGGAATATTGCAAATATTGTTAGTGCTCTAGCATTTGTACATCACTTGCAATCTTTAGGCTTGTGTAATGATTTTTTAAAATTTTATTAATCAGGTTAGCTTAGCTCTACTAGATGCATGTCAAATATTAGTGCAATATATGTGGTAGAAATGAGATAGTTGGTCAACTGTTATTGCACTGAAGGATGGATTGCGTATTAATGTTGGATTGCATATTATGAGAATTTATATAGATTTGCTCTCTCATATTCATATTTCTTGGATCTATAAAAAATATAGGATGGAGCTAATCGATGCAAGATATGATAAACACCACCGTGCGCGGTATATGGCGGATGAGCAGCAGGTACATATATAGATAATTGTGTCATATGAGAATATTATATGGACTTGTAATGTTCTAAGTTGTGATTTTGTGTAGGTCTTTTCACCTCTGCGGATGAGGTATCATGAGGTCTCGTCCAATGTGATGCGATATGACGAGCGGTACACACCGTATATTAGGAGTCTAGGACTCCTTCTGTTCTTCAGCCTAGTTACTCGGTCGATGCCGAATATGAACCCTGCTGCCATCACCGCACTTATTGACCGGTGGAGGCCGGAGACGCATACTTTTCACCTCCGCACCGGGGGAGATGACCGTGACTCTTCAGGATGTCTCGATGATCCTTGCACTCCCCATCGACGGAGATCCTGTGTGTTTTAGCACAGATTCTGCAGGTTGGCGTGAGTCGATGTTGGTCTTATTGGTCAGGTACCTCCATTGAAGGTAGACCCGACTAAGGAAAGAAACCCCTCCGATGCCACATATGTTTGGATCAAAAAACAGTTTAGCCAGTGCCCCGCTGACGCTAATGAGGAGACGATCTGCAGTATGCACGTGCATACGTGTGGTATGTCATATCTAGGTCTTTGTTTGCTGACGCAGGTGGTCGGCACGCTCCGTGGATGTGGCTGAAGGCGTTAAGTGGTAAGAGGAAAACTGAGCTGGGGTTCAGCTGCACTGGCCTACTTATACCGCCAGGTAATAAATGTTTCATATTTTCTCCACCTATTACGGTAAACAAATTATCTAATTGTGCATCCACTTGTGCAGTTGGACGATGCTTGCTGTAGAATCGGAAAAGAGGGTTGTATGGGTGGTTCATTGCTCTACTTTCGGTTTGGATGTGGGAACACTTCCCGGTAGGTCGGCCGACAATATTGACTTTCAAACCTTGGGAGGACCATGGAAACCCGCTGCGTAGGCATACGTGGGCATACATGTGGGACGTGGTTTCCGATTATAGTGGGAACTCGAAGATGGACTATGTGCGGTACACCAACGAGTTTGATGCGCTAACCCCTGAGCAGGTAAAAATGGTATGATACCATTCATCCCTCTTAAATCGAACCATCTACTAATTGATGTATTATTTTCTAGGTGAACTGGCTGTCATATGGTTATGGGACTAACTTCAGACGCACATCGGGATTCGAGTTGAACCCGAAGTGCATCGAGGAAGAATACCTTTAGCTGTTGCAGTGCCCAATGATATGCGTGTGGGCTGTTGAGTACCACATGCCACATCGTGTGATGACCCAATTTGGGTTATGTCAAACTATACCGCCAAAGTATAAGGACACGAAGTACTCGCTTCATATGTGAGAATCTTCTAATTCTGTTATTACCATGGTACTACATATATATGATGATACTAATAATGTGTATCGTTAAATGTTGCAGAATGGAGCGAAATATCAGAAGAAGGTTAAGAAATGTGATTCATATCATTCTGATTACGTGATAAGTGGAATGCCCGTTTGAAAGAAGCGAAGGAGAATGTGGTCCACATCGAACAGCACCCGTCTTCGACACAGTTGCGTTCGACCGGTATCTTCGGTGGTTTGTGCCACGGACTCGTGTGTCCTTATGCCCGCCTGCTTTTGATCCTGAAATCATGGAGGAGCACAATAGCAGTTAAGATCTTATTACAGTCGAGTACAACAAAGTCGTAAGGGTGGGCCACCAAACTAAGTTCGCTACTCTTATGAACTTTATGGTAAAATTTTATTCTTCTAAGTTCGTCAACATAATTAGAGTATATGCTGTATTGACATGTTTATATTCGTAGCGCACCGAGATCGAAAACCAAGCAAACGAAGCAACCCAAGCACTCGCGCAGCCTACCACCAAGAAGGGAAACAGTGTTGTACGAGACTTCGTGAAGTTAGCTCTTTTGCCCTTATGGAATTCGGGGTTGGTGCATATTATGTGTTTTGTTTCTCTAACATCTCGATTTGTTAATGTCACAGTGTAGTGCCACCCGGTTACGCACGTTAGCTCTTTGCTTGGTTGCCGTGGTTCCGGGGACACCATTCAGACGGGGTCAACTTCAAGGGATGTCCGTGGCGAAGCTTCAAGCTCTAACCCAACTCATCTCGAAGATGAGGATGACGAGGTAAGAAATCTGCCCATTTCTTCAACTTTTGCTCATACACGAGACAAAGATCAGCGGCGTCATGAATACTAATAATTGTGTAGGTTCCTGATGATATGACCTTGCAGGAGTATCAATTTCAGCGGCGTGAGTTCAACTTCAGGTCAGGAAGAAATTCACACGGTACACACCATCTCAGTGGGACAAGAAAAACAAGGAGGTTCAGCATGATGATGAGGCTGAGCTAGATCAAGATGTTGAGGCTGAGCCAGATGAAGATGTTGATGCTGGATCGGAGCATGATGATGAGGCTGAGCTAGATGAGTGTTGAGGCTGAGCCGGATCATGATGAAAACGCTGAGCGTGAGGAAGAGGAGGCATTTGCGCCTAGGAAGGGTGCTAGGAAGGGTATGATAAAGAGGAAGAAGGTACCGAATTCGGCTTTGAGGAGGCTTCAGACTGAGGGTGCGTCATCTCCGGAGGTACCTCCGAGAAGGAGAAGGGGAAGAAAGTAGTAGTCGACTTGTGTTAGTTGTCATCTATGTATCTCTTGACTTTTCTGTTTTTTCGAGACTACGGACTAGTAATCACGCTTCCTTGACTTTATCGTATCCGTTTACGACTATGTACTATTGTCTGCAGAATGTGTGTATTCTACATCTATTGAATCTGTTGCCTGATATTCTGTTCAATGTGTGTATTCTATTGAATGTGTGTATTCTGTTTGCAAAATTGCACATGGCAGCGCCCCAGCCCGGGGCGCTACCCTCTTCAGTGCAGCGCCGACGTTAAGGGCGTTGCCTTGCAGTCCTTAGCCGGTTTCGGCATCGACGAGCAGCCCCCCATATGCACCCTCTCTGTTAGTCCTCGGGTCATGCTCGACATTGCTTTTTAAAAAGGCTTCCTTGTCCACATGATGAACACTAACAAACCTCTCCATCTAAAAAATTATTATGCCAACACACACACATGTTAAAAATGACTATATATGACACTAAGCTATGCATTTCAAATAACAAACTATTAAGTTAACAACAAGCCATTAACTCCAAACCTAAGTAAATCTAGCACATTAACAAAAAGTGCTAACCATAACCTAGAAATCATAAGCAAACACTCCCTAGCCATAATACACACAAGCATTGAGCAATATAACAAAAATAAACCATACATTTAGCCTCACGTTCGAAATTTAGGGTTTCCTAGATCTACACAAATGCCACCAAAATGCAAGATTTGAATTGGACAAAATCATTAAGGATGGAGGAGAATACCTCTTTGCACCAAATGGACCCGAAATCCACCAAAAAACACAACCCAGATGGAGAGATTTTAGTGGGGATTGAGTTGGGAAAGTGAGGGGGAGAGAGAGAGCAGCTCGGGCAGTGAGGAGGGTGGGGGAACGAATAGGTAAGTGGCGGCTGGGTCGGGGTCGGGTGCCTGGGCGCGGCGACTAAGTCTGGGAGGGCAGCGCCCCCGTCGCCGGCGCTACCCTAACGAGGGCAGCGCCCTAGGCTGGGGCGCTACCTAAACGTATCTGGGTCCCGCTTTGCCATGCTGGTAAGGACGGCAGCGCCCCGGACGGGGGCGTTACCCTGTGGAGGGCAGCTCCGCGCTGTAAGGCGTTGCCGTAAAAGGTTATTTTGAAATTCTTTCCAAGAGTAGGTTATTTTGTGCTGAAGTTCGGCCACGTGGTCATTTTCGTCAATTTTCACTAGTGGTCCGCACCAGGCCACGAAGGTGAAGGACATAGTCCGATAATCTTGTTTTGACGTTTGATTACAACACTGGAAGTATTTAACATAATCTCTAGCATCAACAGGAAATATGCAAAAAGTAAGAAATGCCGTATTGTCGGAAATGCAACAGGAATGAAGGGCGTTCAGCTGGCTGGCCGGCCCCCAGACCGGCCTAGGCCGGGCTCCAGGCCGGCGGCGTCTGGTGGGGGTCCGCCCCCCAGACCGGCCTAGGCCGGGCTCCAGGCCGGCGGCATCAGGTGGGGTCCGGCCCCCAGACCGGTCTAGGCCAGGCTCCAGGCCGAGGCCTCTGGTGGGGGTCCGGCCCCCAGACCGCCCAGGCCGGGCTCCAGGCCGGCGGTCCTGCCTGTTCCTGTCTGCTGATCTATGGCCGGCCCCTGGCCGGCCTGGGCCGATCTCCAGGCCGGAGGCTTCTGGATGGTGGCCGGCCTACAGGCCGGGCTACAGGCCGGGCTACAGGCCGGCGGCCCAGTTTGTTCATGCGTGTGCCCTTCCAAACGGCTAGTTTTCGTGAAGGGGTACTTATACCCCTTCATCTACCTCGGGACAACTACCACGACCAAAAGAAGAACACCACCATTGTTTGAAAGCTTCAAATCGATAGATCTCCCTCTCTAGCCACTCAATCACTTAGTCCTTTGGAGATTTGAGAGAGGAGACCTAGATCTACACTTCAACCAAACCAATTAGATTTCCCCCTTGATTTGTGAGAGGGGGCTTGCTACTCTTGGTGTTCATTGGAACCCTAAGAGGTTGTGGTCCTTCGGAGCTTTGGGAGCTACGAAGACTTTGCCGGGAGCCACCAATTAAGTTGTGGTGCGTGCCCCGGCCTTGGGCATCGAGTCTTGGCGGCTCGGTGCATTTGGTGAAGACCCTCCAACTTGTGGAGTGTGCTTCATCCTTGTAAAGGTTCTAGTTGTCAACCTCAAACGGCAACATAGTGACAAGTGCCTCGCCACATCGGTGGTAAGTCACAATGGAGATACGGTGTGCCATATCAAGGCTACTCGGTGTTTCACTTTGGTGAACACCGCGCCGCTCCAACGGAGATTAGCTTCCATTGGGAAGTGAACTTCGGGATAATCTTCGTGTCATCTTGTTGTTTATCTTTGCACTTACCTTTACTTGTTAGCACTAGCTTACTATATCTATATCTTGTGCTAGTGATCTTTTGCTCATCATATAAGGTTGTTCACCTAGTTGCATATTCTAGACAACTTATATTTGAGCAATATCTATTTAGAACGAAAAAGAATTAAAATTTGTAGTTAACCTATTCACCCCCCTCTAGTTAACCTCATCGATCCTTTCAGAAGGGATTTGTCGTGCTGCACGCACAAGTGGCTCCGTCGACGACGACAAGCGCCAGCACGCCAGAGCTTCGGACCACTGTTCCAGGCGATGCACTCCATCGTGTTCACGTGATGCACGGCAACAACGGAGACGTCTGGGAGAGCTCTTCTTTGACTTTGTCCCCCGTGGTGACTGGCCTCCGTGCTGACCTTGGCTTGATCCCACCTTCTTCCCCGTCTCCGGCCTCTCTTCCTCCCGTCGTTGGCGGCCATGGTGGCCGGTGGTGAGTGGGAGGGGGGCCTTGATCTCTATAGTTAGGTTTTTAGCTAGTTTATTCTCTCCAATAAATTCAGATCTTGGTTTCTTCTTGCTCGTCATCATCCTGTCCATGGTGGTTGGGAGTAAGGGCAGTGGAGAGTCCATGTTCCTCAGAAAGGGGATTTTAGATCAAGTGCAACGAAGAACAAGGGAGAGAAGGCCAAGTATGAAGAAAGCAAGAACGTGTTCAATTGTGGAGATAGTGAGCACTTCGTTGCGGATTGTCCTTCAAGAGTAGAATTGAGAATGGAGGAAGCTTCAAGAAACCAACTTTGTTCCCAAAACAAGAACTTCATGAAGAAGGTATCTAAAAGCAATGGTGACAAATGAGCAAGAATATTGTCCGGAGGTGAAGAAGTGAAGATGAAGAAGAACAAGTCGGTATGGCGGCAATGGCAATTGGGGTTATTCCTTCTTCTTGGATCTCTCTTTTCAACTCCTAATGACAAGCAAGGTCCTACCAAACACAAGTGCCTTATGGCCAAGGGTACATCTCCAAAGGTAACCCACTCACGAAACCCTCAATTTCCTCTACTCCTCATTGTTAAATTGTGTTGAGGAACTTGATGATGAGAATGCTAATAATCTTTCAAAGTCATGAGATCACTTGAAAGTGAAAATAAAATTGCATTTGATGCCTTCATGACTCAACTTGGTAATGCATATGGTCTATAGAAGAACATGAAGAAAGAATATGTGAACTTGAGGGTTTCGCTCGTGATGATGCTAATAGGATAGCGGAGCTTGAGGAAGCCCTAGATAATGCATTATGTCTTAAAGATTCTATTGAGGAAGTCTCCACTTTAGATCTATCTAAATGATGGGTGACCGTGATCATGCACTTATAAGCTTAAGGAATTCATGGATGAAAATGATAAATTTGAATGGTCACAATGAACTACTTAAGGATTTTGAGCATCTTGAGAAAGCCACATGCACTCTCAAGAGAGCTCAAGATTCTTAAGGAGTCACATGACAACTCTCAAAATAAGGATATGAATGAAAATGCTTGTGCCACTAACCCCTTGTGTGTCAAGGCATCTCTCATATTGGAGAACAATAGGTTGAAGGCTCAACTTGAGAAAGGACTTGTGTCTTGCATCCAAGGAGAAAAGAACCTCAATAATCTTTTGAGAATCAAAGGAGAGTTGTGGGTAAGGAAGGACTTGGGTTTGGAGTCACATCCAGGAGGCCAATGAGAAGAGGAAACCAACTCCCTCCACTAATGCTATTGTTTTTGTGAAGGAGGGGGAGTTGGCTAATGATGAAGATGAATTCGATATCCTTGCTAAGAGCATTGCTCCTAAGAACACATCTTCTCACAACAATTTTGCGGGAAAATATAATCCATCTTGTGCTTTTGAAATCTAATAATGGACATGTTTATGCAAAATATGTCGGCACTTCATGGTAGTGATTATAGTTCTACTATTTGGGTTCCCAAGACCCTTGTGACTAACAAAAGAGGACCCATCAAAACATGGGGACCTAAATCAAGAACTTGATCCATTGTAGGTGTGTGCTTCCGGAGGATCATCATGGCTTATTGATAGCGGTTGTTCCGCACATATGACCGGAAGCAAAGAAGTGTTGAAGATTTAAAGCATCAACTTCTCAAGATATCTCATGTCACGATTGGTGATGGTTCGAACTCAAGGTATTGGGGCACGGCAAGGTGGTCATTTCTCCGGACACGTCCATTGAGAAAGTCCTCCTTGTTGAGTCCCTTGGTTATAATTTACTTTCCGTTTTGCAACTTTGCGAGTGCAACTTTACTGTTGTCTTTGGACGGTATCATGTGCTCATTCTTCACACAATTTCTCTTAAAGTAGCCTTTGTTGGATTTGTGGAAAACCGTATGTATGTAGTGGATTTCTCGAAAGAAACTACACATATTGCCACAAGTCTAATGGCTAAATCCGACGTGGGTTGGCTTTGGCATCGCCGGTTGGGCCACGTCGGTATGAGAAATTGCAAACACTTGTGAAGGGTGAGCATGTGGAAGGACTAACAAAAGTGAATTTTTCCAAAGATCGTCCTTGCAGCTCCTGTGTTGCCGGAAAGATGCATGAGAAGAACCATCCCAAAGTGACAACATCAATACAACGAGGCCCTTCCAACTCATTCATATGGATTTGTTTGGGCCTCCTACTTATGAAAGCCTTGGTGGCAAGAAATATTGCTTGTATTGTTGATGATTATACAAGATACACTTGGACTTTCTATATCAAGAGAAGAGTGAAACTCAAAGGGAATTCATTGATTGGGCTACCCAAGTACAACGCCAATATGACACAACCATTTTGGCCATAAGAAGTGACAATGGAACCGAGTTCAAGAATTACACCATGGATGAATTCTTGAGTGATGAGGGCATTAAACACCAATATTCCGCTGCGTATACCCCTCAACAAAATGGTGTTGCGGAAAGGAAGAACCGGACACTTATTGATATGGCAAGAACAATGATGGCCGAATTCAAGTCTCCATATAACTTTTGGGCCGAAGCCATCAACACCGCTTGTCATCTAACCAACCGGCTCTATCTCCGCCCATTCACTAAAAAGACTCCGTATGAACTTCTTGGTGGTAAAAAGCCTAACCTCTCTTACATTAAAGTTTTTGGTTGCAAATGTCAAGTTTACATTAAAGGTTCTAAATTACCTAAGTTTGGGCCTAGAACTTTTGAAGGCATATTTGTTGGTTACGCCAAGGATTCCCACACTTATAGGGTCTTCAACATATCCACCGGGTGTGTTGAAGAATCTATGAATGTGGTATTCCATGAGGATAATGGCTCCCAAGTGGGGCAAGTTGATCTTGATGATGTAGGTGATGAGCCCTCCTCCATCGCCATAGGAAGAATGGGTATAGGTCCCCTTATACCCATTGAGGAACCCCTTGTGGCAACGGAGTTGGACTCAAGCTCGACGCAAGTGGAGCCTTCTACATCAACCATTGATCAAGCCGCAAACCAAGAACAAGCTCAAGATCTACAAGATGATACCAACCATCATGATAATGATCAAGATCCACCCAATGATAATGGTGGTCAAGATTTTGGTGATCTCTCACCAAGAACTCCAACCCACTCTCGGATTAATCAAAATCTAGATGAAGGAGATGATGAAGATGCACCTCCAAATGAGAGACCCTCAGATGCTCTTGCTCGTCGAGTGGCTAGCAAGGCCGTGGCATTACATCAAAAATCTCTCTATCAAAAGAACATCATTGGTGGTCTTGGAAGGAGTGTGTCCACTCGGAGGCAACTATTACTCTTTTGTGGTGTCCATGCTCATATATCACATTTTGAACCTACCAAGGTGTATGAAGCTCTTGAAGATGAAGATTGGGTTCATGCTATGCACGAAGAACTCCATAACTTTGAGAGAAACAAAGTATGGTCCCTAGTTGAAAGACCCAAGAACCATAATGTGATTGGAACCAAATGGGTGTTCAAGAACAAGCAAGATAATCATGGACAAGTGATTCGCAACAAAGCTCGTTTGGTTGCTCAAGGCTACTCTCAAGTCGAAGGACTTGACTACGGTGAAACTTTCGCTCCCGTAGCTAGACTTGAATCCATTCGAATATTGCTTGCATTTGCTTCTAGCTATAAATTCACTTTATATCAAATGGATGTTAAAAGTGCATTTCTAAATGGTCCACTTAATGAGATGGTATATGTTAAACAACCTCCGGGGTTCGAAGATCCCAAGTGTCCTAACCATGTCTACTTACTCCATAAGGCTTTGTATGGCCTCAAACAAGCCCCACGTGCTTGGTATGATCACTTAAAGGAGTTCCTAGTAGACCGTGGTTTTGCACTTGGGGTAATCGATCCCACACTCTTCACCAAGAGTGTAAATGGAGAATTCTTTGTATGCCAAGTATATGTTGACGATATTATATTTGGTTCTACTAATGTCTCTTTTGTAGAACAATTTGCTAAGCTAATGACAAGCGAATTTGAGATGTCTATGATGGGTGAATTAAGGTTCTTCCTTGGTTTTGAGATTGAGCAATATGACGAAGGAACCTTTATTTGCCAAGCTAATATACTCAAGACATGCTCAAGAAGTTTGATATGTCAAATGCAAGCCCAGTGAGATTTCCAATGGCAACAAACGTGAATCTAACACTAGATCACGAAGGTATTCCGGTTGACCAAAAGCTTTATCGTTCTATGATTGGTTCATTACTTTATCTTTGTGCATCTAGACCGGATATCATGTTTAGTGTGGGTTTGTGTGCAAGATTTCAATCTAACCCCAAAGAAAGCCATATGACTGCTGTCAAAAGAATTCTTAGGTACTTGGTTGATACTCCAATCATGGTCTTTGGTATCCTTCAAATACAAGCTTTGATCTTGTGGGGTATTCGGATGCGGATTGGGCCGGTGACAAAGTGACTAGGAAATCAACCTCGGGTGCTTGCCAATTTCTTGGTAGGTCACTTGTGTGTTGGTCTTCGAAGAAACAAAATTGCATATCCACCTCCTCCACGGAAGCCGAGTATATTGCCGCCGCAAGTTGTTGTTCACAATTATTATGGATGAGACAATGTCTTGAGGATTTCGGAATTAAGAAAAAGACATTGCCTCTTTTATGTGATAATGAAAGTGCTATAAGAATTGCTCACAATCCGGTGCTCCATGGCAAGACAAAGCATATTGAAATACGGTATCATTTTATCCGTGATCATGTGGCCAATGGAGATATCTCTCATATATCAACACCAAAGATCAACTCGCCGATATATTCACAAAACCCCTTGACGAGAAGAGATTCAAGGAATTGAGGGGAGAAATCAATGTGGTGTGTGCAAGCAACTTTGTTTGATTGAAATCTTGGATACACACCTCTACTAGAGTTTTATTGAATTCTAGATGTAGGCATGATTTAGGGGGAGTGTTGTCCTAATTCATTGGACTCTCCCTCCCCCCATTATGCAAACAATGTTTTCATTGATGTCTCAAAATATTCACATATGAGCTTAAATGATGAGTTTTGGTTATGCACCCAAGATATATCTTCGCGGTGGCATGCCATACACTCATATATGGTGGCCTAGGCCACCGACCTTCTCAAATACATTCATATTTTCTCATTTGCCATTTTCTCGTACCTCACTCAATATCTCTTATTTCGAATTTCTATTTTGAGTTGAGTTTTCATCATGTTTTGCATCTCCCCGGATCACTCAATGGTTGCTCTATGGTATTTCTAATGATACAAAGTGCTCGGAAGTCAAGGAAATCAAAACAAGCAAAGATGGATGAAGATTGAGAAATCTGTGCGATTTTGGGCGTGAGCCGGCCTCTGACCCGGCCCAGGCCGGCTCCCAGGCCGGTTGGCTCGGGTACCCCTCCGGCCTCATGCCCGGCCCCGGCCGGTCCCCAGGCCGGCGTGCCTCACGCGGGTGCCGACCCGGCCTCCAGCCCGGCCCTGGCCGGCACACAGGCCGGCTCGCTCGGGCGCTACCCCGGCCTCCCGCCCGGCCTTGGCCGGTTCCAGGCCGGTCAGCTCGGGTGCCCGGCCGGCCTCACGCCCGGCCCAGGCCGGTTCCCAGGCCGGCGCGCCTGGGAACTTAACCCCCTGGAGGCTGATTTCGCCCTAGACTCTTTCACTTCTTCCCCTACATGCCTCTCTTCCCCATTGTTGCCCTCTCCCCAAACTCAAGCTCCTCCACCTTCCCCTCCGTTTGAACACAACAAACTCCTTCCCCTCCACGAATTGGTGAGAGAATCACCAATCTCTCACCCTATCCACATAGTTCTCCGTTTGTGTACCGATTTGGGGAGGATCTTCTTCCTAGATTGGTGTGTTCTTGAGGTTCATCTCTCAAGATTTGAGATGGACGATTGGGTGATGATTGGGAGGAGTTCCCACAGTCAAGCAAGGCCGGGGCAGCCAAGGAGAGCAAGACGTTTGATGGGCTTGATGATATTGTGGATGACTATGATGCTCAATCCTCCATGCCCAAGACCAAGAGACTCAAGAAGGCCGCGGTCAGAAAAGGCAAGTCCAAGCAGCTCCCAAGCCAACGGGAAATCCTCCGCCTCCGCCTCTTGTGAACCCCGATGAACCGGTACGTGCTACTTGGGTCAAGGTGCCTACTCTCGAGTTTGAGCAAGATCGATTAGTGTTCAACCCTTATGCATTTGGCAATAGCACCTGTCCGGATGACCCTAGATTCTATTGCAAGATGCATCACCAAATATATCATCAAGCATTAATAAGAAGAAGAACAAGCATGTGCCTACCTCCTATTTTAGTGTTGAGCATACTAGGGAGTATGGCCAGATGTGATGAGCTTATGGATTACCATCAAATTTCCAAGCTCATGCCGTTAGCACTCCGTATTCCCCCGAGTTACTCACACAATTCTATGCCACTGTTCATTTCTCCACCGTGCCCAAGAGAACTATGACTTGGATGTGTCACACTACAGTTTGCACGGCTACTCTATCAGAGTTTGGGGAATTATTTCAGCTTGAGGAACTTCCTTTTGCTCCGTGCTATAGTCGTCTCCATTGCTCCAAAGTTATGCCGGCTGAAGTTGGGCTTCGCCATTGCTATCCACCGGGAATAGGGCTCCGTGGAAAGATTTCCAAGATTTCTTGGATGTATCCCTACTGGAGAGTTGTTCAAGGCATCCTGAGAAACAATCTCAATTGCAAATATGGAGAAAAGAGTCAAGTTCGCCAGCGGATGATCAACCTTCTCAACCAGATTGTTCCCCTCTACATGAGAAAGAAGTAAATTGATATTCTTGACTACATGTGGCAAGAGATGCGCTTGGTGGTGCTTATGAACAAGGTTCTCGTGTATGGTCCTTATCTGCAGACTCTTTTCAACACCAAGTTAAGCCCTGAGGTGATTGCGTCATATGATATGTATGTGCCTTCTCTTGTTACTATACCTGCTCCTCCTCCAGATGCACCTGTCTATGTTCCTCCATATCGTGGTCAGAACGTTGAAGATGAGGATGGTGAGGTTCCTAAGAAGCAAAATGTTATCATCAAAGCACTCAAGAAGATGAACTGCTTCTTTGCGGTGCAAAGGAAATCTGACTACAAGGCTTATGCCAAACAAAAAAGGTACAATCGCAATCAGCGTGCCATTATGACTCAGCTTAATCTTCCGGTTGCTTCTGCAAGCTCAGAGGAAGTCTCAGAGGGCACCTACATGGCACAGAATAAGTACAACTTCTGGTTTGGCGATGATGCCTCTTCTCTTGCTCCGTATTGGCAAGGGGACCCTGGTCAGTCGAGCTCTGGTCCAGCTGCACATGATGATGAGTATGATGTTGAGGATGAAGAGGAGGAGGATGATGATGATGATGATGATGATGATGACGAGTGATCATGGCTCTCACTGCTTTTTCTCCCTTTTTGGTGTCTTGATGCCAAAGGGGGAGAGATTACTATCCGGGGATTTGCATTACATTTGCGTCTTCATCGTTTGTGTTTGTGTTTCCCTTCTCATTTGCATGTTTCTTAAGTGAACTTTATTCGTGAACTCTATTTGTGAACTCTATGTGTTATATTGTAAGGATAATCTTGGATCCTCGTTATGTTATTGTAAGGATTTCCTCCATCTATTATCTATTCTTGCGAAGTGATATTATTCCAAGGTGAGAAAAGTGCTCCTCCCATATAAGGACTATGGTAAGAACTACCGTATGCTTTTATTTACTATCTATCGTTTGTTCTCATTTACTCATATAGTATATATATATGTCTATCTATCATTTGAGCAATTTCTTGTTGAGTACCTTGTTGGCTTGTAAACTCTAGGGGGAGTCTCACTCAAAACTTAGACATGCTTAAATGAGATTTATTTTGCAAATCCTTGTGTTGTCATCAAACATCAAAAAGGGGGAGATTGAAAGGACATAGTCCGATAATCTTGTTTTGACGTTTGATTACAACACTTGGAAGTATTTAACATAATCTCTAGTATCAACAGGAAATATGCAAAAAGGAAGAAATGACGTATTGTCGGAAATGCAACAGGAATGAAGGGCGTTCAGCTGACTGCCGGCCCCCAGACCGGCCTAGGCCGGGCTCCAGGCCGGCGGCGTCTGGTGGGGGTCCGGCCCCAGACCGGCCTAGGCCGGGCTCCAGGCCGGCGGCCTCTGGTGGGGGTCCGCCCCCAGACCGGCCTAGGCCGGGCTCCAGGCCGGAGGCCTCTGATGGGGGTCCGGCCCCAGACCGGCCCAGGCCGGGCTCCAGGCCGGCGGTCCTGCCTGTTCCTGTCTGCTGATCTATGGCCGGCCCCCTGGCCGGCCTGGGCCGATCTCCAGGCCGGAGGCTTCTGGATGGTGGCCGGCCTACAGGCCGGCCCAGGCCGGCTACAGGCCGGCGGCCCAGTTTGTTCATGCGTGTGCCCTTCCAAACGGCTAGTTTTCGTGAAGGGGTACTTATACCCCTTCATCTACCTCGGGACAACTACCACGACCAAAAAGAAGAACACCACCATTGTTTGAAAGCTTCAAATCAATAGATCTCCCTCTCTAGCCACTCAATCACTTAGTCCTTTGGAGATTTGAGAGAGTAGACCTAGATCTACACTTCAACCAAACCAATTAGATTTCCCCCTTGATTTGTGAGAGGGGGCTTGCTACTCTTGGTGTTCATTGGAACCCTAAGAGGTTGTGGTCCTTCGGAGCTTTGGGAGCTACGAAGACTTTGCCGGGAGCCACCAATTAAGTTGTGGTGCGTGCCCCGGCCTTGGGCATCGAGTCTTGGCGGCTCGGTGCATTTGGTGAAGACCCTCCAACTTGTGGAGTGTGCTTCATCCTTGTAAAGGTTCTAGTTGTCAACCTCAACGGCAACATAGTGACAAGTGCCTCGCCACATTGGTGGTAAGTCACAACGGAGATACGGTGTGCCATATCAAGGCTACTCGGTGTTTCACTTTGGTGAACACCGCGCCGCTCCAACGGAGATTAGCTTCCATTGGGACGTGAACTTCGGGATAAATCTTCGTGTCATCTTGTTGTTTATCTTGCACTACCTTTACTTGTTAGCACTAGCTTACTATATCTATATCTTGTGCTAGTGATCTTTTGCTCATCATATAGGTTGTTCACCTAGTTGCATATTCTAGACAACTTATATTGAGCAATATCTATTTAGAACGAAAAGAATTAAAATTTGTAGTTAACCTATTCACCCCCCTCTAGTTAACCTCGTCGATCCTTTCAGAAGGGATTTGTCGTGCTGCACGCATAAGTGGCTCCGTCGACGACGACAAGCGCCAGCACGCCAGAGCTTCGGACCACTGTTCCAGGCGATGCACTCCATCGTGTTCACATGATGCACGGCAACAACGGAGACGTCTGGGAGAGCTCTTCTTTGACTTTGTCCCCGTGGCGACTGACCTCCGTGCCGACCTTTGCTTGATCCCACCTTCTTCCCCGTCTCCGACCTCTCTTCCTCCCGTCGTCGGCGGCCACGGTGGCCGGCGGTGAGTGGGAGGGGGGGCTGGATCTCTATAGTTAGGTTTTTAGCTAGTTTATTCTCTCCAATAAATTCAGATCTTGGTTTCTTCTTGCTCGTCATCATCCTGTCCATGGTGGTTGGGAGTAAGGGCAGTGGAGAGTCCATGTTCCTCAGATCTGAAGGGGATCCGGCGGAGCTCGAGTTATCTGGTCTTGCAGCTTCGATTTCCCACAAGAACCTTGTGCCCTGCTGCTGGATTTTGTTCGAGGATGTCGCGCTGCTCAGGTCCCATGGGGGGACCCATTCTGAGTCGTGGTCTTCCTCTTGCTGCGCCACAAGGGCGATTGGACCCATGAACCACGTTGATGTCTTCTCTGTTCTGCACCGAGTCGCTGGATGCCGCTCGCTTGCGGCCCTGGAAAATCCGTTGGGAGGTGGAAGATAGCACAACTCGCCGGTGCGTCCTGTCAACCTCTTCGTTTCCGAAGCTTGGCTTCAATCTGCGGTTGTTTTCTTCATGCTTGGAGTAGCTGGCTGTGCAAACTCTTGGAGTGCTCTTGTTGCTTGTTGCGTCTGTCTGGATTTCTGCCAAGACCTGGGCATTGAGACTAAGCAGTGCAGCAAAATCATGGCAGCCGGTGACTTTGAGTATCAACTAAAAACGATGGGTTGGTTTCTCCAGATTTATCAGGGAATTGATCGGGATTATGTCACCATGCTGTGCGTATTATTTCCCTGGACTACTGCCACTTTCTTTGGGTATGTTGCTTCCTCTCGTGCAAGAATTGATATTGGTAGTAAGCTTGCAGCAATTGATGGCAATCATTTTTTATTGCTACAAGCCTGGTACATATCTGGAATGTTTGAGNGGCCCCAATCTGATGTCGGTGAGGTGTTTGAGGTGTGGCGCCGGCGTCACCGACGACATGAGAGGTGAGGCCGTAGCGGCCGAGAGCAATGAGGAACAGCTCGCTCCAGCTTGTGTAGTTGGAGGCGGTGAGGTCTAATGTGATTGGCACGTGAAGCTTTGATAGAGGTGGCATAGGTGGAGAGGCTTTGAGTGGTAGGGTTGGAGGTGGTGGTGTGTTTTGCCTTTGGCTGCTGCATCGGCGGACTGCTGGGAGAGCTCAGATTCGCGTGCGATCTTGGAGTTCCTGCTCCTTGGCTTTGGCGGCGCTCGATGGCTTGCTTGGTGAGCTCGGCCTCGCGAGCGTCAAGAGCCGCAGCACGCTCCTCGAGCGCTTTCTCTTTGGCGATGATCTCGTCGGGAGTCATGGTGGAGGGTGAGTAGGACGGCTAGGGTTTGGAGGAGAAGAGGCCAAGGACCGCGGAGGTCAATCTGATACCATGTAAGAGAACAAAATCGGGCTGCTGTTTCGCATGCCTCGATCGTTTTCATTGATTGATATATATACACGATTAGAACTTGAGTTAAAGTTAACTAGGTCGGTTTGTATCTATACGTGGAAACCTGAAGTTAGGTATGATCCGGTTCTTGTGTAGGACTCGAACTCCATCTCGTAGAGTTATCTAACACTAGCGAACTCAGGCGGCATGGCGCCACCACCGTGTCACACCCCTTGGCCGCTGGTGAGGATCGGGGCATGAGGCTGGATACAATAGCAGCCTGTGGAGAGCTGCTAGACCATGAGGAAGAGAAGATTCAGACTTCAGAGGAGAATGGGAGGAGGACAGAGGAAGAAGACAGGTTTCAGTTTATTCTGTTCGATCTTCAGGCTGCTGCTCTTCCCTTTGTAGACTCCAATCGGTCCATAACTCCGTCCAGTGGGGCCCAAAGCCCATGCACTCCTTGCCCAACACATGGCCCAGTACGCGTGTTACACTACCGGCCCCAGGAAACATTGCTTGTCCCAAGCAATGGCATGATCTAGCTCCAATTATTGCCCATGATCCATGTCTCAACCAAGTTCGGCCAGTAGCCTTCCATTTCTCTTGTTATCATCATGTTGAAGGCCACAGAAAGAACCCACAGGACTCCAGGATCCCATTGCTTGTACTGAAGACAGTTTGTCATACGGATCAATGAACAGAAAGTCTGACCTCTGCATAGCACGTGAAAAATGACAAGAAGCTTCCCAAGATACCGTGCAGCCCATCCATTGTTTGTGATCCCAATTTCTAGTCCTGATGTGAGGGAGTAATGGAGAACCTGCAGCTGCCTTACATGCAAACCATGCTGAACGCAACATCGTGTTGTACTCACTTGTAGTGGTCCGCCTGAAACATTCATAAGGTCATCGTGAAATAGAACAAATGCTGCTAAGATCCTGGTTGTCCACAAATTAACTGTCCTCGCTTGGTCAGCAAAAGCAACCATGAGAACCCTACTGAAAATAAGAACATGTTTCTGAAAGTTGATTGTTCTCTCAACAATCTGAACTAAAATACTGGCGAAAAACTCCATGAAGAAATCTGACATGAGACCTTTGATGTGAAGGTTTTGAATGGTGCAACCATCCCAGGCTGAGAAAACTGTATAGCAGAGGCGCTTGTGTATCAAGTTTCGAAGTAATTTCCTTTTCAGCCTAGCTTTGGGAAGAATAGTACCGCACAATGTGTTGCCTGGGAACATTTTGCTGCACTTGGGTATCTGATTGAAGGCATAAAAGAGACCAATATAATCTGACACGCTCCTGGTAGTAATATTTACTATACCTGGATCCCATAGTTTTGCAAAAGAGTTTATGAACTTGATTTTTTCTTTGTCGTGTTATAGAAGCTGTCCGCTGAGCAATCCATGGGCATCATCCGAATATCAGTAGCACATCCTTTGTGTGCATCACAAACCATCACACGCCTGCCATGATGCAGCATGTCACCGGCCCATGTTCCAAAACCAACAAGGAATGAAGTGGAACCTTGCATTGCTCGTTGTGGAATTGTGTGTGCATGGTAGCGACATGGATGAGCATTGCATCAGATTGTAGCTCGCCCTTCAAAAGCTTTGCATCCAATGCTTGATCGGTGGTATCCATGAAAAGCTCTAGAAGACCACTATGTGTTGTAAAAAATCTAGGCTGAAAGGCATATGGCCCCCATGGTGGCGCCTAGTCAAACACACAGTGAGCGCCTCCTATTTCTGAATTCCCAGGACTGAATGCACTCCGTTGCCACGAAGGTATCTTGTTCAGCGATAGACGGTCACCTTGTGTTGCAAAATTCCCAGGGTGAAAGACATTGTTCTCCCATGGTGGCGCCTTGTCAAACCGACCGTGAGCACCTCCTGATCCTGATTCCCAAGGTGCCAAGACATTCTGTCCGCACAGTAGAGGAGCACCAAACACCATGTTCCACCTAGATGGTGTTACCCGGATCAATTCTGTAGCATCTTCAGCTTTATTGACACTTTCCTCAAATTCTATGTGGGTATCCAGATCCATCTCTTTGAACAATGACAAGCCACCAACATAGGTTAGCACTTTGTCAGCAAGCACACTGCCCCCCGCTATGTCCTTGGAGGGCCTTTCCGCAAACCTTTCCTCTGCAAGGCACAAATTGAGCTCCGAGAAAAGTGACATTCCACTAATATGAGTCATCACAGCGTCAGAGTCCTCCTTGGGGAATGGCTCGACATTGTGTTTCAGTTCACCACTGAGCACAATGGCGGCCAGGGATGCACACGGAGTTGATTCTCGGGTGAATGCAGACAATTGCATGTTGTCTTCAAAGCCCAGGCCAAATGTCAAACACCTGCTAGGTGTCTCGGCCATGAGGTTGTCTTCCACTTGCAAGGCATCAACTGCCACGACCTGGTCCCGTTCAACGACTGCTGGTGGTGTGGTCGCCATGAGCCAGAGGCCCTGTTCCGGCATGTTCACTGTGGTAGGTGCCACGATGGATGGCTTCTGAGCAACGACAATGATCGATGGCGGTGCGTATTGGATGTTGAGGCAGCAACAATCATCATATATACATCGGTGTTGCAACTCACCTCATGCCTTGGCCGCCTCACGCCATAACTGGAACTCCACAAAGGCCTTGACATGTGTAGTTTGCTGCAGCACACAAATTTCATTCACACCATAGGGATCAAAGACCTGATGGAGCACCCTCTCTGTCACTGGGTACAACCGACAGGTGATGGTGACATGGAGGACGTGGCTACTTGTCACCTCTTGGCGTTCCGACCTTCCATCAAACACCTTATGGGCATGGGCACCTGTGGTGGAAGCTGTTTCTCGGCCGAGTGAGAGGTTGAGGCTGGCCAAAGTGGGCGTCGCAGACAGCGTCATGGCCGTGGTGGTCACCTGCACCACCTGCTCCCTAGTCTCCCAGGAAGCCTGTAGGCGAGCAATACGGGCCAATGTCGCATCCGTAGACTTCGAGCGCTCTTCAATCATCTTCATCCGCTCAAGCGATAGGCTGTGGCTCGCCCGAACCGCCGCCATGGAGACGTCGATTGGCTTGGAATCCTGAACCATCACCTCAATTGCTCGAGGAACGAGCGAATCACTGAACGGTGGTGAACGGAGCACAATTAGATGGGGAATTTTTTTTGTGGAGATTTTCGGTGGGGATTTTTGGAGAAATCGGTAGCTCTGATACCAACTGTCACACCCCTTGGCCGCCGGTGAGGATCGGGGGGTGAGGCTGGATACAATAGCAGCTTGTGGAGAGCTGCTATGACCATGAGAAAGAGAAGATTCAGACTTCAGAGGGAGAACGGGAGGAGGACAGAGGAAGAAGACAGGTTTCAGTTCATTCCGTTCGATCTTCAGGCTGCTGCTCCTCTTCCCCTTGTAGACTCCAAACCAGGTCCATAACTCCCGTCCAGTGGGGCCCAAAGCCCATGCACTCCTTGCCCAACACATGGCCCAGTACGGGTGTTACACACCGACCCCCCTCGCCTCGCCGCCGGCGATCCCGGACGACCTCGCCGAGGAGATCCTACTCCGACTCCCTCCTGACGATCCCTCGTGCCTCGTCCGCGCCTCCGTCGTCGGCAAGCCTTGGCGCCGCCTCGTCGCCCACCCAACTTCCTCCGTCGCCTCTACAAGCTCCACCGGACACCCCCAGTGCTGGGCTTCTTCAACAACCTGAACTAGAGAAGCTCCTTTGTGTCGTCCCCAGCACCCCCTCCGCCTTCTCCTTGCCTCCCGGACAGCCGCCATTGGTACGCCCTCGATACCGCCACGGCTGCGCCCTCTTCGGCTCCGATGTGACCAATGAGAGCCAGGATTTCCTCGTATGGGATCTCATCACGGGCGACCAGCGGTTCTTCTCTGTGCCAACGGCGCCCTACATCAGACTCATGAATGCGACCGTGCTCTCGAGCAGCGGACGGGTGCGGCCACCGCGATTGTCACGGGGGCCCCTTCCGCGTGGTCTTCGTCTACATGGTCGACACTGATGTGCGCTTGACGACTGTGTGCGTGTACTCGTCAGCGACCGGCTCCTGGGGCGACCTGTCCTCGATCGTCTTCGAGCCCGTCCTCAGCAAGCCCAGCGCCCTGTAGGAAAGTCTCTGATGTACTTCCGTTCCTTGTTAGCTGCATACTAGAGTATGACCTTGCTGGGCAGAGCCTGTCCGTGATCAACCTGCCAGACATATTGGCTACCTGCAAAGGGGGAATTTTCCTCATGCCATCCAAGGAGAAGGAGGGTGGACTTGGATGCGCCGGAGTCAAGGAGACGTGCCTCGTCCTATGGTCGAGGGAGGCGGGGTGATGCAAGATTGGGTGCAGAGCAGGGCTATCGAATTGCGCAATATCCTCCCAGCTGATGCCCTCCCAGCCTCACGAAGGACAGATGTGGTCGGCTTTGCTGGAGAAGCAAATGTCATTTTCTTGAGCACAGCTGCTGGCGTAATCGACCTCGAGTCAGAACGTGCAAGGAAGGTGTACGAGACTTGGGGCGGTGTCTATGAACCTTTGATTCCATTCAGCAGCTTCTACATTCCAGGTACTGTGCATATTCCCTTAGTTGTGACTTCTAGTAATATTTCAGTTGGCTGAGCTAGCACTATGAGGTAGTGTAATGATGGTATTTGTGGTAGCTACAAATTTTCAGGCTGATGTCTCACCCAGTGCTTACCAGACGTGTAATTTCAGTGAACCCCCTCAGTACTCCTATCAACATATGCATAGCTAGGTAAATGCTACTGTAGTTTACTGTTACCGATAATTCGATAAAGGAATGTATCCGATTGCGAGATATTAGCATCGGCCAGTTTTGTGCTTTCAGTACAATTTGAGGAGCTAGTTACTCAATCTAGTGGGTTGCTCCTGCTGTGAGAACTGATAACCAAGCAGTGCATGAGCAGCGAGATCATCTCCATTAATTTAAAAGGCATGTTTGTACTTCCTTTAATACCCATATGGACAGCTAGGATCTCCCAATGCAGTTCTGGTTTTTCTGTAGTGCACAGGCTTATGATCACTAAATATATGTAGCAGCCCGTAGTTACCGCCAGTACGAAACTTTTATTTGCTAAATTCAGTGGTAGATCATCAATGACTCCTGCAGTAGCTTAAAAAAAAAGACTCCTGCAGTAGTAAGAGCAACCCCAGCCGTTGGTGCCCTCCAGGATACTCGCCGGCTGAAAAAGTACATGTCCTGGGGGGCAAATTGCTTCGCCGGATGAAAAAAGTGGACGAGTTCCTAGCGGTAGCCCACCCCAAGCACAGAAAAAAAGGAATCTGACCAAGAAAAGACCACATAAGGAGAGAGAAGAAAGGAATCTGGCCACGTGGGGGCAAACAATTGGGCATTGCTTTCCCGGCGGCGGCGCCCCCAAGCCGAACCCAGCCCCCGGGTTTGGCTTGGGTTCACCGGTGCCTTTTTGAGCTCTTGGGGGGGGGGCTATGGGGGCGTGGCTGGGAGATTTTTTGTACTTTTTACATATCCGGCGACCAAAAAGGCGTCCTGGGGGGGCTCCTGGGGGCGCGGCTAGAGTTGCTCTAAGCCAGCAAGGATCAACTCAATCATTTAAAACATAAGCAGCGGTTACTAGTTGTTTGCCCAATTTTCTGTGCAATTGGTACAAATGCCATGTTCCTATTTTAAGAGCAGAATTGGGAAAGATTCCAGGAACTATCAAATTAGAAACCCCTAATGGAATTACATATGATGTCGGATCCTATTAGGGGCTTCTAATTTGACAGCTCGTGGAATCTTTCCCAATTTTCTAACCCAATTTTCTTCTAACACTAATTTTTGAACCCAATTTTTGCTAACACTATTTTTTGCTAATTTTTGTTAACACTAGTTTTCTAACCCAATTTTGTAACACTAATTTTCTAACCCAATTTCTAACTAGTATTATTATGGGACTTATTAGCATATTAATTTCTAACTAGTAAATCTAACTAATTAACCACATAAATCATCTATTAAATCATCGAGCTAATAAATTTCAAACCTAATTTCGAACCTAATTTTTATTTTCGGCATCATTTCACTTCTATTACTTATTATATTCACAAATATAACGCGTTTTTACACAAATTTGTAAAAAAAATTCTATAAAAAATTGTACACAAAAATTCTATCAATTCTACACAAAAATTCTAACAATTCTACACAAAATTCTAAAAAAAAAATCTCACCTAGGATTTCGCCGGTGCGGTCGAGGGAGACGGCGCCGGTGACGGCGAGGGAGACGGCGACGGCGGCGGCGCGGCGAGAGGTTGACGGCGGCGGAGAGGTGGCGCGTGCGGATAGAGAGAGGGAGATGATTTTCTGGCTCGGGTGCCTTTTATACAGATACACCTTTTAGTCCGACCCGGGACTAAAGGTCCCGGAGCCTCCGGCAGCCTGGCGCAAAACCTTTAGTCCGGCTCGTAACACGAACCGGGACTAAAGGTCCCGTTCGGACCAGGACTAAAGGTGGCCGCACGATATAGCCGTTTCTGGCCGTTGGAATCGGAGCATTAGTCCCGGTTCCAATTGGAACCGAGACTAATGCTCCGAACCGAAGCCCTGTTTTCTACTAGTGTCTTTGTAGCTTTTATGCAAAGAGGCCATCAGTTCAACTGTTTTTTTCTGTTATTACCTAATGCATTGTTATTTATAAAACTAAACTGCCTCCCAAAGTTAAATCTTATGTTCTTAATAAAAGAAAATTGAAGAAAGGAAATGAAATTATACGTTACATTTGGTTTCATCATATTTAGGACATCATCGACCACTACTTTTTTTGAGAGGAGGAGCCAAAACGGCCCCCAATTTTCATTCATCATGAAAACTGATAATACATCGTTCAGGTTTCCAAACATACACACCCCCAGCGCCAAAAGACCAACGCCATGGAGCACACTCCAACATCCCAGCAGGTTTTTCACCAGTACAGAACCTTCAACTACAGAACCCTTTCCCACAGATTTACTAGAAAAAAGACTACAGTACTTTACCACACCACTACACGCAATATCTTTTTCCTACTCCATTTCATTTACTTCCAGCGAACACCGTCAGCTAGTAAGCCTCAACACCATCGGCCCCCACCCTCTCCTTCGGTGAAAAAATTCAGCTGCCACCAGCAGCAGCAGTCTTGCTCCTTTGCGTTGTATTTTTCGCAGGTCTGTTCTCTGCAAACCAGCCCAATATGAAACGAAGTGAGATATAAGAAAGATTACATTCACAGGGTCCTGCGGAAAAACCCCGTTAAAGCAGGCATCATTCCGGGTCTTCCAGATTGCCCAAATTAACGCGGCCACCCCCGATGACACCACGAATCTTTCTTTGATCTTAAAAGTATCTAACCATCTAGGTAAATCATCAAAGCTAGAAGGTACCGAAGTAAGGCAAAAGGAACAACTAACTATACTCCATATATACCTAGCCATCGAGCAATTGAAGAACAAGTGGTCAATGGTCTCTACATTGTCACAAAACATGCATTTGTCAGAACCTTTCCACCCCCTAGACAAAGGACACTCTTGGTCAAAATGCTCCTCTTAAAAGCAAGCCACCAAAAAAACTTTGACTTTTAAAGGTGTTTTAAATGACCATACTTTCCTATATGGCACTCTACCTGGGTAGTTTGAGAGCCTCATACAAAGACTTAACACTAAACTGTCCAGATTTACTAATATCCAGCTACATTTATCTTCTTCCTGCGAAAGCTGTACATTGGAGGCACATATCCTGTAGATTATTCCACATCACAGCCAAGTCACCCCACAAATTTCTTCTAAAGTTGAGAACACCCCAACCCTCAGTAAACACTCTAGCTACACTTATCTTTTTACTATGCGATAGGTTATATAGTCTAGGGAAAGTTTCACCCAGGGTTTTATCCCCCAGCCAGCAATCCTCCCAGAACCTAGTTCTCTGCCCATTACCAATGATTTTTCTACAAAAGCTGAAAAAAAGGGTCTCTTACTTTCAAGAGACCAGACCAGAAATGAGAATGCGATGGTTTCAGCTTTACATGGGCCAAAGAATAAGTATGCAGATATTTAGACCTAATTAATTGTTGCCACAAGCCCTCTTCATTCTCAATTTCCAATCCACTTGCATAACAGACAGATATTCATTATATTCAGATCTAACACACCCAGACCACCTTGGTCTTTAGGTTGGCACACCTGCTGCCAATTTACCAGGTGATACTTTTTCTTACCCTCTACTTCTTGCCAAAACAGTCTTTTTCTAAAAAAATCCATCCTTTTACACGTGCCTTTAGGCAAAGGAAAGAAAGACATCATGTAGAAGGGCACATTACTGAGACAAGATCTAAGGAGTATAAGCCTGTCCCCATACGATGTATACTTTCCTATCCACGCACCAGACTTCTTCTCTACTTTGTCTTCAGATGGTTTCCAATCTATCTTCCTAAGCCTCTTATTATGCATGGGTAAGCCTAGGTACTTAAAGGGGAAGTCACCTTCCACACATGTAAAAATTGAAGTATACTCTTTACTCCTACTCTTAGCTTTACCACAGCAAAAAACTTCACTCTTCAAGAAATTAATCTTGAGACCCGACAAGTGTTCAAAAATGCACAAAAGACTCTTTAGGTTCCTAGCAGACTCAAGGTCATCCTGAAACATGAAGATAGTATCGTCTGCATACTGTAACATAGATAACCCCCCTTCTACAAGATTGGGGATCAATGGCTTAATAAGTCCATTCTCTTGGGCCCTTTCCACTAAAACCGATACAACATCTACAACAATATTAAAGAGGATAGGAGAAAAAGGGTCACCTTGTCGCAACCCTTTTTTTTGTAGCAAAGAAATGCCCTATTTTATCGTTTACCATGACTGCTACTTTACCATTTTCAACAGATTTTTTAACCCATCCAATAAACTTCTCAGGAAAACCTTTCATTCTTAGAATATCGAACACAAAGTCCCAGTTAATCTTATCATATGCTTTCTCGAAGTCAACTTTGAAAAACACAGCATCTAGCTTTTTGGATTTTACCTCATGCATGGTTTCATGCAACAATACAACACCATCCAAATATTTCTCCCTTTGATGAAAGCAGTTTGTACAGGAGATATGATTTTCTTTGCTAACTTTACCACCCTATTATTTATAACCTTGGTAAAAATTTTAAAAATAACGTTCAACATACAGATAGGTCTATACTGCTGTATGCTGTTGGCATCCTTAGTTTTCGGCAACAAAGTCAAAACCCCATAATTAAATCTAGCTAAATCTAGCTTGCCCTCATAGAACTCATTAAACAGAACCATTAAGTCATTGCACACTAAGTTCCAGAACTTTTGGTAGAACTCTATTGGGAAACCATCGGGCCCCGGCGCCCTGTTATGCTTCATATTAAACACAGCGTTTTTAACCTCTTCTACGGTAAAATTCCTTATTAGCTCTATTTTATCTTCTTCCTCTAAAACGTTGTCCAAAGGAATATCCAGAGCGACGCTAGCAGAAATGTTAACAGGGCCAAACAAACTACTATAGAAGGAAGTAGCATACTGCAGGATATTATCCACACCCACTATTAAACCCTCCTCTTGTACTAAGCTAGTTATCTTATTCTTTCTTTTTCTGCCACTAGCTTTCGCCATGAAATAAGGGGTCAAAGAATCTCCCTGCACAAGGTCAGTTTCTTTTGCCCTTTGGAACCACTTGATCTGCTCCTCTCTTCTAATTACTTGAAGGTTTTGCTCTAACATTTTCCTAATTTGATAATTCTCTACCGAAAGCCCACTGGATTCACTGTCTTTGTCTATCTTATCAATAGCCAGAGAAAGAGCAACCTTTTGTTTCTTAAAGAAAGCCTGATAATTAATGTCCCAACCTTTTAAGACCTTCTCAATTTCCTTCCTCTATTTTGCCATCTATCCATACTACTTTTACCAAAATGAAAAGAGTTCCAAACTTTACTTACTACCGTAAACAGATCTTCTCTTAAAAACCAACACAACTCAAATTTAAAAGGCCTGCGCACTACTTCTTGCTTAAAACCCAAATCCAAGATTAAAGGAGAGTGATCAGACATATCCCTAGTTAACATATTAATGAAAGCTAAAGGATAAATGCACTCCCACTCGGTATTTACTAAGAATCTATCTAATTTAGCACAAGTAGGACTTATCTGCTTATTCGACCATGTAAAACGTCTACCAGGTAGTTCTATCTCTTTTATATTCCAATGTTCTATTATCACATTAAATAAGTTAGACCATTTAGATAATCTCCTTGCTCTATTACTATCACTAGTTTTTCTAATTAAGTTGAAATCTCCCCCAACAATCAGGGGATAATTGTTTGCACTGAAAATATGAACTAACTCTACCAGGAAAGCCTCTTTATCTCTAGCATGCGGAGCCCCGTAAACCGTAACTATGTTTGAGCTTTTACCAGAGACTTTATCCCTCACCAGCATCCTTGCATGAAACTTACCAATTTCGGACTCTAGCACCTCGTAAATGTCACAATCTACTCCTAACAAGATCCCTCCGGATTGCCCTATTGCAGGAACCCATACCCAAGAGAACTCAGCTCTACCACTAATATTCTTCAAAAACCCGATATTAAAATCCTTTTTCTTGGTCTCCTGTATGCCTAGAAAATGCACATGGTACTTAGCAATCACATCATGAATAAAAAAACCTTTCTCTGGTTCCCCTAAGCCTCTAGCATTCCAAATAAGACCTGACATTACATCTTAAATTTTATTGGACCAGAAATTTTACTCCTACCCATCACAATATTCCTATTGCTGTTCTTGCCAAGTGAGCTATTTCTATTGCTCCACCTGCCCAAGCCAGCAAGAAGTCTAACAGTACTGTCCAACTCCTTATCTTCTTCGTCTAATTCTTCACTATCAGAGAAAATGTTCTGTTCATCCTCCCCCTCTACAGCTTTACTTTTACTTTTATTACCAACAAGATCACTACTATCTTTACTGTGTTTTGCCAGAAACATATCAGACCTAGCCTTCTCTAATTTTTCAATAACATTAACAGTATTTTCCACTTCTACATTATTATTTCCTAGCTTAATACCAACTATATCAGCTAATTCTTGCAGAGAAGTTTGTGCAGCAGAAATATCAGAGATTTTTGGAATTGATATATTACCTGAAGGTCCCTCTAGGTTCCTCATTTTGGCCCTGTCCATAGCTTTGTCCATAGTATTCAGCTCTGAATTTACCCTCCCAGTTCTTCTCCTTGCCTCATCCACCACCGTATCCTTACCCCTGTTATTTTTAATACCCACTGCAACTTGCTCAGTCACTCCCCCCTCCCCATACTCTGCCTGCATCTCCTCCTCCACTGTGTCATTGATTCTTGCAATTGCTTGAGTGCACAAGCCCACCTTTCTTGCAAATGAATCAGCCTCATCGACCACTACTTTGATTGCCCTCTATTTTGTTTCATCTGTCAAGTTTTCTTTGCAGTACATTTTCTCACAAGCATGTTCCATGTAGAGGGATCTTTGTTATAGAGGTTTAGCAAAGATGGCGAAAAAGGGTAGTAACATTTTGTCTAGCTGGTGTGTGCTAGGCAAGGTCAGGAAACAAGGCATGCTTTCATGAAGTGTTACTGTCTGATCTTATGAGTGTTTACTTACTGCATTTATCACTTGATAACCACAGGTAAACAAGTTGCCGTGGCAGGAGGGGCCAGTGCAAGTTGCTGCGCCGAATTTACTTTGGGAAGATAGGGAGGTAGGATTCCTTGCGAATGAACTCAACTAGAGACAGAGCAGAAAAACACTTCACAAAACAAAAAGTCTTAATGTAGCGTTTGCAGGGCCTAATATGTGTAATTGCAGTCCTTCGAAGTCTACTGTTGCTTAAAGCCTCATTTGGCAGGTTTTACGATATGATTTTCCAGCCCAATGTAATACACGCCGAAACGCTCTGGAGAGCGTTTGGCAAGCAGGTCTTGGACGGGCCAAGCCCCATCAGTTCCCTGAATACTCGCCGGGTCGACAGGGATCTGCGACACCCCCACTCGTCTCGCGTTTTTTCGTTTTTGGCAGCTGCTCGCTTATCTGACGGTGCATCCAGCTCGGATCTATGCATGCAAGGGAGATAACTGTACGTTTCTATTCAGCTTTGGTATTCTGAATCCTACAAAATTTTCAATGCAGCAATCCCTGTTTACCAAACAGCATATTTTCTGAACCCGCAGGTTCTCGAAAAAAAAAGTTTTAGGAAAGGGGTTGTAGAGAATTAGAATGGAAGTGGATTTGAAGGGATTGGGTGATGAAAGTGTTTTCACCCAAAACACTACGGATAATACTCTGATATACAACTCTAGTCCATGCCTACCAAACGAGGCCTAAGGAAATGCTTGTGATACTATTGCTGCCTCTGGCTGTTGCCTTTATGCTAAATATTCATAACGTGATTTGTGGCTCACAAATTTGATGATTTAAACATGTGCGAAACTTGCTTCCAAGTTATTTTATTCTAGTTGAGCTCAACTTGCAAATGGAGAAATCTTCCAATATATAGCTGACCAAGTAGAAATAAGATACTTCTATGCTAAACGTTAGTTTCATTTGCTTCTATGAAACCTATCTCGTTACTAGGTATATTTTGCAGCATTGCAATATAGTTTTGCTCCCTGTATGTAGTTCATAAATAGGTGATTTTTTAGGCACAAACAGTATTTTCAGGAAGAATAGGTGATGCTTTGACACCTAACAGTCTTTCAAGGTGTAAATTTGTGTATACCAAGAAAATTATATTAGCATCCTTGAAATAGTTTTCAGTTCAAACATATGCATTCAAGTTCTAAAGTTGTGTACCAATCATTGTCATTTGTGAACTGGATAGTACACAGCTAGAATATGCCCCTGGCACACAAGAAATACAACACATGGTTTTTCCCTTTCGTGTATTTATGTAGACATCTTGGTGGAACAACTAGCCAGTGGATTGTGCTTTCCAGGCTGGGGGTCGTGACGGCCCGTCGGTCGATGCACCAGAAATGAACCCAAATAACGGTGCGTGCAATTGCAAGTTGCACTGCAGTCTGCAACTAGGAAGTGGCAAAGTACGTGTGACCCCATGCATGTCGACGCTAGCTTCCTTGGACACTTCGATCCCTCCAAACCATCTTAACAAAAAGCGGTGCGTGTATGTGTGCAGTGTGCCCCATTTGATTTGCTAGATCGTGCTTTAACTTGGCCGATCATCTCCTTGATCTAATAGTCCATTGCATATAAAGACAAACATTATATGTTTAGACTTAGTGGATAGAGAAAATGAAGGTAAACATGCATTTAGACGGAAGTATCTATACGTAGTAGTTAATTGCAATGCAAATCAGGGAAGTGCGTGTGCTAACATCAGGCTTGCCCAAAAATCTTACGCTTAAACTATGATTGTACATGTATTCTTTCATGCAGCTTTTTTCATATAAATTGCTCTTATCATATTTACCACAAATATGCCATTGAACTTTGTTGAAGTTTAAAATTCATATCGGAGCAACTAACCATAGAATCAGACAAACAGATAGTTGTGGTAATACGAAAGAGTGTTTATACTCCCATTAACCACGAAACATTACTCCGGTGTGTAATACAAGTAGATGAACAAATATTTTCTCCAAAATATAGATATTCTCAAACAACATATACTGCTCCCAAATCCAAAGGAAAAATCTCTAGAAAATAGGTATATTTACTGCAAGATTAAAAGGAATAATAATAATAATAATAATAATAATAATAATAATCTCTATTAAGTTTGGATCAGTGGTGATGGTTGGTATGTCGTGTAAGTCCCCTCACGTCATGCATGGGGAAATAATCATCGTTTTTTAGTGGCTAAACTAAAAAAAAAACATGACGTACAACGTCCGACCGATTACAAATAAATAGGAAAGATATAGATCTATCATGTTCTGAAACTTTAGTTATAGATTCAACCTATAGCTCAGAAACAATAAATATATAAATAATATTGTGAATATATTTAATTCAAGTTGGGGTATGAATTGAGCCCGTTAACACTACAACAACTGAATTTGTTATTTCACTTATCAAGTCGTGGGTGGAATTTATAACTTCTTTGCCACATGTAAGATGTATCTTTTCATAACTTAATTCAATTCAGCGGAGTTTACGAATCTGTACCTAATTAAAAGTGCAATACTGAATTATTAAAGTTGTGTATTTTTGTGTTGAGCTGAGCCGCCTCCCAAGTTACTGAAATTCAATTTCAGATAAGTTTCTGAAAATCAATAAGCTAACAGTTTTGATAATTAGCACTAAAGCACTCTACCGCCACATTGGCATGCAGCCATGCAGATATATACGATGGTAGTTGCAAAATTTATTCATGCAAAATATCAGCATGCTGTCGACCTGATCGGCAATCGTACTACTACGCTGAATGACCAGCTAACAGCTTTGCCTGTGAGCAGTTGTTGTTGTAGTGCTGCTCCACCAGTATTTGTATAGATGCAAGGGGTCCGGTTCGGCCCAGTGACCCGCTGGACCGGACCTGCATTTTGTTACCACTAGGGTAAGGGGCCGACCCACAAAAAATTAGGTCCAACATGGTCCTAACCCATTCGAACCTAGGGTCGACCCGCACCTCTCGCGGATGAACTAGACGGCGCCGCCCAAGCAGGCACCTCGTCGGCACCGGAAAAAACTCGTGGGGTAGAGCACGCCGGCGCCCCCTGTCGGATTCTTCCTCCCCCTTTCCCAGGGCCGTCCATGGTGGAGGTGCGGTGGGGCTGGGGTAACGTGGTCCGGCGTCCGGCGTTGAAGGCAGGGGGCGAGCCCAGTAGCGACGAAGAGTCTTGCTCCTCCGCGGCCAGCACCAGCTTCCTCAGCAACTTCCTTCCCGGGAGAAAACAAGCAGGTAAGGAACCTCCGGGAGAAGAGCTTGGCTACAGCGACGGCAGCGGCGAGCTTCGAGGGGAATGGGTAGAGGTCGCGGAGGGGAGTCTGGATCTGGCTGCGGAGGTGGCGGAGGTGGCCGGTGGAGAGAGATCAGCACAGCGGCGGCGCGGCGTCGTCTACAGCGGCCATGGTTGCGACTCGCGAGACGTCTTTCTGCTCCGCTCTGTAGACGTACATATCAAGAGGTTAACCTATAGGTTACCCTTTACCCTGTTAGAAGAGGTGCGGGTCAAACCTTGGACCTGGAATTTTGCTACAGGTGCACAGGTCCAATACCAGGTCCAAACCGGACCGGACCTTTTGCATCTATAAGTATTTGTTGTTGGATCATTATTAGTGCTACCTATTTTGATTCGAAAACAGAACACCCAAATCTTCATCAGTGAGGAATGTATTAGAGTACTTCTGAATAAACTGACCGTGCTTTGCAGTAAGTGTACAACACATGCATTTCAGACAAAAAAAAAACTGTAATAAAGTGGCCATATGCATCATGCAAATTAGATAAAAACTCTATATTTTCGTTCTAGCGGAAAGACAAGAGCAGGACAGCGTGAACTGAAAGACAGGATCTGGCAGAAGAACGTTCACCGAAGCTATGGAAGTGAGCCGAGAATTAGTGATCCGATTGTATACACGATCGATCGAATCCCATTGATTAGTCGGTACACTGCTGTTAATTACCAAGATTCCTTAATTTGTAATGTATATACATTTTTTAATGCTTAGGTCTGTTGTGAAGTGTGTTAAGTATATTATACCACCACTTCCTATCAGATCGGTCTTTTGGGATAGTTGGTTGGTAGAGGTATCTAACATGGTATCAGAGCGCCCAGGTCTCGGGTTCAAGTCTCAATCCCCGCACCATTATTCCCCAATTTATCCACGCCCCAGTTGGGCGTGAGGGGAGGTGTTATCCACGTCGGATGTGAGAGGGGGTGTTGTGAAGTGTGTTAAGTATATTATACCACCACTTTCTATCAGATCGGTCTTTTGGGAGGTGTGCTCTTCTTCTATTCACGTGTTGACTTTCTCTTCTCCCGTCACACGTGAGAGGGGGTGTTGTGAAGTGTGTTAAGTATATTATACCACCACTTCCTATCAGATCGGTCTTTTGGGATAGTTGGTTGGTAGAGGTATCTAACAAGGTCATGGACATCAATCTCTTTCAGGCTGGAGCGCGCTGCTGCTCTCTGCCGGCGGCCGGATCGTTCTGCTTAATGCCGTCCTTGACGCCCTCCCCACCTTTGCTATGGGCGCGATCGAGCTGCCTGCGGGGCTCCTGCGCGCCATTGACGGGCTCCGGCGTGCCTTCCTCTGGAATGTGAAGGGGCGGGCCTCCGGCGCAAAGTGTTGGGTTTCGCCCACGGATCGAAAAATATCACAACAGACGAACACGCAAGATTATCGTCAAAGGCACATATTGTGCCTCTTGTTTTTGTCTTTATTTCTCAATTTGAGCTCACGGTACATAAACTTACACACCCGGGCTGTGAATATATACACGACCCAAGACAACTAGACCTACTCAAACTGCAACTCCTAATCAAAGTAGGACTCGTAATACCTACACCAACTAGACTCATGTTTGGAACACTTTCCTAATTACCCAAACCTGCTAGTATTGCTTCTACGAAGACTACTAGAACACGGACACCTACCATGGCATGCAAGCCATACACGTTGACACTTACCAAAAACTAACTAGGCAAGATTATTGCTAACAATCTCCCCCTAATCTTGACTCGTCGTCTCCTCGTGCTCCCCCTGATCTTGACTTCTTGCAGCTTCACGACTTCTTGACTCAACTCAACGTATGATCTAGACTCCCAGTCACGCCGTTATCATGTGGACACTTTCAGCCACACCTCGCGAATACATGCCGACGGACGATCACGCCGCCCCATGTAAAGACATGTCCTCATTGAAGAGGCTCACCTTCAACTGGTCCTCGTCCCACTATACGCTTGAGCTTCATCCTCTCGTCGAGACACACTTGTCTTCGCGCACGTCCCTCGCCCTCGGTGACACCCCGCACCGGACAGCCCTCGACCATGACGCACTTCAACTGCAACGAATCCTCACAGAGACGAACACTTGGACACGACGACGACGACGACTCACTGACACGACTCCGACACCCACACGTGCAAACTTGCACGCCCATGACTCCTGGACCCGAAGATGAACTTGACGAGACTCCCGGCACCGCACCTCGGCACCACCGCTCCATCAACGATCATCCACTTCCACCGGCTCGTCGATGACATCTCCCTGCCGCCCTCCTCCGTGTCGCTCTACCGAACGACGATCGCCCGCCCCGAGGCGCTAGTCGGGTCGCCTCCCCGGGGCAAGCGTGGCTTCAAATCTTCGACCTCGCTCTGATACCAATTGTTGGGTTTCTCCCACGGATCGATCACATGAAAAATATCACAACAGACGAACACGCAAGATTATCACCAAAGGCACATATCGTGCCTCTTGTTTTTTGTCTTTATTTCTCAACTTGAGCTCACGGTACATAAACTCACACACCCGGGCTGTGAATATATACACGACCCAAGACAACTAGACCTACTCAAACTGCAACTCCTAATCAAAGTAGGACTCGTAATACCTACACCAACTAGACTCACGTTTGGAACACTTTCCTAATTACCCAAACCTGCTAGTACTGCTTCTACGAAGACTACTAGAACACGGACACCTACCATGGCATGCAAGCCATACACGTTGACACTTACCAAAAACTAACTAGGCAAGATTATTGCTAACACAAAGTGCCTCGTGGCCTGGGAGGTGGTCTGCAGACCCAAAGCTGAAGGTGGCCTCGGGATCAAATGTCTGGCGACGAAGAACGAGTGCCTCCAGATGAAGCTTGTTCATCGCCTCCACTCCGAGGACGTCTCGCCTTGGGCCCGGTGGGCTTGGTCCTCGATCGCCGGGCAGAAAGCTGCAGGGCACCACTGGGCGCGGCTTGCTGGTCTCATGCCGCTCTACCGCGGGCTCACCACGGTGCTGGTGGGCGACGGCGGACGCACTGCGTTCTGGCTGGCTGGACAACTGGAGGGGCGGCACATCGTTCGCTGTGCGGTGGCCTGCGTCGTTCTCCCACGCCCTCGACAGCGAGGTCACCGTCCGCTCCGCCTTAGCCGCTGGGGTCCGCCGCTGCTTGGTCCCTCGCCTGAACTCGGCTGGCGCGCGGCAGCTGCCCGCTCTTCTGGCGGCTCTGGAGGGGTTCGAGCTCTCCCCCGTGCAGGACCAGCGGGTGCTGACCCACTGCAGGAAGCCATCTGGTGCCCTGGACGCCGCTGCTCTCTACGGCCTCCGGATGCTGGGCGGTGTTGACGACCCCGCCCACCGCTTCGTCTGGGATAACTTTGCCCCATCGAAAGTCCGCTTCTTCGCCTGGCTGTTGCTCAAGAGAAGAATCCTCTGGCGGGAGGCCCTGGTCCGCAAGCAGATTCTCACCGTCACGGAGGCAGACTGCCCGATCTGTCGTGCGCCCCTCGAGTCCGCTGATCACATCTTCTTTGGATGCTCGTTTGCCCGGCAATTCTGGGGCGCGGTGGGGTTCCACTTCCCGCCGGGAGCGAGTGTCCGCCTGCTCCACACCTACGGCGCGCCGGCGCCGATCACGGTGGAAACTGCCTCCACCTTCACCCTCCTCTGCTGCTGGCACCTCTGGAACGGTGGCCTTCAGGGACCAGCGCCCCTGCCTCCCGCTCCTCTTCAAGCTGTGCCAAGAAGACGCCCGTCTGTGGCGCTCACGGCTCCCCCCAAGGCTGGACATGGTGAAAATGCATGGTTGCCCCCATGTGTGGTTTTGTTAATTAATGACAATCTCTATGAACTAATGTTTGTATTTAGCTATATTTGTAGGTGCATCCATAAGCATTGCTTGATCTCCATGTGTTGGAATCAAACCTAAGGGAAGAAGAAGATTATATGTTGATCAAGGCTAAGTACAAGTTGATCAACACACAAGGTTAGTGATGTACCATGAGGGATCATGTGATCTCATGGTATGGTGAGCACTTGCCAATATAGCCTTCTTAACTAACCCATGATCTATGTGCATGGTATCACTATATTGGGTTAGGTGTCTTGTCATGAGCTTGCATCAAAAGGAAGATCTCGTGTAGCTCATGAAGGACGGTGTCAAGTGGTGTGGTGCAAGTTCAAGATGATCAACAAGAATATATCATATGCTTGGAGCTTGCTATCCATTTGAAGATAAAGGCCAAGTGAAGATATGCCTAAGAGGTGCTTCTCCCATATTGGTGTATGGGGGAGCAACATGTGAATCTTCACCAAGCGAAGCGCAATGAAGAAAGGTGGTTCATCTTGAGTAGATGAAGATCGTCTTCATCGACCTCAAGTGGATTAATGCGCAAGGCAAAGGTATGATCTTGATAGGGTTTCTATTTTACCGGTCTCATGATGTTAGTTGAGAGACCAGGTTTTAGGATAGATAACCGTACTATCAAGAGGGGCTCTCGACCGAGTATCTTGATCGTATCGTTCGTGGAGAGCTCAAACCTTTGCATCCTTGCAATCATCTTTATTGGTTCTTATTTGGCTCTTATCGTGGTGTGGTCTTGGTGCTTGTCGTGCTCGTCATGACAAGACCAAGTTCACCGAAAACGGTTTTCATATGCGTCTTCTATTGCGTTTTCGGTTTTGAAGATTTTGTCGGTTCGCCCCTATGGAAGGGTTCACTCTTCCATTTATTAGAAAAATCTCCTTTGCTTGTTTTCAATATTTCTTCTTTTTATAGGGTAGCATTTGTCGTCCTCTTTCCAACAAAATTGGATTCACTCGATTCGGACTTCATTTGCAAAAGTTATGGGAGTTCTGGTTTTACTGTTTGGATCTGGCCCGGAGATGGTCCGGAGTCTCCGGTCCCACCGGAGTCTCCGGCCCAAAGGACCCGGACACTCCAGTCCTGTGTTTTTCGGCGCCCTGTGTTCGTTTTGTGGTGCGGTACTGGATTGGGGTCCGGAGGTACACCGGAGATGGTCCGGAGTCTCCGGTCCGCCGGAGTCTCCGGCCCAAAGGACCCGGAATCTCCGGCCTCAAGTTTTTCTCTGCTCTTTGCCTCTTTGTGGTGCGGTACTGGATAGGGGCCTGGAGCATCACCGGAGATTGTCCGGAGTCTCCGGCCCTCTGGACCGGAATCTCTGGTCTGCCCCGATGACCCAGTGAGCCCGGAGCCTGGTCGGAATCTCCGGCCCAGGCCGGAGTCTCCGGCCCACTTACACCAGAGTCTCCGGTCTGCGCAGGCTGTAACGGCTAGTTTTTGGGGGAGGCTATAAATAGCCTCCTTCTTCCCCAAGAGCCTGCTGCTCTCTTTCCCTCTCTCTCCTCCATTGTTGCAAAACTTGTGAGCTTGATTCCTCCACTTCCCTCCAATGATTCTTGCCCATTTTTAGGGAAACAAGAGAGGAGATCTAGATCTACTATTACACCAATCCATTCCTCCTCTAAGTGAGGGGAACCTAGTGGATCTAGTTCTTGGAGTTCTTTTGTGGTTCTCCTCTTTGTTCTTCCTCCTAAATCACTCCATAGCATTAGTTGCTTTGGTTGGATTTTGGAGAGAAGGATTTGACCAATTTGTGTGTTCTTGCCTTTTGCATTAGTTGCATCAGGTTGTGCTCTCCACGAAGATTCGTGAGATTAAAGGTTGAGAAGCTTATTACTCTTGGGTGCATTGTGTTCACAAGAGCTTGTGCCTCTTGGGTGCATTGTGTACCCTAGACGGTTTGGTGTGTCGCGAAGACTTCGAGTTGTGAAGCTTCGGGAAAGGTTTGGGAGCCCCCGATTGAGTTGTGGGTGTGTGCCCCAAGATCGTTGTAAAGGCTCCGGATTCCACCTTGAAGGATTCCGATAGTGGAAGGTGAACCTAACCCTTGGGGTGAAGTTCATCGGAGAATAGGGTGAGGCCTTTGTGGCATCTTGAGTAGGCCTCTTGTGGAGAGGTCACACCCCTCCAACGAGACGTACTCCCTTAACAAGGAGAAACTCGGGAATACATCCTCGTCTCCGCGTGCCTCGGTTATTTCTTTACCCGAGCTATTTACTTATGCAATTCACTTTGTGATAGCCTTTGTGCTTGAAGTTTTATATCTTGCTATCACCTTGTTGCTTGCCTTGTTTAGCATAAGTTGTTGGTGCACATAGGTGATCCTAGTAATTAGGTTGTTGGCTTGTTAATTTAAACACATAGTTTTATTCCGTAATTATCAAGCCTTAAACCGGAAAAGTTTTAATCGCCTATTCACCCCCACCCTCTAGGGGACATCAAGGCATCGTTTGTTCTTTCAATTGGTATCAGAGCCTGGGCTCTCTTGTTTGGCTTTACCGCCTAGGGAATAAAGATGTCGTTTAGAGGATTAGTGCATGATCACACTTTTATATTCGATGGCACAAATTTTAATGTTTGGAAAACTCATATGCTTAGTCACTTACGGGTCTTGGACCCCAATATTGAGCGTATCTTAGATATAGGTTTTTCTCCTCCAAAGGATTATGAAAGTACGACTTTAGAGGATGAGAAAAACTTATATCTAGATGCTCTAGCTTCTAATGAGTTTTGCAAATTTGTGAGTGTTATAGTTTTTGAGTCAGTCATGCCTCTCCGGAATGCTCATGAGCTTTAGACCAAGCTTCAAGATAAATATGGAGTATCCAACACTATTGAGGATGATTGTTCTCCCTCCACCTCCGGCCGTGATGAGTTCTCATCTTCGTCCACTTCACCAACATGTGATTTGTCACAAGGTAATGATATGGTGAGTGGTGATAGAAATTGCTTTGTTCATGGTGAATATTCTATTGATTATACTTCATCTCTATCTCATTGCAATACTCTATCTTTGGACTACAAATGTCATACATGCTAGTGTTGATAGTCCTTGCATATCATCTAAAAATTGCTTACATAAATCTCATGATGATATTCTTGCTTTATCTTGTTCCTGATGGTGGATATTGATAAGTTGGGTGGTGCCCCAAGCGAAGGCGGAATTGTAGCTAGTAGCAGTTTTCCCTCAATTAAAGAACCGAGGTTTATCGAACCAGTAGGACTTTGAAATCAACAACGAGGTGAATGTTGAAGATCTCTGGCACTTAACCTTCAACAGACGTGGACCTGCACACACTCAACCAAAATACTTTGTCCCCAACGGCGGAGAGGTTGTCAATCTCTCCGGTCTCGCAGAACACAAAGCGGTTAATTGTATGATGAAATAGATAAAATATGAAAAGTGACCAGAGCAGTAATGATGATTAAAAGCAAGTAAATGAGGTTGAAAACAATGTAAAAAGATGGACCGGTGGCCATGGGTTCACTAGTGGAGTCTCTCAAGTAGATAAAATATGCATGTGATGGGTGAACGAATTACAGCTAGGCAATTGACAAGATCATGATACAAACCCAATTTAGCTATGACAAAAAGGACATGATAATATTTATGGAGGCATCACGACAAGGAACAAAGACCGTTGAGTCCAACTGTGTCTTTTTCTAGATAGTCCACCGTGGGATCGCTATCCAGCCTATCACCCAACGGTATTAAGTTGCAAGCAATAGACAATTGCATTAAGTAAAGTGCATGAAGTAAGCAATACTAATATCAAAATAGACATTAACACCGCTGTTTTATCCTTAATAGAAACATCACACCCTCGCCCTAAGACGTTTCTGTCACTCGTGCCCAGGAACAAAAGGGGGCATGAACCCACTATCTAGCATAAATACCCTCTCTTGGAGATACACATAATCACTTGGCCAAAGTAACTACGCACATCGGAGAGCATGCAAGAACACAAATTACTCATATAAGAATCATACACAATCTAAACATAACTTCATAATTCATCGGATCCCAGCAAACACATCACATAGCATTACAATAATCGATCTTGATCATGTTAGACAGCTCACAAGATTATAAGACATGAAGCACAAGAGAGAGAGACTATCAACTAGATACTGCCATGGACCCGTAGTCCAAGGTGAGACTACTCACAAATCATCCCGGAGGAAGGCATGTCGATGAAGAGCCCTCCGGGATCGATCTCCCCTCCGGCAGAGTGCTGGGATCAGCTTTAGATTGGACCCCGAACTAGGGTTTTCGGTGACGGCGCGTCGGGGTCAAGTTTCTGGAAAATAATCGCCGCCTCGACGTTTTTAGGTTAATTGTGATTATATAGGAGTCGGAGGGGGCCTAGGAGGTGCCCACAGGGCAGGGGTGGGCCCCACCCGCGGGTCCCCCCAGGCCGCGGCTGGTACCCGCGTGCGCCCTGTGGGACGCCTCCGAGGCTGCCCTTCGGACTCCGTCTTCGTCTTGGCGTAAAAATAATCCCCGTAAATTTTCGTCCAATTCCGAGAATATTTCCAGAAGTAAATTTCTGAAACAAAAAGACAGCAAAAATAGGGAACTGGCACTGGGCATCTTGTCAATAGGTTAGTCCGACAAAATGCATAAAATGATATAAATAACAGTAAAAACATGTGACAATATCACAAAACTAGCATGGATCACTCAAAAATTATAGATACGTTTGAGACGTATCAGTTCCCATGATAAAAATGCTTGTGTTCCCTCTAAATCTTGTATGAATCATAATGTAGAGGAAACCCAATTTGCTATGGAACAAGATGTGAACTTAAGTAGTTCAATAATTAATTGTTCTTCTTCATCAACCATCTTTTGCCTTATGGATAAATCTTGTAGTAGTGATGATAATAATAATGATAATAATGATGAAGAAGATGATGTGGAAAATGATGATGCTCTCCTTCATAATAAAGTTCTAATGGTTCTTAAGGCTCTTTCAAAGAATCAAAATGCTTGTGATAACCTCTATGAAATCATGAGCACCCTCGTTGAACGCGGGGATACTATTAAGGCCTTGGAAGCAAGCCTTGAAGAAAAGGGTAAGATTTAAAGAGATGATGCTATGGAAAAAGCATCTTTAGAAAATGCCCTTTAGGAAGAGCATGAGACTCAGGTTTCTCTCGAAGAGCAACTTGAGAATATTTAGGGGTCACACGATGCTATTATTGCTAAACTTATTGAAGAACGTGACCATGCCATTACCAAATATAAAATGCTTAAAAAGGAAAAGGTTTAATTTGGTGTTGGCAATGCTAGACTAATTGAGCATATAGAGAGACGTGACAAAGCTCACAAGGCTTTGGAATGTGAACACTCTCTCCTTATCTTGTCTCATGATCAACTCCAAACTCAACTATCTAAAAATGATGAGCTTGCTAAGTCTTCTTCCATTCCTAATGTTAATGATGATTGTGCTACTAACTCCACTTCTTGTGAAGCATCTATTTTGAAGGAGAATGTTGAGCTAAGGGCTCAACTTGAGTTGCTAACTAGCAAGTATGGGAAGTTGGAAGAAAGTCATGAAAAGCTTTCTAACTCTAATGATGATCTTCTAGCATCCCATGCTTGTCTAAAGTTAGCTCATGAGACCATCACTACAAAGGTAACATCTTATGAGCCTCATGTGGACAATAGCACAACTTTAATAAAAAATGCTATATTGCCATGTGCTAGTCCTAGTAGTTCATCCACTCGTAATATTGGCACATCTTGTGATGAATTACTTGCTTTGCCTTGTTGCTCTATCAATGATGCATCTACCTCCTCTAGTACTTGTGTTGTCACTAACCATGTAGAGAAAAGAGGAGAGCTCAAGGCCCAAGTCACTTCTTTGAAGAAAGGCTTGGAAAAGCGTCATGAGGGGAAGAGTGCACTTGACAACATGTTGAGTGTGCAACAATCCCCAAATGACAAGAGTGGACTTGGATTCAACTCCAACAACAAGAACAAGTCCAAGTACAACAAGAAGAAGGGCCAAGTTCAAATCAAGAACCCGGCCAAGATCACTTGCTTCAAGTGCAAGCTAGAAGGGCACCATGTTCGTGATTGCCAAATGAAGAAGAAGAAGCCTCTTAGTGAGAAGCAAATAGGGAAGCGGCCTCTTGTTCAATCTCGTGCTCAACCACGAGTTGAACAAAGGCCACCTCCTAAGAAGACTCAAGTTATTGCTCCTCAAGTTGAGGAGCTTATTAAGAAGAAGAAGAGTCGATGTTGCTACCTTTGCCGTGGCAAGGGTCACTTTGCTTCTTCATGCACTAATGGTACCGTATCCAACCCTATTATAGTTGACGATGCGTATTCTCTTGGGAAGGATAGAATTGGCAATGTGTTTGCCAAATATGTGGGGACTCAAAGTGGTGTCAAGAAAAGAACCATTTGGGTTCCCAAGCCTATTGTGACTAACCTCTTAGGACCCAACTTGGTTGGGGACCAACAAGCTCAAACTTGATCAATAGGTGTTTGTGGAGGACATTGGTGACTTGGCTATTTTTGAAGAATTAAGGGATCTTCATGGTTATATCTCCTCAAGCCAAGTCAATTGGAATATATCGCTTTATCTCATATCCAATGCTTCCTCCTTGCGGTAACTTGTATTTAATCCATATATATTGAAAGTTGCTTGCTCCCTTGCATATGTTAGTTTTGTTCCTAGCATGTGCTTGTATATGATATGCTACTTTCCTACTTGTCTTGTTATTCAAGGTTGTGTATGATAGTTGTGTATCATGTATGTGTAACTTGTGTGTTGAGCTTTATTGGATCTTGTGTGGATTCAATTTGGCTCTTTTGAGATATTAATGGACTATCCCATTTTGGGGGAGTGATGTGCTTTGTGCACCTCACAAACCTAAAAATGTGTGTACATGAGGCACGCCACCTAGTATTGATATTTCGATATTATCTAGTCACTATGTGGTATGTCATATTCATGAGAAATTCAAATTCTACAATGTCCATTGTCGGCACAGTGGAAACCCGGGTACCACGGGCCGGCCTGCCAGGGCCTACAAGATTCTTCAGGTGATTTTCACTAAGGACCAGGCTCTCCAAGCCTGGCGAGCTTCGCGAGGTTTTTCTCTCCTCGCGAAGGGTTCTCCTTGCCAAGGGTTCTTTCCCTTGGCGAGGGATCGCTCTTCGACAAGGCGTCTCCGACGCCGCCCGCAAATTCTACTAAGGACCAAGCCGCGAGGCTTGGCGAGGCCTTTCGCCTCGCGAAGCGCTTTCTTCGTGAAGCTATCTCTGCCCCCGCGGCAGAGCGCACATGGACTCTGCGCCATGCGCAGAGTGACGCGCGTGCCTACGCGCGATGACGACGACGCCGCAGTTGCCGTTTCCATGTATAAAGCAGTCAACAAAGCGGAGCCAAGCAAAGCGGACAACGAGTATTGCCTCTTTGGTGACAAGGGAACAGTCTGCAGCTACGCTCCAAGGACGACGTCACCATGGGCCGCCTCCCACCTCGGCAAGCGCCAGCCCGCTGTCCAGCTGGTCGGTGCCCCCTTTTCAGCTTTGGTGACGCCGTTCCCCTGCCGTGGACCGCGTCCACGATCTTTACCTTTATGGTAGACCTCACCTTTACGGTGCACCGTGCCTCCTCCTTCGTCGCCATGTGGTAGCCCTTCCCGCCCAAATGTTTGGGCAGAAGAGGCCCAGGACGCCTATAAAGGGAGGAGGAGCACGCCCAAGCAAAGGGTTCGATCTTCGGTTGGTGCCGCTCTAGCAAACCCTAACCCTAGATCTAAAGACTAGTAAGTAGCCATTGTTAGCCACCTCGAGCTCGACAAGCTCTCCTTGTACTGTAAACTCTTCAAGCAGTGCAATACACCATAGCAGGACGTAGGGGTTTTACCTCCACAAGAGGGCCCTGAACCTGGGTAATACCTTGTGTCCATCTCTGCAGTGTCGTCCGCAGCGAGCCTGACGAGCACCGTCGCCGGAGGACGTCGTGGACTGTTTGACTCCGTGTTCAGCCCCTTACACGATACCTTGGAGACACCCCTAGTTCCTGGGGACAATCTCCGCCATCCATTAATTTCTCTAGTTGGTTTTATTTGCCTCTTGTCTAGACAAAATTAATTATCACATTATGGGGGGAGTAATAAGCTATGTGCATATTACAATCTCATAAAAATGTGAATATTTGAGGTTTGCCACTTAGATTTGATATTATGAGTTATCTCATTCCTATGTGGCATGTTGGCTCGAACAAGTTCCAATTTTCTTTTTGGTTATCCTTTGGATCTTGTTTGTGTGAGTTTGCTTGGTGTGGTTTTTCTCTAATATGCACTTCCATATATTATTTGAGAAACCATTTGTTTCATATTATTCTAACCATGACTTTGTCGGTTGGTTTGAATAGTTAAAACTACCAACAAACCTTTTTTCAAAATATGGTGTCTTATTTCTTATCTCTTGCCATATGCTTGTTTGTTGTGAAGTTGGTCTTGAACATCCTTTCTTGTGAAGCATCTATTTTGAAGGAGAATGTTGAGCTAAAGGAGAATCTATTTTAGATTAAATGAAGAGCTTGCTAAGCTTTCTTCTTCTATTCCTAATGTTAATGATGCTTGTGCTACTAACTCCATTTCTTGTGAAGCATCTATTTTGAAGGAGAATGTTGAGCTAAAGGCTCAACTTGAGTTGCTAACTAGCAAGTATGGGAAGTTGGAAGAAAGTCATGAAAAGCTATCTAGCTCTAATAATGATCTTCTAGCATCCTATGCTAGTCTAAAGTTAGCTCATGAGGCTATCACTACCAAGGTAACATCTTGTGAGCCTCATGTGGACAATGGCACAACTTTATCTAAAAATGCTATATTGCCATGTGCTAGTCCTAGTAGTTCATCCACTCGTAATGTTGGCACATCTTGTGATGAATTACTTTCTTTGCCTTGTTGTAATAACAATGAAGCTTCTACTTCCTCTAGTGCTTTTGTTGCCACTAACCATGTAGAGGAAATAAAAGACCTCAAGGCCCAAGTCGCTTCTTTGAAGAAAGGCTTGAAAAAGCGTCATGAAGGGAAGAGTTCACTTGACAACATGTTGAGTGTGCAACAATCCCCCAATGACAAGAGTGGACTTGGATTCAACTCCGACAACAAGAACAAGTCCAAGATTGATAAGAAGAAGGGCCAAGTACAAGTCAAGAATCCGGCCAAGATCATTTGCTTCAAGTGCAAGCTAGAAGGGCACCATGTTTGGGATTGCCCAATGAAGAAGAAGCCTCTTAGTGAGAAGCAACTAGGGAAGCGGCCTCTTGTTCAATCTCATGCTCAACCACAAGTTGAACAACGGCCACTTCCTAAGAAGACTCAAGTAAATGCTCCTAAAGTTGAGGAGCCTATTAAGAAGAAAGAGAAGAGTCGGTGTTTCTACCTTTGCCGTGGCAAGGGTCACTTTGCTTCTTCGTGCACCATCGGTAACCTATCCTCTCCTATCATAATTGATGATGTTTATTCTCTTGGGAAGGATAGAGTTGGCAATGTGTTTGCCAAATATGTTGGAACTCAAAGTGGTGTCAAGAAAAGAACCATTTGGGTTGCCAAGCCTATTGTGACTAACCTCTTAGGACCCAACTTGGTTGGGGACCAACAAGCTTCAACATGATCAATAGGTGATTGTGGAGGACATTGGAGACTTGGCTACTTTTGAAGAATTAAGGGATCTTCATGGTTATATTTCCTCAAGCCAAGTCAATTGGAATATATTGCTCTATCTCATATCCAATGCTTCCTCCTTGCGGTAACTTGTATTTAATTCATATATACATTGAAAGTTGCTTGCTCCCTTGCATGTGTTAGTTTTGTGCCTATCATGTGCTTGTATATGTTGTGCCTATTACTTACCTTGAGAAATCTAGTTAGTGTATGTTAATTTGCGCATCATATATGTGTAAACTTTGTGTTGAGCCTTATTGGATCTTGTGTGGATTTCATTTGGCTCTTTTGAGATATTAATGGACTATCCCATTTTGGGGGAGTGATGTGCTTTGTGCACTTCACAAACCTAAAAATGTGTATACATGAGGCACACCACCTAGTATTGATATTTCAATATTATCTAGTTACTATGTGGTATGTCATACTCATGAGAAATTCAAATTCTACAATGTCCATTAATTTCTCTAGTTGGTCTTATTTGCCTCTTGTTTAAAACTAAATGAATTATCACATTATGGGGGAGTAATAAGCTATGTGCATATTACAAATCCATAAAATGTGAACATTTGAGGTTTGCCACTTAGATTTGATATTATAAATTATCTCTTTCCTATGTGGCATGTTTGCTCGAACAAGTTCCAATTTTCCGTTTGGTTATCCTTTGGCTCTTGTTTGTGTGAGTTTGCTTGGTGTGGTTTTTCTCTAATATGCATTTCCATATATTAGTTGAGAAACCATTTGTTCCATATTATTCTAACCATAGCCTTGCCGGTTGGTTTGGATAGTTGAAACTACCAACAAACTTTATTAAAATATGGTGTTTTAATTCTTATCCCTTGCCATATGTTTTATCGTGTGAGGATGAACTTGCATATCTCTACTCACCGGGAAAATATTTCCTTATACTCATTGTCCTTGGACAATTGATATTCACATTTGTGGTAGAATATTTTTTGTTCATCCTCATATTGGCTCTTGCGTTGAATTGCCTTATCTATTACCAAGTGTTTTTGTTTTTACTCCCTTTGTCTTCCTTGCCTTTTGTATGGATCCTAATTTTCAATTGGTAGTGTTTAGTGTTGGAAATAAAATATGGAGAGTAATGATCCCTTGTGCATGCATTTTGTATTCAAATGCAAATATCAAAGATAATGCATGAATCTTGGGGGAGCATTCCTTTTTATTTAGAACACTATCCTATCTATCAATATTTGATCCTTTCAATTGGCATTTAATTTCTATCTTTTGTGTTTATGGAAGACAAACCTTTTTCTTTTGATGCTTTGTGCCATCATGAAAAGTGTAGAGGGTGTTTGGTTTATTTGGTGTAACCTTGCTCTCTCTTGGGAGTTTGCTTTCTCATTCCTCGTTTGTGTTTTATCTCTATAGAATGAGAAAATCCTTTGAGCATGTTTCTTTCTTTTATCTTATATGCTCATTGGCCTTGCCTAGGTACCTTCAATTGGTGTTAATTGGAATTTAATATCTCCTCCATAGATATTTGTTTCAATTGATATTTATTGTGGGAGTTTTGATACCTTATTGCTTTATTTTTCTCTACTTGATTTCGGTCAAGTTTCATCCTCTTCTTGGTATGTTTTCTCCTAGTTGGTATCTTATTTTCAATTGGTGTCTTATCAATCATGTGTTGTTTTGATTCGATTCCTATTGATATCACACTTCATGTGTTGATGTGTTTTGGAATCAACCATATGTTGATTTGTTTTTTCATCAATCATGTGTTGATTTGGATTTTGATATAATTTGGACAACCTTTTTGTGTCACACTTTGGTGTGCTCTTTTCTTGGTTTACTTGGTGTTTTCGTCCAAGTTGTATCTCGTTTGGTTCTTGAAAGACTTTGCATCTATACTCTCTAATTTATATATTATATGGCATGTTTGTCTTTCTAGTTCCAATATATAGGGGATACTCCACCAAATCCTAAATCGGCTAAGATGTGCATGAAATTCAATTTCATATCTATATGCACATATTTATGTGGAGTGTTTCCTATATGTTGTAGTTTATCTAACTTCTATGGGACCCAATGAGTTTGGGAACCATTTTGTGCTTGAATTTTGTTTTAGGTACAATGGAGATGCATTGGATGCTTGCCTCACTCATAAGGAAGGTGTTCTCACCGTGTGATTATCGGAGTCAAGCTTTGATGACAAACAAACTCTCATCATCTTCATCATCAATGCATCTCGGTAACAAGTATCTATCCCATGCATACTTTTCTAGTCTCAACCTTGTGTAGGTTGCCTCTTGGCATGAAAGCTTTTATGTGCAATTGTTGTGGTTTTGGCTTATTTACTTCACTTGGTATGTCTTTGTGATATTTGTGATGAATTTGCAAAAACCTTTACTTCTATTGGTATTATTTATTTGTGATACTTGTTGCCTTTCTCAAAGCATCTTCACTATCTCTTTTTCCCTTAGTGATATGTGTAATGTATTTGATATTTTTGAAGTTCATTTATATACAATGAGATAAATTTGAGCTATGTGCTATGCTTTTAAGCAATAATCTCTTTTGTATATTCATGACTTCCCTTTTGGATACCGTGGTCTCCCCTTCATCGACCATTTCATATGTGCAAGTTTCTTTGTGGATGTATATCATCAATGATTTGTCTACTTAGAAACCTATACATATGAGAGAGGTCACCTTTTATTTGGTATCCTATTTATTTTGAGCTACCTTGATTTTTATCTATAATTCTTTGGTGGCTCCAAATTTGTTTCATGAGTGTCTATCTTAATTTTATTTGCATCTTTGCACACTCATGTATTTGTTGAGGATCTTTTAGCTCATGCTTACCATGGTGAGTATGTTGATTTTTTATTGGCTAAATGCTCTCACTAGCTTTTGGCATTTTCAATTGGTTTTAGTTTCCAATTGGTATCCTCGGGTTTGTGAACATATTCTTTTTGAAAGATCTTCTTTGTATCTTTGTTGGGCCTATCTTATGTTGAATCTTTGAAACTTGGTATCTTCTTATGGCTCAACCATATCCTTGGTGCAAGTGCTTTGTTTTGCGTTTGCTTTATGCACACTTGCACTTGTTGCGTGTTCTAGATGATTTTGGGGGAGCAAGGATTCCATTTTTGTGCACTCCTCAATAGTGCATGAACATTGGGGAGCTTCTCCATTTTTATTTAGAACTCTCGCTTTGTATCTTTTCGATTGCTTTTCTCCTTTGTGGAGATGTTTAGAATGATTTCATCTTTTTGCAATCTTTGGATCCTCAATATAGTTTGATTCCCTCTAATTATTCGTCAATTAATGTGTGCATTTGATTTCACTCATATCTTGAGAAATGCACACTTTATGGAGGAACTCATATTATATTGGCTCTCTAAATTTTTCTTCCCATTTCGGCAATCGATGCCAATGGGGGAGAAGTTTAGAGGGTTTAAGGGAATTTGGGTTTTATGCTTTTGTTGCATTTGCCTTTAATGCACTTGCATCCTTGCTTGTTTGTCTTGCAAGGTTGCTCTATTCTTTATATAAACCCTCTTAAAAGGGATTGTCATCAATTACCAAAATGGGGGAGATTGAAAGTGCATGGTTGCCCCCATGTGTGGTTTTGGTAATTGATGACTCCCAAGTGCAGGAGATCAATTGTAGTACCTTTCGATTAGAAAAGGTTGTCGAACCCACGAGGAGCTGAAGGTATTGGTTAACAAGAATGGTAAATAAAACAATGAAAGATGCAAGTGTTTTTGGGATTTTTGGTAAAAATGCTGAAGGTAAATGGTAGCAAGTAAAAGCTCTCAAAGAGAGAAAGCCCAATCCTCTATGCAGCAAGAGGACAAGCTCAAGTGTGTGTTTCTTATAGGAAATAAGGCCTAGGGATCATACTTTCACTAGTGGACACTCTCAACAATAATAATATAATTGAATACATAGATATTTCCTCTTCACTATGCTACCCCGAACTATCCTCCGGTTGGATAACTAACACCAATCCATTGTGTAGGGCTATAAAAGCATACCTTAAAGTCGCATTCAACATCTAGGGAACCCCACACTGTCAACTTGAGCGCCCTAAGATAGTACTAGACAAACACCACAATTTTATAGAGACATCCAACATAAATAATAACTCATGATAAGTATTCCTATAATCTTTAGCCTAAGAGCCACACACGGTGCGCAAACTGTCAATTTCACACCATGGGACAAAGGTGACTCCGGAGATTACATTAATAAAACCACTTGAGTAGCATAACTCATAAGATAATGAAGAGTAACATCTATGGATTCAACTAGATTACAAAGCTCATGATCACATAAAGATCACACCATGGGAGAGAGACATAAACCACATAGCTACCGGCATGAGCCCTCAGCCCCGAGGGAGACTACTCCCTCTTCATCATGGAGACGGTGGAGATGTCATTGGGGGAGATGGAGACCACCCCGGCAGCGCCCCACCGGAGTTTTCCCCCTCCAATCTGCAGCTCCAGGTCTCTGTTTCATGGTTTTTGTGTTTCGGCGGCGCTCCCTTCTGGAAAACGTCGGGGGACTATTTTTATAGTCGGTTTTAGGTCAAGACAAAGCTTCTGGAAGAAAGATCGACGGCAACGGAGCCACGAGGCCCAAAACAAGGGGTCCCACACGGCCAGGGAATCTGGCCGTGTGGGCCTAGGTGTTTTGGCCCTCGGGCCTCCACTTCTTCGCCTCCTTCACTCATACGCCTTGTTTCTTCCAAAAACTGATGCTCGTAAATTTTCAGGTCATTTGGACGTCGTTTGGGTCCCTGAAACATCAAAATATAGAAAATAGGGTTTTCTGCCAGTGCAGGGTTAATTCCAGAAAAATAGGAAAACTGTGAAATCTTCCCAAAATCATTATAAAACAATGATATAACCCTTATATGATGCAAATATGATTGAAATATGAGTATTATAATGCAAAGTTCATGTATGCATTTTACATGCATCAACATCCCCAAGCTTAACCTATACTCGTCCTCGAGTATAAAGGTGATAAAACCAACATGGACTTTGCATTTTAAGACTAACAATGAATATCAAAGATGATTACTATTGCTACATAAAGTCAAATGATTTATTCTTCAAAGGAGTAGCAATATGCAAGATAGATTATGAAGTGATATCAATTACTCAATCCAAGGATGTTCAATGATAATTCACAAAGTGTAACATAGAAGAAAGTACTATGGACCAAATGTATGCATAATGAAAAGTGAAAACATCCTATAATGGTCATAGAGTATTCTTATAAAACTGAATATAAAAGGTGGACACTTTGGAAAGATATATAAATGAGTAGAGGTAAAACATGAACAAGTTTCATCTAACTTCCAAATACTTCTACTTAAGTTAATGTTTGCAATGTGGTATTGGTGTCAAGCTCTCATTACCCCTTATCATAACATCTTGAATGGTTAAAGTTTAAAGTGAAAGCAAATATTAGTAGTGTGCTTGACAAAGAAATGGTTGAAAGTCTCATGCCCCGTGAATACGAGTACCTACACCAGGGTGTTACTCAACTTGGGATACAAAGCAAGTTCAAGTAAAAGTCATTGTAAAAATAGCGTCATCAAGAGGGTCAACTGGGGTACCTCTTGTACCAGGACATGGAACAAGCCCATGTCAAAATGGCAAGACAAACAAACATAATGAACAATCTCAATACCCTTTTTATTTACTATTGATATAGCCTTTTATTATGAGGTGCATCACTGAAGGTTCACATAGCATGTATGTAAATTTCCACCATGACAGCATGGCTTAGATTAGCGGCCCAGGTGTCTCTCTAGCCATTTATACAAAATACTTAAACTTACTTAGTTTCCACATTTATTTGGCACTATGATAGGCATACATAAACAAAAGTACATGATATCAACTAAATATAATTATGAACATGTTGAAAGCTTGCCATGTGACAGCACATTTGGGCTAACTACCAACCAAGACTCTTGTCAATCTCACAACTTCATAATTTTAATCACAATGGTTCATGTTTATTAAATGCAATAGTAAGGTGTAAGAGCTATTTAACCAACTTTTCCCATAACAATCAATAACATAAGCATTTTAATTCAGAGGTATAGATAACAAAAAGTAACATGATAAACATACTCGGAATAGCATAAAGCTAATAGGTAGATATGGTGGACTCACTGGAAGAACTTCGGTTGAAGGTGTTGGAAAACAAGTTTTTACTTGTTGGAATTTTTGGGCTAGCAAAAGGGAGAAAGTTGACCATCTAAATGCATGCACAAGTGTCCATAGAACTAACCAATCCATGTTAAACAAAGTAAAGTAACATTCAGCATCAAAACATGAATAAAAGATGGCTCTTGATAAAACACTTGCAAATTAATACTCATTAAAAAGCACATGAATTATGCAACTATATGTATCTTTTAAATCAACTCAAACATCCCTTTCCCAATCTTTTTAATAGCATCCAACTTAATTCAACCCAAATTTCCAGTAGCTATCTCATATATAAATGATAGTGGTGGTCTCAAAACAAAAATCAAACCAAAATAAAAAAGCAAACAAAAGACGCTACAAGTTTATGCGATAAAGTGCATTGATCGAAAAACAGAAGTTAGACGTGTGCAAACCGAGAGTGTGTTGGTCTAGTGGGATTGTCTTCACATCGCCAAGCTTATGGTCTTCACCATCCTTGGATAGCTCTTGGTGCATCTCCTCTAATCCCTGTGAAAAAAACTTCAAAACATTGTTTCTCCCATTTCTTTTCTGTGGGGAGACATTAGTAGTGATAGACAAATGAATTACTTGCTGCATAGAATCCTTAGACAAAAATTCATATTAATGTCCAGAGAGTGTATAATGTTGTATGCCTACTTATAAACTTAACTGGATCAAAAATATTCAAGTTAACAGTTCAAAGAATGCATCAAACAAAATGGGACAGAATCTGTCCAGAAAATTAGCAGCAGCGAAACGCATTTTTCTACCAGACTTAAACATGTCTAAAATTTCTGAAACAATTCAGACATACATAGGATGAAAAGTTGCAGTTTCAGTAAAAATTTCAGCTCATTCGGAGTTACAGAATAGGAATGAAAAATCAAACCATGCACAGATTCGTGCTGGAATAAAATCTCCGAATGCAAATAGCAACCTTTTCATACCAAAATAGGTAAAACTTGGCACTTTATTAAAAATTCCAGAAACTAAACTAAAAACTAAGTCTCTTGTTACAGCAAGAGGATACAAAGAAAATTAAAATAAAGACAACCGGGTTGCCTCCCGTAAAGCGCTTTCTTTATAGCCATATAGCTAGGCTTACTTACTTGGTATCAAGATGGTTGGACTGAAGTGGCTTGACATCCCCAAGCTTGAATTCTTGTACTTCTTAGAAACATGTAGGGTGAGCCTAGGGGTAACATCCCCAAGCTTGAGTGTTTGTCCCTCTTGATCATTGTTCATCACCCTCAACTCTTCTACTTGAAAATTTCTTTACACAAGACTCATCATAAAACTTGATTAGAGGGGTTAGTGTCTCCATAAATTAAATCCATATAGGTAGAGCAAAGACATATCATGAGTTGATTCTAAACATTAACTACTGTTATTATGGTTGTGTATTGCTCTTTGATCAATAGAACTACACAAAACACAAGTAATGATAGTAATGCAAAATAAAGACGGAATCTGTCAAAAACTGGACAGCCCGTAAAGAGTGAATTTTCAGAGGCACTTACGTTGCTCAAATCAGAAAATCTTGAGCTAATGAAATATGTATTAATAACTGAAGATTGCTGTCGTAAAGTTTCAGGTCAAAATTCCTTTTCTGTGATTTTTAACATTTTCCGCAGTGAAGCTTAGGAATCTGTTTTCTGGACAGCCATGATAGTTTTAATGATGCTCGCTGTCGCAACAGTGGAACATGGGGTTCCCCTGATGCGGTCAAAGTGGGTCCATCGCACATGGGCCCACCAAGGAGGCACTCAAGGCCAAGGCACAAGACTGGCAGATGGGCCCCCCATCTGCCCCACGGCGTCCCGACGCGCGCGACATCGACAACCAAGGCAAAGGACCCGGGGACCCTCCGGGGCCCCCTCAACCCGGAAGCAGGCATGGAGGTCCCGGGACCCCGACGCCCGGCAGGAGGCCAGGCTCACCCCTGGGAACCAACCTCCAGTGCGCAAAGAAGATAAGCTTGCCAGCCCTAGCTGGAGGCTCCTAGAAGACTTGGGCGCCAAGAAGATGGAGGCGCCAAAGGGGGGCAGAGGCGGAAAAGCTGTCAGCCTCTGTCCGCCCTCCCTGGAAAAGGTGGGCGACCTCACCTACCCCCTCTGAGAAGAATACTTGGACGAGAGGAGGCCACGTCGCCTCCTAAGGAGAACCCGGAGGGGTTTTCCCGCCAAAACCCCTCCGGCCCCAAGGGTGCACCTGTGGTATCCCCTTAGCCTATAAAAGGAGGACCGAGGCACCCAAGGGGAGAACCAGAGAGGGAACAAGATCACAAGACCGGAGCACCGTCAAGTTGGAGGCTAGGCTAGGTAGTGCACAAGTCCAAGATTAGCTTAGACGAGAGGTGATCTCCTCTAGCCAACACCTCCCGGGTTCTCACCCGCGACCACCATTGTAAAGCTACACCATGATATACCTCTCAATCCAGACATGCAGGAGTAGGGCTGTTAGCCTCCGGGCGGCCCGAACCTGGGTAAACTCCTTGTGTCTCTGCGATGCTTGCTAGTACGTAGATCTCGAGCGTAGACGAAGCCCCCGAGCAGAAGACATTACTCAACCTCCTTCGCACCCCATACCGAACCTAAAAAGGGGGTATCCTTTACTCCCGGTGTCCGTGATCCAAGACACGACATCTGGCGCGCCAGGTAGGGGGCGCAAGTGCTGATTTCTTCTTCATCGGCTTCATGTTCTTCGTCGAGATCTTCCTCAAGTTCTTCATCGGCTTCGAGATCTTCGAGGAGATCTGCATCAAGTTCTTCGTCGACCATGGCGCCAAAGAAGAGGCCCGATGCCCAGACGTCCAAGGCGGCCTCCCCTGCGCGCTCTCAGGCTACCGGCGAGCGTCGCGTTGCTGCGGCAAACCGGGCTTCTCCTCCTCCACCCCCGAAGAAGGACGCTCTGGGTGGGGCAGGCGGCCCAACCCAGGGCGGCGAAGATGGTGGCACGGAGAAGAGCATGGACGGCAACACCGGCAAGGACCTCTCTGTCGGTGAAAAGAGCGAGGGTGCCCGCGCTAGCAAGGGCCAGCAGGGCACCGAGAGCAAGTCCTGCACTCTCCTCTCGGACGACACGCAGGCCTGCCACGACGCCCTCATCACCGCCAAGGCTCTGATCTAGTTTCCACCCAGCACCGACAACCCCAAGGTCTACCAGGAGAAGACGGCCTTCATCACCCCCAAGGGCTGATACTGCTACACCCGGATGCCTTTCGGCCTCCGGAACGCTGGCGCTACCTTCCAGCGCGCGATGCAAGCGTGCCTTGGGACCCAGCTGGGCCACAACATTGAAGCCTACATCGACGACATCGTGGTCAAGACAAGGTTCCAGGACTCCCTTGTCCAGGACCTGCACGAGACTTTCGACAACCTCCGCCGGGTCAACTTCAAGCTCAACCCCGACAAGTGCGTGTTTGGGGTCCCATCCGGCAAGCTGTTGGGTTTCCTGATCTCCCACTGGGGGATTGAGGCGAACCCCGACAAGATCAAGTCCATCGAACGTATGGAAGCGCCCCGGCGAGTCAAGGACGTGCAGCGCCTCAACGGGTGCATCACTGCACTCGGGCGCTTCATCTCAAGGCTTGGAGAGCGGGCTTTGCCGTTCTTCAAGTTGCTCAAGAAATCGGGCCCCGTGGAGTGGAACCCCGAGGCTGAGGAAGCTCTCCAATCACTCAAGAGCTACCTCGCCTCGCCACCCATCCTCGTGGCCCCAATGGAGAAGGAGCCCCTACTGCTGTACATCGCGGCCACTAACCAAGTGGTCAGCGCCGTGCTGGTGGCCGAGCGCGACGCATCTCCAAAGAAGCTAAGCAAGGGCAAGCGTCCCGGGGACCCGTTCCCGGGGCAGCCAAGCAAGAAGGGGCGGCCAGGTGTTCAGGGGATCGAAGATCCCAGCACCCCGCCCCCTCCCGTCATCGTCGAGCCACGCGTTGAGGACGAAGGAATACACTCCAAGGCGATGCAGCCGGGGGCTACTCCGACTTCGAACCCGCCAAAGGATCGGTGACCCGCAAGGTGCTGCTGGTAATTGATGACTCCCAAGTGCAGGAGATCAATTGTAGTACCTTTCGATTAGAAAAGGTTGTCGAACCCACGAGGAGCTGAAGGTATTGGTTAACAAGAATGGTAAATAAAACAATGAAAGATGCAAGAGTTTTTGGATTTTTTGGTAAAAATGCTGAAGGTAAATGGTAGCAAGTAAAAGCTCTCAAAGAGAGAAAGCCCAATCCTCTATGCAGCAAGAGGACAAGCTCAAGTGTATGTTTCTTATAGGAAATAAGGCCTAGGGATCATACTTTCACTAGTGGACACTCTCAACAATAATAATATAATTGAATACATAGATATTTCCTCTTCACTATGCTACCCCGAACTATCCTCCGGTTGGATAACGAACACCAATCCATTGTGTAGGGCTATAAAAGCACACCTTAAAGTCGCATTCCACATCTAGGAAACCCCACACTGTCAACTTGAGCGCCCTAAGATAGTACTAGACAAAAACCACAATTTCATAGAGACATCCAACACAAATAATAACTCATGATAAGTATTCCTGTAATCTTTAGCCTAAGAGCCACACACGGTGCGCACACTGTCAACTTCGCACCATGGGACAAAGTTGACTCCAGAGATTACATTAATAAAACCACTTGAGTAGCATATAAGATAATGAAGAGTAACATCTATGGATTCAACTAGATTACAAAGCTCATGATCACATAAAGATCACACCATGGGAGAGAGAGATAAACCACATAGCTACCAGCATGAGCCCTCATCCCGAGGGAGACTACTCCCTCTTCATCATGGAGACGGTGGAGATGTCGTTGGGGGAGATGGAGACCACCCCGGCAGCGCCCCGCTGCAGTTTTCCCCCTCCAATCTGCAGCTCCAGGTCTCTGTTTCGTGGTTTCTGTGTTTCGGCGGCGCTCCCTTCTGGAAAACGTCGGGGGACTATTTTTATAGTCGGTTTTAGGTCAAGACGAAGCTTCTGGAAGAAAGATCGACGGCAACGGAGCCACGAGGCCCAAAACAAGGGGTCCCACGCAGCCAGGGAATCTGGCCGCGTGGGCCTAGGTTTTTTTGGCCCTCAGGCCTCCACTTCTTCGCCTCCTTCGCTCATAAGCCCTGTTTCTTCCAAAAACTGATGCTCGTAAATTTTCAGGTCATTTGGACGTCGTTTGGGTCCCTGAAACATCAAATATAGAAAATAGGGTTTTCTGCCAGTGCAGGGTTAATTCTAGAAAATTTGGAAAACTGTGAAATCTTCCCAAAATCATTATAAAACAATGATATAACCCTTATATGATGCAAATATGATTGAAATATGAGTATTATAATGCAAAGTTCATGTATGCATTTTACATGCATCAGTAATTAATGACAATCTCTATGGACTAATGTTTGTATTGAGCTATACTTGTAGGTCTGTCCATAAGCATTGCTTGATCTCCATGTGTTGGAATCAAGGCTAAGGAAAGAAGAAGATTATATGTTGATCAAGGCTAAGTGCAAATTGATCAACACACAAGGCTAGTGATGTACCATGAGGGATCATGTGATCTCATGGTATGGTGAGCACTTGTCAATATAGCCTTGTTAACTAACCCATGATCTATGTGCTTGGTATCTCTATGTTGGGTTAGGTGTCTTGTCATGAGCTTACATCAAAAGGAAGATCTCGTGTAGCTCATGAAGGACGGTGTCAAGTGGTGTGGTGCAAGTTCAAGATGATCAACAAGAAGATATCATATGCTTGGAGCTTGATATCCATTTGAAGATAAAGGCCAAGTGAAGATATGCCTAAGAGGTGCTTCTCCCATATTGGTGTATGGGAGAGCAACATGTGAATCTTCACCAAGCGAAGCGCAATCAAGAAAGGTGGTTCATCTTGAGGAGATGAAGATCGTCTTCATCGACCTCAAGTGGATTAATGCGCAAGGCAAAGGTATGATCTTGATAGGGTTTCTATTTTACCGGTCTCATGATGTTAGTTGAGAGACCGGGTTTTAGGATAGATAACCGTACTATCAAGAGGGGCTCTTGACCGAGTATCTTGATCGTATCGTTCGTGGAGAGCTCAAACCTTTGCATCCTTGCAATCATCTTTATTGGTTCTTATTTGGCTCTTATCGTGGTGTGGTCTTGGTGCTTGTCGTGCTCGTCATGACAAGACCAAGTTCACCGAAAACGGTTTTCATATGCGTCTTCTATTGCGTTTTCGGTTTTGGAGATTTTGTCGGTTCCCCCTATGGAAGGGTTCACTCTTCCATTTATTAGAAAAATCTCCTTTGCTTGTTTTCAATATTTCTTCTTTTTATAGGGTAGCATTTGTCGTCCTCTTTCCAACAAAATTGGATTCACTCGATTCGGACTTCATTTGCAAAAGTTATGTGAGTTCTGGTTTTGCTGTTTGGATCTGGCCCGGAGATGGTCCGGAGTCTCCGGCCCAAAGGACCCGGACACTCCAGTCCTGTGTTTTTCGGCGCCCCGTGTTCGTTTTGTGGTGCGGTACTCGATTGGGGTCCGGAGGTACACCGGAGATGGTCCGGAGTCTCCGGCCCAAAGGACCCGGACACTCCAGTCCTGTGTTTTTCGGCGCCCCGTGTTCGTTTTGTGGTGCGGTACTCGATTGGGGTCCGGAGGTACACCGGAGATGGTCCGGAGTCTCCGGTCCGCCGGAGTCTCCGGCCCAAAGGACCCGGAATCTCCGGCCTCAAGTTTTTCTCTGCTCTTTGCCTCTTTGTGGTGCGGTACTGGATAGGGGCCCGGAGCATCACCGGAGATTGTCCGGAGTCTCCGGCCCTCTGGACCGGAATCTCTGGTCTGCCCCGATGACCCAGTGAGCCCGGAGCCTGGTCGGAATCTCCGGCCCAGGCCGGAGTCTCCGGCCCACTTACACCGGAGTCTCCGGTCTGCGCAGGCTGTAACGGCTAGTTTTTTGGGGAGGCTATAAATAGCCCCCTTCTTCCCCAAGAGCGTGCTGCTCACTTTCCCTCTCTCTCCTACATTGTTGCAAAACTTGTGAGCTTTATTCCTCCACTTACCTCCAATGATTCTTGCCCATTTTTAGGGAAACAAGAGAGGAGATCTATATCTACCATTCCACCAATCTATTCCTCCTCTAAGTAAGGGGAACCTAGTGGATCTAGTTCTTGGAGTTCTTTTGTGGTTCTCCTCTTTGTTCTTCCTCCTAAATCCCTTCATAGCATTAATTACTTTGCTTGAAATCCTTTCTGCATCAGTACACTGTACACGCGCGTATACATCTACACATATGGTGTCCGAGTCCCAAACCTCCGGAGGAAAAAACAAACAAATGCATGCACAGCCAAGGCAATGGATCCTACCAACATTATTGGTCTGGTGCGCCGTGGGTCGGGCCAACCAACACATCACATCTCACCATTTCGTCGTCACGCAACCGGCCTACTTGACCTATGTCGAAATAAATCGCTCAAAACAAAAACAAAAAAACCTATGTCGAAATAGAAAAAAGAGGCACCCGATTTGCAATTGTTTAGTCCTTATCGGCACATGTTTTTCATTCTGGGTCCCGGCCCGATTGCTCCGGACAAAACATAATGTTTAGCGTGTGGCAGTAGCACCATCCTGTGATCCTGGCAGGCAGAGACACGATTTCCCATTCCAATTCTATACGATTTCATGTGCATCAAACTTTGTTTGATTTCATCACAGGAAAAGAAAAGTAAAGTAATGAGGTTAGAGCTCATGTTTTTTTTCTATAGGATTTGCATTATTTTCAGAAAATTCCTATAGGATTAATTCCTATGAAATATGATCCTATAAATCAAACAAGCTCTATAAGAAAATTTTCTATAGGATCTAATACTCCAAAAATCCTATACTATTTCTCTGAATCAAAGGAGCCCGGATAGATTAAGGACACGGTCAGTCCGGGCAGATCACTTTTTTCCGCATGTATGCATGGGCCGAAAATAAATGGGAGTGGCTAGCGCTCAATCGACTGAAAACTAAGTTAGTTCTCAGTCGAATGACGTCAGCGCGTCTTCCCCACCTTCGGCGAGCTCCGTTCGTCTTCTCCGGCGTCGACGACCCCCTGCACCCCCTCCCCTATCCCCAAGATAAGTTTCTAGCTCGCCTCCACCGCCTCCGCCGCGGCTCCGGCTCGCTCCATCCTCATCGTCGCCGTCGGCCGCCGCGGCCAGCCGCGTCGCCCACCATCGCCGCCTCGCCTCCGTCGCTGGTCTGCTCGCCGCCGTCGAGAGGAAGAAGAAAGGTAGGAGGAAGAAGAAGATTTGCACGAATCACGATGCTCAATCCAATAGTAGAGGAGGTGAATGTGCTCTAAATTAAGAACCGAAAAATAAAAAACGTAGTCGTGAGGAAAAGCGTAAATTTCAGTTGATGATCTGCACCCAGCGAGCGCAATTAATTCCTCGTATGAGTCAATGCTAGTACTGTACTAGTACATGCTCTTGGGATTGCACTGTCGCTCTCACCGCGTTTCCGTCCCGATCGAGGAAACAAACCGCACGCAATTGCAACTAGCTGGGTCGGAGTAGCTGTGGCTAGTGCTAAGGCTGCTCACAGTGGGAAGTAACATATAGTGGTATCATGCATATGATACTACTTTATGTTACTAACTCTATAGTGGATAGTAACATATGTGTAGTATCATATAAATTGTATTTATTAGGTTTATAGACTCATTTTGCATTGAAATGCGTTATGTTACGGTATCTACCTATGATACCACTATCTCCTCTCTCATCATTAATTACAGTGCCACGTCAGCTTTTTCATGCATGTAGTGCATGATACTATCTATGATACCTCCACTGTGGGCAGTCTAAGCTAAAACGCACACGAGTTTCTGCGAAAGTGCAAAACCGTCTGCTTTCCGCCCGCTTTCACTCTTTGGTGCACGGTTTACGCCCACTGCATTAATTCTCCTGTTTTCCACCCTTTCTTGGACCATTCATTCACACATCAGAATCAAAAATAGGGACGTTCCCGAAATGTAGTGTGAAATTTTGCTTTGTTGAACGATCGACCATGAAACATCGATTTTAGTCAACCACTGGCCGCATACGCACTAGCACTACTATGCATGCATAGCAACTGGATTTCTCTCTTACTACTTCCTCCTTCTCTGGATATAAGATGTTTTAGACATTAGACCGTTTAAAATACATACGGAGTGAAATAAGTGTATCAACACATTAAAACATGTCTAGATACATTTTTGTAAATGGTTGTCTAGATACATCCAACTCAACTATGAAAAAAACTAAATGGTTGTCTAGATACTTGTTGTATTCACTCTGTTTTTTGTTGACTGCACCGGTAAACTAACGAGGTTACACGACGCATACGGCTACTAGTTTAAAGCTCCCTGGCTGGGATAGAATAATAGAAGGAGCATTCACCGTGTACAACTAACTGTACACGCTATTCCCAGAGCAGATCGCTGCAGTGAAAACAAGGATCCATAAGAAATGCCGAGTGTGTCCACGCATGCACGCTGGCCTGGCCCCAGCCAAACGCCAGCCTGTCACGATCCCCTACCAAAGCTGCGCGACAGAAATCCCCCTTCTTCCTCCTCGCCTCCTCCTATATATAACTGGACGCCTCCCAATTACATCAAAATCTCTTCCTTCCACCCCAAGCTAACGCAACAACGTCATCATCACACAAATTCACGACACACCAGTACACACTTGGCGGCAATGGGGCTCTGCATGTCTAGCTGCGGCGCGGGGGCGGCGGTGCGGTCGGAGGCGCTGGCCTCCTCGACGGCGATGGTGCTGCTGCCGACCGGGGAGCTTCGGGAGTACCCGCAGCACGCCAAGGCGGCGCGGGCGCTCGAGGACGCGGCGGCGGGCGAGGACGCCGGCTGGTTCCTCTGCGACGCCGACGCAATGGGGTTCGAGGGCGCCGTGCCCGCCATGGGCGCCGGCCAGGACCTCCGCCCGGGGCAGATCTACTTCGTGCTCCCCTCCGAGGCCCGCCGCGACGGGCTCCGGCGCGAGGAGGTCGCCGCGCTCGCCGTCAGGGCGTCGGCGGCGCTCGTCGACAGGGCCAACACCAACGCCGCCGCGTCCGGCAAGGGCGGACGGCGGAGGCGCGCCAGGTCGGTGTCGCCGCTCGTGTTCGCCCCGCCGCCGGCCGATGTGGACGAGAACGCGGCGTACAAGACCGTTCCGGCGATGGTGGCGAAGAGGCGCCCCGTGGCGCGCGTGAAGAGCGCCGGGAGGATGCAGCCGCGGTTCTCACCCGATCTGATCGCCATTCCCGAGTACGACATGATCGAGTGATCGAGAACAGAACGTCGCAGAACTGACGATCGATCGATTGTACAAGAGTGAAAAAAAAAAGTCGAATCTGGAGAAGCTCCGAACGTTCTGGAAGCAGAGCATGGAAGGCAGGAGTTGATGTCGCCAGCATCAGCGGCCGAATAACCGGAGAGCCGTCAGATCCGTATCTGACGGAGGCTTGGCGCCGAAGAAATCATAAAGTCGGTTCATATGTGGACTGATTTGGTGACGTCATGGATTTGCGTGCGTAATTCGTAGGAACAAAATTCTGCTAGTGTTAGCTGAGTTGGTTTTCTGAAAACAAAGTATGGGAGAGTTTCTTTTTTTGTGTGTGTGTGTGAATAAAACAACTACGGAGTAGTACTGAATTTGGCCAACACATCAATTACCTGTGTACTGCTATGTTTTCGTTTGTTAGTTAGATGTTCGAAACTTTCAATAAAGGATAGAACTAACCAGCGGCGCCGCACCCATGTCTTTCCGTGCGGCGGCAGCTGCTTAGCCACGATCCTATTGCCCCGAGCCTGCCACGAATCGCTTTTCGCGCAACGATAGAAAAAGATGGAAGCAGCATGCAGCTACGCGCATGCAGGCATGCAGCGAACAGCAGGTGCACGTCTCTCACTATGCTCCTACTTGCTTAGCTATACGTATTGAACCAGTAGGAGTACTATATTGCCCATGCTTGTAATACTTCAAAAGTGATGTTGACTTGTTGTTTGCGCTAGTTAATTACGACGATATTTATCCTCGACTTTTTTAGAGCATCTTCAATTGGGCGCCAATTGCCCCGTCGATAGCACTACTGAACGTGTCGGACGAAATTTGGCGTCCAGTTGCGGCGTCAATAATCCGATTTCGTCAGGCGTGACCCAATATCTCGTCTGGCGTATCCAACCCACGCCCTCCACGTCAGACGAAACTGCTGGCGCGAAACTGAAGGACGGGACAGCCGTGTCATCGACACGTGAGCCGAACCGCCCCAGTCAAAGGCATTCATGACGTCGGTAGTGCCGCATTGAGCCTTCGTTTCGCCTTTGCTACACAACGGTGTCAATGCGGGCACGCTTTTTCGAGGCGCCGCTCACCGCTCTCCAGCGGCGATAAAATCCGTGTCGCGCTCGCATTATTTTCAAATGCGACCACCAGATTTTTCGGTTCAGCTATCACATTATTTGGATACAATCGATAGATTTTTCGGACGCACGTGCCAGGTTCTCTAGTTTAGCTACCATATTGTTTGGGCACAGTCGCCAGATTTTTCGAATGCACCCGCCAGGTTTTACGATTCCGCTACTAAATTTATTGGATACAATTACCAAATATCTCGAATGCACCCGCCAGGTTTTTTTTGCATCAGCTACTACATTGTCAGGACACAGTCGCCGGATTTTTCGAATGTACCCGCCAGTTTCTCTGCATCAGCTACCACATTATCCGGACACAGTCGCCGGATTTTTCGAATATACCCGCCAGGTTCTCTGCATCAGCTACCATATTGTCCGGACACGGTCGCCGGATTTTTTGAATACACCCGCCAGGTTATCTGCATCAGCTGCCACATTGTTTGGGCATAGTCGCCAGATTTTTCGAGTACAAATAACAGATATCTCGAATGCACCCGTCGGGTTCTTTGCATCAGCTACCACATTGTCCAAACATGGTCGCCGGATTTTTCGAATGCACCCGCTAGGTTCTCTGCATCAGCTACCATATTGTCCGGACATTGTCGCCGTATTTTTGAGTGCAGCCGCCAGGTTCTCTGCATCAGCTACCATATTGTCGGGACATAGTTGCCGGATTTTTTTAGTGCACCTGCTAGGTTCTCTGCACCAGCTACCATATTATTTGGGCATAGTTGTCAGGCTTTTCAAATGCACCCGCCAAGTTCTGTTGTTCAGCTACTAAATTTACAGGATATAGTCGCCGGATTTTTCGAATCCATGTGTCATGCATGTTTTCTGGATCAACTACCACATTGTAGACACAGTCGCCTGATTTTTTAAATGCACCCGTCATGTTTGCCGATTCAACTACTATATTGATCGGATACAATTATCATAATTTTCGAATGCACCCACAAGGTTCTTTAGATTAACTACCATACTGCTCGGATATAGCCACCAAATTTGCTAAAGTAACTTCTAGGTTATCCGATTAAGCTACACCATTGTTGGTTTCCAAAGAGCCATGTGCTTGCCTATCAAATATTTCACATTGTTGTCAAAATCGAACTTGTTATTCACATGTTACGTGGAAGTCTCTAGTAAAAACTTTTTACTTCTAGCATCCCATAGAAACGAAGGTGTTACCGTAGTAAAAAAAATGTGTTTAATACACGGAGCAGCAGGGAAGCAAGCAAAGCTGTATATTGTATGTACTGTAGCGAACAGTAGAGACGTACTGTAGCGTAGTGCATGTACTGTAGCGCATAGTAGAGACGTACTGTAGCATATTGCAGGATTACTGTGCCATCAGACGGTTCCGCGCCCGCCGCACGGAGGACTCGCTGGTGCGGCGCCTCTCTTTAGATTCTCCCTTCAATAAAACCTGTGGAGTACTAGATTTTGCCAAAACATGCACTTACCTGTGTACTGTTCTGTTTTCGTCCGTTAGTTGGCATCAGATGCTCGAAACCTCTAATTAAAATGTTTTTAAACATATGTTTGTAATATGATCGTTCTTTGAAAAAGAAAATATAATAATGGAATCACAGTTCTTAGAGCATCTCTCGCAGATCCGTAAACCACCCGGGCTTTATAATTCCGGCTGATATCTTGTAAACCATCTCTAGCATATCGGTTTGGCCCTATAAACTTTTTCAGGGGCACCCTAAATTGCTTCCGGACGATATCGCGTAAGCCATCACTATCGGCTTGGCCATAATTTTTTCGGGGGCACCCTAAATCGGTCCATAATCCTGCTATATCCAGGATGAAGGATGATTTCAGTTTAATTTCCCTCTCTTGGCTTTGCAGCTCCGTTCGGTTCGGTTATGTGGATAAAGGGTTGTGACGGTTGCCACATCTCTGGTCTCATCTCTTGCGCAATAACACGTTTGAATTCGTGTTGTTTCTGCTTCTTCGAATGGATCATCATCCTTGTGTTGTGGAAGCATGCACTAAATTTTAATAAAAATGGGGCGGCCTCTAATGGTGCTTGGTGCGGTGGTGGAGTGTGTTACCATGAGCTCGTAGCATGCTAATCCATTTGTTCTGAAATAGGGAACATTGCCCCGGCCTCCGTATCAATCGATGCACATACCGTTTTATTACAAAGTTCACAAAAAGGGTGAAAACAAACACTAGCCAATATAAAAAATGAATGATATACTTATTCACCCTTTAATCTATTAGATAACCGCCAGCTAGCCAGGTTGTGGAATGCCCAAGCGACCGTCCCTAGACAGTGCATCCAGAATGATCAGATTGCTCCAATGGAAGAAGTAAAGACTACGTGGGGATCAGGTACGTAGCCTTGTGAATAACCTACAAATAGTTTACAATTCATGTCTTGTTAAAACAAAACCATTTCTACAAGTCCACAAGAACCATAATAGAGCACATTCACATACACCCACGCGTACATGTCACATGTGTTTATCAATTTTATCCATCCCTCTCAACCAATTCCCAAATAAATTTGTGATATTTGTCGATGGTTGAGTAAACTCGATCTACGATTAGCTGCTTTGCTCCTAATATTTTCAGCGGTGCCCAACCAGTGCCAACAAATTTTCGGGTCCGGCCTGAACTATCCATTCTGCATGCCAACGCGTTGCACTTTTTGCAAACTGGTGAGTATTGAACTATACCCCCGACAAGTTAATTTTTGTGCTTCTGTCCGTGCCGGCGTGTCTGCAATGCTGAAGTTATCTCACGGCAATTGGCACGCCCCTTGCGAGGGCGGCAAGAACGCGTGCATCCCTGCATGGGTGTGTACGAGTCGCGAGGTTGGTCGCCATATTATTCCCTAGCACCGTATCGCGTACGTTGATGTCCAAGCAGAGGATTTCGGCGTACGTTTCAAGGTCAACTTGGCCCGGCCCCATGTTGTGCGCCCATGAAGGCTGGGGCGAACAGGCCAATGCCAATCATGTACTCCTCGTGCATACTCCGTATAACTTTATCAGAGTATGCACGTGACGTGACATCCTCCTTATTCATGTCTTAATTTTAACCACTGATTTGATCAATGATAGATTTGTCAGTTATTATACAAATTATATCATTACAAACTTTTTTTGAATACGAATTGAATGGTATAATTTCCTTGACACATGATTCATGTTTTGTTAGTCGAACTATCGAAAAATGGTACAAACTTCAATTAGCCTTCTCTCGCTTTACTATGTTCGTTCTAACATTCTCTACCAGACACCAGCGATAGTTAGAAACATCAAGAAGGAAGTTTCTTTGTCAGAATCGTCTTCGTTGGTGAAGAAGAACCATCTTGTGTACCTCGTGGAGTGTATCTTGTGTCAATAGACTAGCCTATTAGTGTTTGCGGGAAAAGACACCTCGTTGGAGGCTCGGTTCTGTGTTTCATATGAGGGAAATCCCCCGAAGGCCTGTACATAGAGAGGAATCGGGCGAGCACCTCATGAGACATGGATTTGAGCAGGAATCCCATGACTTGTTGTTCTCGTGTGATCCATGCAATGTATGCGGGATTCAGAACAATGGTTTTCTTCTTAATTTTAAGCATCCTAGACCACTAGGGTTATGGGCGGCGCGATGTATTCCTCGTCGAGTGGACTGGTCACGTAGGGAAGGCATGATTTGGGCAGACTAGGAAGCTCTTTCTAGTCGATTTTCAGGGGGGAGGGGGGTGGAGAGACCCGGCCTAGGTCTGGAGCCATGGGCGTTTCCGAGGATGAAGGCGCAATGGAATCGAGGGAGGGAAGACTTCGATTGATCTAGATCGGTTTTAGGGGTTTTAGGCTTTCTTGGTTATCGATTTCTCGACAACTATACCTAATTGGGAAGAGCTTCCTCTAATACGATATTAGTGTTTGCGGAAAACGATACCTCATCAGAGGTTTGGTTGCGTGTTATATATGCGGAAAATCCCCCGAAGGTGTGTGTACATAGGTATTTATTGTATTTAAGTACTATTCCTGTACTCCATATCATACATACGTACAAGAGATAGAAGGAGGGGGAGGCGTTTTGGCTCCCAGGTGCATATGCACCTGGTATTTGAAATGTATTTTGAACACATTTTGGAATATCGAAAAATTTGCAAAAAATTATGCGCTCATAGAACTTAACATCCTATGTGTTCATGAAGTCGTTTTACAGAAAACCGATATTTTTCTTGTGGCATATGTAAAAAAGATAAATTCTGGAGCTAAAACAAGGCTTTTCACGAGATTTGTTTTTACAGAGATCATAAAAATGTCGATGTTTTGCGAAACGATATTGTGCACACATAGGATGTTGATGTCTATGTATGAACATCTTTTAAAAAAAATCAATTTTTTTTAAATACCGCGTGCATATGCACACGGTGTCAAAGAAGATTTCCGTAGAAGGAGAGAGTACACAAGGCTATCGCTAGGCTATAGCTAAATATATTCAAAATGGGCTATAGTCGCGGAAATTCACAATGGCACCCGAGCTCACATGCTCCTGTTTTTTCGACAAAATAAAAAATAGTAAAACATTATGAAAAATTCTGAAAAAATTTGAGGCACACACATATGAGTTGTTCACATTCGTGAATCTTTTCGAAATGAAAAGACATTTCCTGCACTCTGTGCAAAAAGACAAATCAGTGTTTTCAAAAATGTGTTGTTCGATCTATTTTGACCACTTATTTTGTCTTTTTGTACAGAGCGCAGAAAATTTCTTTTCATTCCGAAATTTTGCACGAATGTGAAAAATGCATATGTGTGTGCCTCCAATTTTTTTCATAATTTTTCATAATGTTTTACTATTTTTTTTTTCGTTGAAAATAAGAGGAGCATGTGAGCTCGGGGTGCAAAAACGCCTCTCCCCTATAGTCGTGTGCTATGTTCTTTTTTACGGGAACAAATGACGCTCTGCTTTTGCATTGAAGAAGAGTAGGAGATAATTTACAAACACCAAGGATCCTGGCACAAAAACATCCAGGCATCCCACCCCGAAAAACACCAACTCTGTCAGAAGCGATACCACGATCACAGCAACATGCACAAAGCAAAGCTAGAACTTCCCCGCCTTTTTGTGCTGAACGGCATCGATCACACGGGTGCAGTATATATACACTCGCGTAAGTGTGTGTAGAGACTCACACACGACGGCTCGTGTGGAGTCACGCGTCGCTGTTACCGTCGTAGCAACGGATGGGGAGTACAAGAAAATTTAGTTTATGGGAGTGTCTAACAAACAGCTAGCTGTTTTTATTTTGGAAACAGACAAATTTTTTAGACCAATTAGAAACTGACACATATACACAGCTGTATCAATGAGTTGGACAGACACAGGAAATTCCAAATCTATCTGTTTTTCATTTCCTAAACAGACAAATTTCATGTCTTCTCAATATGGGCTTAGTTCTCAGTTGCACCTTAACTTTGCAGCCACAAATCTAGTATCTTCAGTCTTCGACGACTAAAAGGCCCAGGTAACACGCTGAGTTGGGTTGAGGTAGGCTTGGTTCAAGTGCAACACACGCTGCACGCAGAGGGGGAATAAGTGGAATGATCTTCAGAAACACAAGTGTCAAAAAAGCTCCAGATTCGAGATGGGGCTGCAGAAATTGCCTCCGAATGGAGTTGAAGTACATGGGAAGGAGAAAACTTACAATCCCAGGTATCTCTCCCCATCCAAAACTCATCATCTACCACCTATACACGCAAAAGAATCCAATTCATGATTTCAGTTCAGAATAATAAGGTAGACAACAAAAAAGTGAAGGGCATAAATAACACAGTACCAATCAAGAAAGAAAAGTAAGATTGAAAAGCCCTAAGAACACTAAAGAAAAGACTAAATAATTGAAAAAAAGAAGTGTCAAGACACATGAAACTGAGTGACTACTAATTGGAATCAGAGTTACTGACGAACTAACACACTATCCACCCTCTAACTGACATGAAAAATATTTCACATAGAATGCAGTTGTCGTTTTCACACACTGACCACTCCATGTACAAATCCGGGGAAAAAAGGTAAGACTTAAGTCGATACACTGTACATATGCACCAACCTTTCGAGGGGAGCCTCCGCCCTCTCCAACTCTCCTTATACCCTTCTACCTACAAAACTTCTGCGCAATTCGGGTAAAGCGAATGAGCATATGTTCTGAACAAAAAATCAAGACTAAAACAATCGATAGAGGCAGCAAACTAGAGAACAAGACTGAGAAGGTAACTACAAACCAAAAAAAAACTTACCCCTGCAAATCATACTGAAGTCTAAAAAAAATACAAAGAAGGGATACCGATGGATGAAGAAATAGAAAGAGAGGGAATGATAATACTGAAAACTAAACAGAGAATGACTGAAAAACAGGAGAAAACATGACTGAGATTGAGCCAACATACTGAAGACTAAGAAGTATATTGGACAGATTGAAAACTGAATACTGAGCAAAGAAAGAGTAAGCAATGAAGAATGAAAACTAAGAATAATAAGACTTGAATATTGAGAACTGAAAGACTGCGCAAAGAAAGATTAAACAATGAAGAATGAAAACTAAGAATGATACTGAAAGACTAAATGAAAGGGTAAGCTAGATACTGATTGATTGAAAGCTGAATACTAAGAAAGAGTAAACTGTATTGGACCGATTGATAACTGAAGACTGAGCAAAGAAAGAGTAATCATTGAAAAATGAAAACTAAGAATGTCTGAATTTTGAAATGAAGAGAAATGACTAGCTGAAAGACTCAACTAAAATTGAAAATGTTGAGAAATGAGTGTCGCAGAACTGAGAGACAAATAAACAAAGTGAGGCAAAAAGATCAACAAAAAGCTGAATAACTAAGATACTGAGTGAAATGTCAAAAAAATGAGTAAGTAACTGAATCACTGAGAGACTAAGTCACTGAATAATAAGTGACTAAGATCAAAGAATCACTAAGAGGCTGAAAGAATAAGAGAGTAAGATCAAAGAATAAGTAACTGAGACCAAACACTGAGAGACTAAGTAACTGAATCACTAAGAGACTAAGGCTGCAATAATATTAAACTAAAGACTTAATAAGAGACTAAGTGTCTGAACAAATAAGATGAGAGAGACTGAAATGATACAATAATTGATGACAAATAAGCTCAATCGCTGAAAATGATAGAATAACTAACTGAAGGCTGAAATAATGAAATAGTAAGAGACTGAACTAATGATAAAACTGAGAGGCTGAAACACTGAAAAGGCTGAAAGAATAAGAATAATCACTGAACAATCACTGAAAGGCTGAAATAATGAATAACTGAGATATTAAGAAGCTGAAAGAATAAGAACAAACAATGAAAGGCTGAAATATTAAATAACAAAGCTGAACAAATAAGAGACTGAATCGATGAAATCATGAGAAAAATAAGAAGAAAATATCTTACTTCTCAACACTAAGAGACTGAAATTAATATAAAAATAATAGCTAAAGAAATAAGAAACTGAAATCAAGTGTAGATGTGGTGATCTGTCGCGATTCGAAGAACTGGTAGCTTCAACAAGTTGAGAGCAATCAGTTTCGATAATGATCGGCAATGGAGTAGACTGAAGAGCCACCTGCAATCCTTCTGTGCATGCACGAAGTTCAGCTTTAAGAGGCGAATAACAATCATCTAGGAAGCGGCAGGCAGTGAAAATCATCTGCCGAGTTACTTCATTCCTCGCGTACCAGGTACCAGGCTCTCCAAGTAACCAGCAGTATTGATCATATATACTTTATTGACAAGCTAGCACAAAACAAAACAAATGAATACTTCCTTCAGAGATTAGAGAATTTCACAGGATATAGAATCACCCTAACAAGTATCATTCTAAATCCTGATGAAATCACCAAAACTAAACCCTAGCATCAGCAAAGTCTAAATCCACACAATTTGAGGGATATCTGAAGTGATACTATTGAGGGATTATCTCCCTGACGCGCAAATCTTAGAGTTCTACTAAAAAAATCCACGGACATACAACATACACACGAAGCTACCGCCACGGCAGACCATAATCACTTGCAGGTCTGGGGAAAACAGGAGCTTAAAAAAGACAGAAATCAAGGAACACATCAGCCAGATTTGGGGGCGGGAGGGGGGATATAGGGATACCTATGTCGACGGCGGCGAGCAGGTCTTACACGCTCGCGAAGCGCCGATCTCGTCGCCGTTGGACGATGATGGACGCCAGCGACGGCTCTCTCCAACTGATCTAGCGCCGGGTCCGCGGCCGCGGCTCTCTCCAACTGATCGCCGCCGGCTTGAGAAGCACCGCCTCCCCAGCACCGGCTGAGCCGGTGGCGACGACTCCGCCATCGAATCCGCCCCTCTCCCCAAGCTTCACGACAGGCAGAGTGAAAAGGCTCGACCACGAAATGAAAACTCAATCAAAAAGGAAAAAAGAAAAGAAAAGAAAAGGACATGCTCAGTTGCTCACTCAGCCACGCGACAAGAGGGGAAAGGGCAAGCGGAGGGAGAGCGCGCGGCGATACGTGCGAGACATCCAACGGACCAAAAATATGTCTGTTTCTGAATTGTAAAACAGACGTCTGTTAAATAGGAAAAGTGAAAATTTAAGGCAAAAGTGTGGGGCATACGTCTCAAGGTCAACATGGGCAGGGTTGGTGCCGATCAATGGTTGCGCGGCGAACGGACTCTGCACCAGCTATGCTCGCGTCAACGGCGTGCATTCATCGTCTCTTCAACTGTTTCCATTGTCTATATTAATTCGCCATCCTCTCTTCTACTTTTTCTTGGCAGCTGCTTTTTAGCAAAACCTATGCACATTTTGTTCGTCCTAAACTGATTGTCACAGTGCAAGATGAATCAACCATGTTTTGTCTGCGGTTCCGTCACTTTCGTGGCCTGTGGGGAACTTTGTGCCGTTTGTATCTGGTTTTCGCCGTTTTTTTTTTATAAACTGGATAATTCTCTTCTTCTTCTTTATGAAATAGACAGAGCTCCTTTCCGATTTCACAAAAAAAGATGAATCAACTATTGTTGTCTGAAAGTGCATGAATCCCCTATGTCTGATTTTGATATTAAATGATAATCTCTATGACCAACATTATCCTAGATATATTCGAAGTGCTTCTCTATAGGCAATGTTTGAAACCATATAGAAACCACTCTTGCCACTCTCATGGGACGCCCCATGGGAAAATCTTCACGTGGCGAGGGATTGTCTACCCACCCTACCTTCAGAAAGGGTAGCCTTTTCAAGGATTTTTTTAAGAAAATGTTTGAAGGTGGTCTAGAAAATATGGTACATTATGTTGTTCTTAGCTTTTCTTTTGCCTTGTATGCCCCCCTCCCCACCCACCCACCCTCCCTCCTTCAAATTTGTAAATTCTTCCGCAGACCATTGGTTTTTTTAAGCGAACCGTAGGTTAGATGTCTTGTATATTATGTCAAGTGCAACCCGCTAAATGGCGGCCGACATGCAAGAAACAAAGACAGGTGTTTTTTCCTTTATGTGAAGGCATCTCTAGCCGGCGGCTAGAATGGGAATGGATGAGACAATTCCGACCGAAACGGAAATGACATGAAAGTCCCGGAAAAAACAAATACAAAAACTTTCCAGAACTATAACCAAGCGAGACCTGTGTATGCCAAACGTCATAGTGGCTACTTGAAATTATTTTTCATCACGATGTTGACTGTCTTAGTGTCTATAGGAAAATATTTATGTGAACTTATGTGCTTGTCAAAGTGTTGAACTATGTGTATTAACTTATGCTTATATCCTTGCGAAGTTGTGAGATATTACTTGAGAGCGGACGATCTGACCTGGGCGGCAGCTGCCGCCCACTATCTCACCATCAAGCATTCCGCGGGGGATCTGTGCCCGTAAATAGAAAATAATGGCTGTGGGAGAGAGTGAAGAGGAATACTCCCATACAAAGACATTAAAATACAAGGACATTAAATGCAGTGAATGTACTTTTCACCTCCCGTGACAGCAGCATGTTTAATACGATTGGGTGCATGGTCTGAACTGAGAGATGGAGGGACCAAGAAAGGTTATTTTTACCATAGTGAAAAGTGTGTGCATGCTTCGGTGAGCAGCCATGGCTGATGGAGTCCTTCTTTCAAAAAGTAAAATACAAGGTTCAAAAAAATTAGATGTAAATAATGATAAATTTTACTAGTGTGCAGAAAAATCAATGCGAAAATAGTATGTAAGTATTCTAGATTGTGTAAAATTGACAAATTGTGAATCTAATAGTGAATGGTGGAAATTTAAAACCTCGAAATTTTGTCACAGGTTTTGTTATTTTTGTGTAGCACAAAAAAATATCATTTTGTGATTTTACGTGTTCATATTTGTTAGAAAATATCCAAAATCCCAAAAGGCAGCTACACGCGTACATCACAACATTCTATTTGCACACATACAGTTTCACAAAAAAATGACAACTTCGTAAAAGGACAAAAAAATGTCCTGTAAATAGTTGTTTGAGTAGTGAAATTTGCTTTTATAGAGGCAAATATGGAGATAAACACATGAAATTTTGATTCGATTTATTCGCCATACTTTGTGATGTGCACGTAAAATATGGAGATAAACACATGAAATTTTGATTCGGTTTTTTTGCCATACTTTGTGATGTGCATGAAAATATGGAGATAATGGAGATGTGCATGAAAATATTTTGATTCGGTTTTCTAGACCATATATTTTCCCGTTCAGCCCTAATGGGTGCTCTTGGGCGCGCGTGATTACGGCAATTACGCACTGATATTTGCTGGGATAAATTGCAGTTTACTCGCCGGCCTCCGTTAGGCTGAACCATCCCTGTGCGTTTGTCAGCTTTTCTGTACTCGTGCAGAGGCGTGAAAAAAAACCTACACTTCCCGCCTGTGCGGTAAAAACTGCGGTTTGTAACTTCATATCGCACGCCGTGTCATAACCCCCGTCGGTGTTCATGAAAACTGCACATTCCAATCCTAAACGCTAAAAATTAACATTTTCTTGTATATTTTTGATTTGGTTGTCACGTATCTAGTTTATTGCATGTTCCCCCATGTTTAATAAAACATATTGTATCGCCCGTGGTGACTTCGTTAATCTCAAGACTCGACCCACCGACTCGGTCTCTCGGAGGTGCTCATAGGGGTAGGGTGTGCGTGCGTGCGTTCATAGGGGTGAGTGTGTGCGCGTGTATATGAGCGCTTGCGTTGTACTGGGTTTAGCAAAGAATTGTTCCGTTCCCGATCTCCTGGATAGGATAATCGATCGAGAGAGTGGACTATCTGATCTGCCCCTGTTTTTGAAAAAATGCATTTTAAACACGTTTTAAATTGTGTAAAAATCCGAAATAAAATTTTATGTGTACATCTCACCGAAATATATGTACGGCATAAAGTTTTGTGGAAAAAAAAACTTATGTTTTGGCGGCGCAAAAAAGACAAATTTTTGTGCTGGAAAAAAAAATTGTTTGAGACATTCTTTTGTCTTTTTCACATTGACCAAAATAATGATCATTTATTGACGAAACTTTTTGCGCCGCCATATTATGTGGATGTGTATGCCCGGAATTTTTTTTTTCAAATTATTTTAGCATGTAGAAATGTGTTTTTGAAAACGGGGCATATGCCCCCATGTTCAGATGGCTATTTCCCAATCGATCCTCATGATTACATGTCTGTAGTACTGGATTCGTATACATTATTAATCACTTCCGTTGGCACAAAAAAACGTGGTACGTTTTCCCGTAACAAAAAGGAAAGACCGGTAAAATTGGAACTTATGTATGTTTCTGCCTTGTGGTGCAGTATGAGCACGACGATAGTGGGGCGATCTGTAAAGGTGGTTCTTCTTCCCGGACAGCTGCATGGCAATGGCGGGTGAGGTGAGTGTGCATGGCGACCTGGACGAGCGGACTCCGTGTGCATAGTCACGAGGAGCATGCGTCCCGTCGCGGCAGCACCAATTATATGGGCGCGGTAACAAAAAATGTTACGATGGTACTATGCCACCTGCATGGCCTGATCGGTTACTTCTGACATGTCCTGCATGGGTCAGAGGGTCCACCGATTCGTATATGAGAGCTGGGATACGGGGCGCGTCCGAAATCATCAAAGACTTAATACAGAACCGCGTGGGCTGCTGTACCGAATCGCGAAGTAATGACAACCGTGGATGGGATGCGTTCATCTGCCGCCCAGGGCAGACACGCATTTTCCGATATTACTGGTCTTATCGTGAACATATTTGAGTGTGCCTTTTGGTGTACGGACAGAGGTATTAAACCGTTTTTGTGTTGCAACAAATGTTTTTTTCCTATTGTATATGTCATGTAACCACTATGTACCTGTCCTCAATGATTTCCGCTTTACATTCATTTTCAAGGTTTCCAATTCGTTTTCGATTTCAACGAGATAGTCTGAAATAAAAATCATAATACTCTCTCCGTCCTAGTTTATTTTTTTTTTGACGGAAAACAGCGAGCACTGCTCCCTTTTATATTAAGAGGAAACCGGAACAAATGCCGGCGAATTATTACAGGAGTTACAGAGGGAAAGAAAGAAAAGAGCAAGAAAAGAAACTAGAACAAGGGGAGAAGAACAAGGCACAACGCACAAACCCCGCAGGGAGGGCCTTCAACACTCATCGTCTTCCGATTAACGTTGGACACTAGGGCACAAGGAGCTACACCGCCGTAGACGAAAAGCTTCGATCAACCGAGATCAGCCACGAAGGTGTTGGAGCAGCCGAAGGGCAACACATCGCCGAGTCCATCTGACGAAGGGCCATGCGCCGCCGAGGCTTAACACAACAGCCGACAGCATAATCGAAGGGCATCACGCAGCCGAGTCGACACCCGGGGAGCATCCCGGCACTAGCCCGAGCCGTTAGCCGTCTTCAGAGGAGAGAATCCAACCCTTCCATAGAAGCTCGAAGATAACATCTTGGCAGGAGACAAACAGAGCAAGAAACAGGAGGAGCAGCCACCATCACCACAACACCCAGCTGCCACAAACCACCAATCGGCCCAAAGGAAACAGAGCTCCAACAACGTCGTCGTCAACCGATCCAGGGATGGATCAAGGCTTTCGCCCGGAGCAAACTTGGGTGGATAGGTGCAGGCCATCGCAACGACGCTCCAAGGAGGTGACCGGCGCCCGCAGGCGTCGCCGTCGTCCGTGCCAGCAAGGGCTGGCCCAGGGCTCTCGCCCGCCGCCACACACATCCACCCTCTGCAACCTTGCCGGCCTCCGAGCTGCCGACAAGCAGGGCGTGTGACCGAAGCCAAACGACACCTGCAGCCGAGCAGAGCGCGCCCCTGCGCGCCGAGGAGCAAGCCCTCGTCGAAAGGGAGGCCAACCACCACGGCGAGCCAGAAAGGAGAGGCCACCGCAGCCGGCCGGAGAAGTGGGTCGAGGAAGCGCCGCCATCCAACCCGCCACCCACCACCGTCGGAGGACACGCACCTCCACCGCCGGGCCGAGCCACCGTCGCCCAAGGAGGCCGGATCCAAGCGGATCCAGCACCTGCAGGCCGAGCGCCGGCGCATCTGCACCACTCCGAGGGAGGGCCGCCGCCGCGCACGCCCATCGCGCCGAGGACGCCATCTGCGCCCTAGGAAACCTTCGCGTCCACCGCAGCTCTCCCCGACCACCTTTGGAGGCAGGGGGCCGCCGCCACCGCGGAGAGGCCGACGGCAGCGGCGGCTAGGAGGGCGGCTGGGGGAGGGGACTAGCGGCGGCGGCTAGGGTTCCCTCGAGTCGCCCGTGAGGGAGCGACGCGAGGGACGGGGGTGATATGTGAATAATCCCCACCGTCCTAGTTTATAGGACTCAATAGTCAAATATCTTGGCCCAAGATGATTTCTTATTGGGGCTCAAATCATCCATGCATTGGTGAAAAGAGTAAACCACCACTAATTAAAAGAGAATTAATGCAAATAAGTCTTAGAGATGTGTCTTATAATCTAGTACGGAGGGAGTAGATGTGTTTGTCCGTATCCATTCTAATGAGGGTGTTGTGCCGGGCTGCCGGCCCCTCGGCCGTTGCACCAGGATCGAACAACCCAAACGCAAATAATGGCGCAGCAGTTGAAAGTTGCACTGCACCGGCCTGGGAAGTGGCACGTACGTGCATGTGACCCATGCATGGCCCAGGCTAATGTCGACTCTCCTTTGGACACTTCGATCACACAAAATGATCTTAAGGACAAAGCTAGCGGGGCCTGTACGTCCTCCTCCATTTGCTTTAGATTGTGCTTTATTTTGCTTGATGATAGTGCGACAAATCTTGTATTTTTGTCGTTTTATCGGCGCTCCATTATTAATTAGATCTAGTTCATGCCTGCACTAAATTAAATGTGAGCTATTCCGTTTAAAAAAAACAGACATTTGCGTTTGTTTGAAAGTTTATAATTTTAAAAGTAAATATGCCATAGACATTTTTGTAAAAACATTCCCGATTTTTTTAAAAAAAACTGTAGCCTAAATTGATTGTGCGACATCTAAAAATGAAATTATATTTCTAATCATTAAACTATATAATCTTCGATCAACTGAATGCTGATTGATCGTTCACCAAAACATGACCAAACGATTAAAAAACCTGCAGTCTAACTCCGAGTAGACGGTTTGTTTAGTGTGATTGCTAACCTTTTAATTATTTGTATTTACAAGCGGTCTGAATTAATTCCCCAAAACATTAAATTTCAATTAAATCAGTATGCTCTACAATGTGAAACTCAAGTAAAGATTGTCGTGTTCGAGCAGGTAAGACGGTTCTCGAATTCTTAATCTCTTCCAAACCGGCCAGTGACTTCTTCAATTGTGGGGTAGGAGGCGTTGCCTGAAACTTTTGCCATAGCATGTTGGTATTTATGGTGGGTAAGACGCAGTTTGTTAATGGTGAAACGACGCAATTATCATGGAGATCCACAATGTCGATCGTTATGTTTTATTCAATTTATAAGGCAGCTTATTCGCCCAGATCAAAATTGAAGAAGAAGTTTTTTACGGTAGGGACAGACAAACATGGACCGTCCAGCAAGCAAATCCAATGGTTTGTATTGGTCAATACTAGACTATCCGGAGAAGAGTAGTATATTTTTCCACCAAGGGTCAAATTAAGCAGATGAAAAACACACATCTGGCGCACGGAAATATGGACCCGCAGCAGTCGCACAGCTCCGCTCGGCTAGGACAATCGCAGCAGCCGCAACGACGGCTAGTCGTCCGGTGTGTTCTTCTACAATGAGAATTGCATTGGCCGATGTGCTGACGGCAGGCCCACGCCAGCAAGTAGTTGAATGAGACCGAGGTGGGCGATCGACGCGCTAGACGTACGTGTGTGGGCAGGGGCAACAGGACGATGCCATCCCGTCCTACGGGCTGTGCTTCCAGCCGGACAAAGGACGGCGGCGGCCGGCCGGGGCTGTGGTTCGCGTGCACTCAGCCTGATAGGGTGCCACCGCCATGAGGGGGGAGCTCGGTCGAGTAGGTGTACCTGCCTGCCAGGCGGATGCAACATTGCAGGAGGTCGCGGCGCTGGTGCCATAAGGCGAGTTGAGCGGCGCTAGCTGCTTTCAGTGCTACCTGAATCTGTTAGATACCAAGAGATTAATTGTCCAATGTCCGTAGTAATACCTATACAATGGACGATCCAGATGAGTCAATACTACTAACTAGCCTATCGGACTAGTAAATTGTACGGTAAAAGAGCCCTTGAAGAAAGGGGCTGGACAAAGCCACCAAAGAATTTTGTTAAAATAAATGTGAATGCAGGCTCTGATTACACCCTGCAGGTGCTACAAGCTCAATTGCCAGAGATGACAAATGCAGATTCATTGCTGTTTAGGGCAACTCCAACGCGCCGATCTAAACCGACCTGATTTTGTTCTGTTTTTCATCCGTTTGGATCGGGGAGCGGACACTAAATCTCCGGCGGTGTTCAGTTCGCGGGGAGTGCATCCAATGTGGCCGACCTATTTTTTCCATAAACAGACCATTAAAATGCCGTTTGATTTATAGATAGGGGGTGGGCCACAAACGACATGTCTTACATATAATATTACAAACGAAAAAAATAGATAAATCTTACCGCCTGCCACCGGCTTACTCCTCCTCGTCGTCGTCGACCACGTCGATGAACGGCGGCGGAGCCTAAAGATGGTCCGGTGGCACTCTCGTCGGGGGCGTCGGTGGCTGCTCCTGCGGCTGCTCCGGCGGCGATTACGGCTGGGGGAGCGGGCCGGTACAGCTCTGGCTCTGGCTGTAATACCCCAGCATTTAGGATCCAACGAAGGATAGAAATAGGAGTTTGTGCATTTGCATGCATGCATCTGAAAACCCGAATAAATTTTTCGCAAACTAAAACCCTGGAGGGATCGGATTCTTATCACCTTCATGACTTAGGGTTTACCTCATTTTAGGTGAACTCGATGAATTCCGGCATGACCTCTAGGTATTTTACTTGTTTTGGGAATTTTACTTTACCGAATATAATAATAATATTTAAACTCAAATGAAATGCAAAAATGAAAATACAGATATTTATATTGAATAATCCAACAAATGAATTAATAGTGAATAATAAATCAAATAATTACAAACACTTGTTTACAACTCTTGGTTATAGTTTAAAACAAAACAAATAACTTAATTGTATAATCACAATAATACATTGTCTTTGCAATAATTTCAACAACAAAAGGAAATACAAATATATAAATACATTTATTTTCCTAAACTAAAAGTCTTGTATTTATCTTCTCTTCAAGATTAGTTTAACTTCAAACCTGTTTCCTGCAAAACAAAAAGAAAAGATAGCATATGGAATAAACAGGAGGGTTAGTGTTAGGTTAATCCTCAGTTGGCAGTGTGATGCACTGCTAAGCACCTCATCGGATTACAGTTAAGGGGCTAAGTGAAGTATCTGTTCTTTACCACAGTTTAGCCTCAGATCATCATCACTGGCAGGGCAGCAGCAAAATCAACTTGGCAAGCCAAAAGAATGAACCAAATGGGGATAATACCAAACCAGCCGAACCTGAGCTTCAACAGATGAAAATATCTGGAGCACAAGCAGGCAGGCAGCTCACACAGGCAGGCACACACCAGCAGTAAGGATAAGAGCAAAGAGTCGTAGCAACCAGCAGCTAGCACCAGTTCTTTCACAGAGAACACCAGTTCGAGCCTCACAGCTCTCCACACACAAGAGCACATCACAAAGCCAACCCACACCCCAGATCCATCCATTTTCCACCAACAACACCTGCTGTGAGCAAAGCAAGATGGACTAGAGTGGATCCAGAGCAAGCTGGAGCAAGGAGAGATAGCCACGAGCTAGAAGGAAGCACCTGGAGCAGGAGGAGCAGACCAACAAGCAGAGCAAGGGGAAGATCCACTAGATCTGTTAATCAAGACAGCCACAAGATATCAAGCAGCAGATCCCCACAGCCACCACCTCAACACATCAAGAGGTTGAACCTCTATCTCTTTTAGTAAAAGCTTGGCCAAAGATGCATATGTGGAGTGGTTATGGTTTTTTTCCTCAGATCTGCATAGAGATGCTATGCTTAGTCATCACAGGGGTTTATAAATCAAAGCTAGCATCTGTTCTTATCAAATAGAAGGCCTCAGTCTGTGCATCATAGGCAGGGGTCATAGCAAGTATTTTGGGCAAAGGCATGCTACCAGATCTGGCGCAGAGAGCATCAATATAAAGCACAGATCCATACTTGGGTTGCTGGGCACATATCCACAAAGGAGAGCACCTCAAGCACAAACCAGAGAACCAAGGAGCTGGATAGTTGTGAAAGAGCATATCTGTGATTTAACAGAAGCACAGGAAAGCATAAAAAGATTTCCAAGGCTATTAATACTAGTTAAGCTTCTGTGTAACTCAATTTGAGGCATCACAGTAAGCAAAGCTAAATTAATTAGCTGCAGAAATCATTTTACTCTTGCTCAAAGCAGAGCCAAGCCATAGCAGCACATCTCTGAACCTGGTTCAGAGTAGCACACACTTAGGGCTGTCAAGGTTAGTTCACTGGAGATGTCATTTGACAGCAAGATCAGGGCAACATCAATCCAGGGTCACCAGATAGATGGTCTCCAGTAAATGCTACAGCAGCACTAGAGTATCATCTAGAATTCATCACAGAAGATGCAGGGCAGCACATCACCTAAACAAGATCACACCCTAAAAATTACTTGTACTCAGCTAGCATCTCCGAGCATGGCTCAAAGGCCAGGAGAGGGGATCAGGTGGCAGTGAGAGGGAGGAGAGGAGCTTACCAGCGCCCTAAGCCGTAACGCCAGGACGACGGGGCAGTGCCCGTGTGGTCACTGGAGGAGGGCCAGGGGAGAAGCGAGCACCACCCATCACCACGGCGGCACGGAGGAGGAGCCCCACACCAGCCACGGCGGAGCAGCAAGGGCCGGGAGCACGACGACGGCGCGCTGCAACCGAAGCCCTAGTTAGGGGTGAGGATGCGCACGGCCACACCAGGAGGGGAAATCCAGATCGACGCGGATGAGGATAAGGAGCGTCGCGAGGGCTGTCAATTACGCCCTACGGCGGCGGCGGAGACCGCCGGAGGCGGCCGGAATCGGAGGCGACGGTGGAGGCGACGGGAGGATCGGGAGGACTCGGGATCGAGCCAGAGAAGGGAGAGAGGAGTGGCCGGTCCGGTTGAACCGGTGGGTTCAACCCAGCCCGGTCATAAGCCTGGCCCACCGGCCAGAGGGGTAAAAAGTTCCTTTGACCTTAAACTCTAGAAAACAAAAATATTAATAGTTTATATAAATTTATATATACATTCCTTAAAAATAGAAAATGAACACTAGAAAAATAATTTTAAATAGAACATTACCACCTTAAAAATTTAGAATTCTGTAACCTATACTATTTGGATTTAAAATATATTTTAAGTTGAAATAAATTTTGATTTTATAGTTAAAGGAAGATTTACAAGGTTTGCTAAATACAAATAAAAATTCAAATAAATTCCTAAAAATAAGCTAAAGGTATATTTCAACTCTAGATTTTATAAGAAGTCCAAATATGAATTTTACTTCATTTATTGAAAAGTTTTTCTTGACTGAAAAATTCTAAGATCCTTAAATGGATACAAATTGAATTATTTTCTAAAAAACAAATTATTTTCTTAAAACAATTTGAAATAATTCCTTGTGTGAATAAATAAAATATATTTAAGTGGATATGACTTTAAATCTCTTCCAATAAATTCAATGATCTTTAAGTGAAAATGAAATGAACTTCTTTCAATAACTCTTTTTATAGCAACTTAAAGCATCTCACCGTTAACAAAGTAATCAATAACGCTAAGCGCTTACTTGTAAGTTTGGGTATTTTGGGTTAAATACGATGCATCTCATATTTATGCATAATAGCATATTGCAAGTGTTTCCAGTAGTCCTTACCCGGACTACTTTGCTATTTTCAGATCTCCGGGTTCTGACGCACCCTAGAACCCCGAAGGGCATGAACTGCCACCTCTGCCACAGGCAAGTTCATCACTTGCTCATACCTCTTGAAATATTTGTTAGAAAACTATTTTGAAAACCTAAATATACTATCACCTTTATACAAAAGAAAGCATAAAACCTATTTCTTAATAATATGACTATTTGGCTATCTACCTGAGTGGTGGTAACCTACTATGGATGGCAAATGGGACCATGGTAAGAAGAATAGGTCCGGAGGTTCCATTTGCAAGGGAAAGTATTACCTAGGATTAACAACAAATGCCGTCATAATGATTGCGCCGTAAAGACGCGTTAACCATAAGGCTTGGAATGGGACGGGAAATGTCATCTGTATTTCTCCCGGATGCATGTCAACGGGCTGCCAGTGCCGTAGGCTGTAGGTCTTGCGGGACTACATGCACATGGGTGGGATCCCTTAAGTCCCACGGCGACTGGGGCCTATGATGGATTGTAGGAATGTCTGGAACGGGCAATCTGTTAGGCATAGGGGAGGACTTTTGAGTCTGGAACGGTCTGCCTAAAGATTTAGGGGAGGACAAACCTACAAAAGGGTGGGCATGCATTGTGCGGAGAAGCACAGTGAATGGCTTGGATCAAAAACCGGGCCCCACACCTAAGGAAGTGTGGACAGGAAAGCTACCTGGTTGTGCAACAAGGTCTTGATCCCTTATGGGTAAAGTAACGCACCTCTGCAGAGTGTAAAGAATTGTAACATGTTACTCCCTGTTCCGGGAAGGAGCTGCGAACGCTGCAGGAAAGGAACTCCATGAAAGTTCTAGCCCTGTGAAGGATGACGGGCATAGTTTTCGGAATAAAAGCAATCTCTTGAAGAAATGTTTACGAAAACCTTGCATTAAGCTTAAGGCTCCCTGGAGTCTAAAGCTGTAGCTAGTGCATCAAACTTCCCACCGTACATAATGGACTTGCTGGGTAACGCTGGTTACTCACCCTTGCCCCTTTTGACCCCTGCTTAGAATCTCGGAGCCATCAAAGAAGTTGGCGGTGGACCATCCCTACATCAAGATCTTCATCAAGAAGTAAACCTTTACTTCACCAACTGAAGAACGATGACAACTATGGCGACACAGGAGCAATAGCAATGATGTCAAGGCGATCACTCTGTCAATGGAGGAGAACACGCCCATTGGATGGACGAGTACAATCTGGGACAAAGGAATTCCCGATGGGGTAGATTAGGGCTGTGAAAACAACAGTGGTGGATTAGGAGTTAGGGTTAGAGTTAATCTCCAGCTTAGTGCTACATATTGGATCTTTTCTGGATTTCATCTGCCCGAGATTATCCTCTATGTTTCGAGGAAGCTCTCGAAGTTTTGTATTGATCAGTGTTGTAATCCTATAGTGTTACTTGGACCTGCTATGTTTCTGTTGTACCGCTCTGTAGGATGTAATATTCACAGATAGGTCCTTCTGTGAGTATTATGTCAACGACTTGCACACTACACCATGCAGTGGTGTGCTGGGTCACCGCACTGGCCGATTAGCCCCTCGGGTAGAGGTGGAGCTAGCGGCAGGTCTACGGCCACCGTCTCGTACCACGACGGCGGTGGCGGCGGATGGTGGGCCTCGACGGCGGACCAGAGCAACACGATGTCCAGGCCTAGACACATACGGAGCTCCTCCTCGGCGTGGATGCGCAGCGAGTCCTCCATCGCCTGCTTTAGGAGTTGCTCCTCCACACTGTCCTCCTCATCCGGTTCGGGCTCGTGCTGCTCCTCCTCCTACTCCTTCTCGTCCTTCACCCACGCCGGTTCCGGCGGCAACGGACCAGGGCCGCGTCGGGGCCGTGTGGCTGCGCCTCCGTGAAGGCCGTCCGGCGTCGCGCGTCGCGAAACCATGTGTCCTAGTAGGGACTGTCCTCGGCGAACGCCGGGTCGTCGACGAGGTCCGGCGGAAGCTGGGCTCGCCGACGCTGGATCTCATGTCGTCGTGCTCGTCCTTCCCTCGGTCGGCCGGATTCAGAATTCTATCAGGATTCAGGTGCCAATGGTCCGGCAGCTTGATGTCGGACCAGGTCACGGGGACGGCGTGGTCCCAGTACCAATGGCATCTCTTGGTGCCCAGGTACATCCTCCGCCGGTGCCGCGACACGTTGGCCGCTGCCGGAGGGGCGAGCTAGAACCCGGTGGAGGGGTCGCGCCGACCGTGGTCGCGCGGTGTCGCTGCCCCGACGAGGACCCGGCCTCAGCATCGTGCGCCCCCTTGCCAAGGATCTTCTTGAAGAATGGCATTGCGGCCTGGGCGGTGGGCTAGGGTTTGGTGCCGGCGGCAAGGGAGCAGAAGTGGGGATGAGAACTGGTCGGGTCCCCACATAGCGAGTGGATCAAAAGAAGGACCGGGGGAAGTTGTGGACGGATGCAGCGACACTCCGTTTCTTGTCCATGTGGACGCAAACCTGACTCGGATTTGAGCGGAAATGGGTCTGACCGGATGCGAGACGGACGAAAAACGGACCTGGGTCCGTTTGTGTCGGCACTTTGTGTTGTGGTTTCCTTTTTTTGAAACGAGCCAAAAGTTTTGCATTTATATTGCTATAGAAGAAGCAAACATGATACGGCCGAGACCAAAAAGAAAAGATCACTGCTAGAAATCTAATGCCAAACGGAGAAAAACGGAGCGTGCCAGACCAAATGAGTCGGCTCATTGGAGTTGCCCTTACAACTCGAAATTGTACGCCGTCCATGATGTGCTTTCGGCTGAGTCAAATGTGCTGAAGCAAGTCCTCTTGCTGTCCGAGACTTTGATGATTGTTGTCATTTGTCAAGGGACTTTCTGATGGTGATGTATGAATATGTTTCTAGAGAAGCTAACTAAGTAGCACATGTATCAGCTAGCATGTAAAAAACTTCCACTTGTGAAGTCTTCTGGCTAATTAGAAAATCCACCCCACGCATTATTACCACTTTTGGTGAAAGATGTAACCATTATCAAGAATGAATAAAGAGGTTTTGCTCCCGGGTCGCTCCCCCTCGAGCGGCTCCGGAGGACTCCCCAAACCCTAGCTAACCAACCCCCATCTCGCGCCCCTCCCGGCCGCCGCCGCCGGCAGCGGTGGCGGCGCCCGGCCCGGCAAAGGCGGAAAGGGCTGTGGGGGCACGACGCGGCGGTGCTCTGCGAGTGGGGCAGGGCGTGCAACGTGCGGTGCCGGCGGTTGCTGTGGTGGCTCGAGGTGGTCGGGCGCGCGATGTGTCGGCGTCGGACGGCGGAGATGCGACCGGTGCTTGGCGTTGCGGCGAGGTCCCATGGCGCCGACGACATGGAGGCGGAGGTGCGGGCCGGATCTGGGCCCGATCTGGGCCCAGAGGGCCGCGGTCATCTCGCTGCGGGGTCCTGGCCCGGGCTAGCTCGTGGTGCTCCTCGCCGTCGCACCACTCTGCTGCGTCTCTAGCTGAGTTGGTGCGGGACGGGGCAGGCTTCTTCGGCCTGGATGATGGCGTCGCCAGTGCGCTCCGTCCGGCCGCTCTCCCCCAAATATCCAAATCTCCCACACCAAATCCAAATCCACATCCACCCGGCGCGTCGTTCCTGGCCGCGCTGCCGCTGAAGGACTCGGTGGCGCGTCTTGATGCCAGCTCCCGGGGAAACCCGTGCTCATGCTCTGTGCGTGAGCAGATCACGGCGGCGCCTCCGGGCGTTGCTTACCTTGTTGGAGGCGTGGTATTGGAGCTGTTGCATTGCTCGCAAGTGCCGTCGGCAGGCGGTGCCGTGCGGCCAGTGGTGGCCGAATCCCCTCCGGATCAGGTCACTACTGTGCATGGGCTGGCGGCGCGTGGTGGTTGGTGGCGGCGGTCGGCGTGGCTGCGAAGGGCGGCGCGACGGCTGGAGTCTGGAGGTGGTTCTGCTGCTCTTCGAGTGGTGCTTCTGCAGGCGAGGTGCTTGGAGAGTCCGTTCGTCCCCGTCTGGTTGACCCCGCTTGGTGCGGTGCTCCCGGTGGAGATCGATGAGGTTCTCCGCCTTCAGCTCTGGTATATGCTCAACCCTCCTTCCTGTAGGTAAATGCCCAAAAATCCGGGTGAAAATCCTGCATCGACTTGTCGATGCCGGTGGCAGCGGTGTTCATGGACACCGTTTCCTCGTTGGAGGTGCCGCTGTGAGCTCCGGCACCTACAGTACTCCAGTGGTCTCCGGGTGAAAACCTTAGAGCCGGCTTGCCGGCTCGGATGATGGTGTTGTCTCTGCAGCACTCCCTCCTTGGAGGCGTTATCTTGGAGACCCTGAGTATGGTTTCGGTTGCGGCGGTGTTGTGGTGGTGTTGCTGCGGCCAGCTTGGGGCCGATGGTGGCTTGTTGTCTCTCTTTGGCAGGTCTTCGCGTGATCTCGGTCACTTGGTTGCTTGCCCAAGACCCTCCCGTGGTGGCCGTGCAGTGTGGTGAGCTTCGGGCTCTCGGTGGCGTCTCGGTTCATCTTTGCTCAATGACGATGCAATTGATGCCTCCCCCCTGCTTGTCATCTCGTTTTCTCGTGGCGGAGCTCCCGGACAGGGTTCGTGCTAGGTGCTAGGCTTTGGCACTCGTTGGTTGTGGATGCTCCTGAGTTGTGCCGTGGGATTCGATATGCTAGCCGGTGTGGCGCGCTCGGCTATTTGTTGAATCTTGGTATTGTGATCCCTGACAACACCCCTCATCTTCTGGAGCCTCGTGGTGGTTCTTGCCGCTCCCTCTAATCGTGTGTGTTTTTTCCTTTGTCTCTCCCTTGTAATCCCCGTGTACTCTGGTTCATTTGAACCCATCTTGTAGAGGCTGCAAAGCCTCAAGGCAACTTTGAAATATATTCAGGTGGGGATTTTATCCCCCCGGTGACCTTTCAAAAAATAAATAAAGAGGTTTTCGATGTATAAAAAAAAAACCATCCCTCCCTCTTACGTATGTCTTTCCTCTCGATCTCGCCACAGCCTGTTCTTGCCCGCTTGGGGACCTCATTATCGTCCAGCATGGAATACGACAGCGGCATGGACGTTTCATCTATGGCTGCTAAAAGTTATTCTTAAAAGATGCTGAAAATATTAAAAGATGCTCACAACTTTACTGACTTAGCATATGTTGTGAAATATCTCCATGAGAAATATCTCTTTGCATGCGCCGACCTCCATCGGCACTACTCGATCGTACTAGTCTACCAATTATCTCAGCCAACAGCTTTCCCTGTGGGCTGTGGCTGTGCTGCTCCACCGCACCAGCAATGACTGCTACGTACCAATATTTTGATTCCAAAAACGTAAACAGCATCGGGATATTTGCTTGCAGCCTTGCACCCCCCGAATCATGCATCAGTGAGGAATAATGTCTGGTCTTATTTTCCGAGTAACAGTGCCATGCATTATTGGATTTTATTTTCTTGTTATGATTCCCCCTATTCGTTCCAGATCGTCGTTACTATAAAACGCAGCTCTCTCCCTCCCTGGGTCCTTGGCGACCCCCTCTTTGTTCAAAAAATAAATAAAATTTCGCATGCTTGTCAAGTTGGCATTAAGTGCAAACCACCCTGAAACAAAATACATGTACCGACAAAGGATCTCTGACCAGCATTATTGGTCAGGTACCCCTCAGTCGGACCCAGGTGAAAACGGGCCCTGCGCAACCCATGTCACGACGCCTCTCCGGTTCTTCTTCTTCTTCCCAGCGTGTCCTCCTCGCCGACGTGGCCGAAAGATCGGAGGCTTGGAGAGCGCATGCACGATGCCACGGAGTACATCTAGAAATGTATATCAGCCATTGATGCGTCCTGATTCCTGACCCCCCCAGCCTGTGCTCCACCGACCGCATGCAAATGCGACCGCGCACGGCACTATTTGTGCAATGTTTCTTCTGATTAATCATTCATTTCCTTCGCTAAAATGCGCCGCTGGCCCGGATAAACAGTGCTTTGGTCCTTCCAGTTGCACTGAGCTGGCCCAGCTGAAACAGTGATTTAATTGTCCTAGTGTATATGCATCGCGTGTCCAATTATCAATTGTTATCGGCACATGTTTTTCACTAGCTAGCTAGCTCCTGATTGTTGTGGACAGCTGGAACTACTACTGCATATTCTATATATGTCACTTCTCACAGCTACTGATGATGGTTGAGCGTAAAATACACAAGTACTGGTATCTTGTGACACGTCGTCCCATTGCTGGTGTGGGCCGTCGGGTACAATATATAAACTGGGGCTTAACCTAATTAAGCGACGCAGGACTGTGTGGGTGCCCTCATGTCCATTTGGAGCTCACCGGAGCTCGGTTTTTTTAAAAGAAAATATGGAGTAGTATTTTGGAGTTTAAAAAAAAGGTTTTTTCTAATTCTCAGTCAAGTGATAAGAACCGTCAGATTGCGTCGTGATTGGTCCACCTATGAGTTGTAAATTGGTTTAAAACTGAGATTTTTTTACTTATATGTGGAATTGTAACCGAGAAAAATTCTCTACACCGTTTGATTTGCTTTGGGATTCATGTTAATCATGAGTTGCAACATAGGTTTAGATTTGATGAACCGAGGACTAAGTTAAATCTCATGATGTAATACCCCAGCATTTAGGATCTATCAAAGGGTAGAAATAGGATTTTGTGCATCTGCATGCATGCATCTGAAAAACCTGAATAAATTTTTCGCAAACTAAAACCCTGGAGTGAACGGAGTCTTGTCACCTTCATGACTTAGGGTTTAGCTCATTCTAGGTGAACTCGACGAATTCCAGCATGACCTCTAGATATTTTACTTGTTATGGGAATTTTACTTTATTGAATATAAAAATAATATTTAAACTCAAATGAAATGCAAAAATGAAAATACAGATAATTATAATAAATAATCCAACAAATGAATTGATAGTGAATAATAAATCAAATCATTACAAACACATGATTACAACTCTTGATTCCATAATAAAACAAAACAAATAACTTAATTGATTAATCACAATAATATATTGTTTTTACAATAATTTCAACAACAAAAGGAAATACAAAAAATACAAATACATTTATTTTCCTAAACTAAAAGTCTTGTATTTATCTTCTCTTCAAGATTAGTTTAACTTCAAACCTGGCTCCTGCAAAACAAAAAGAAAAGAAAGCAAATGGAAATAAACAGGAGGGTTAGTGTTAGGTTAATCCTCAGTTTGGCAGTGTGATGCACTGCTAAGCACCTCATCGGATTACAGTTGGACTAAGTGTAATATCTGTTCTAGACCACAATTTAGCCTCAGATCAACATCACTGGCTGGGCAGCAGCAAATCCACTTGGCAAGCCAAAAGACTGAACCACAGGGGGATAATACCAAACCAACCGAAGCCTAGCTTCCCAAGTAAAAAGATCTGGAGAAGAAAGCAGGCAGCTTACAAGGCAGGCAGCACACTCATGCATGGAGGAGCACCTTGTTGTCAACACAGCAACACCCCAAAGGGGATAAGAGCAAGGAATCGTAGCAGCTGCAGCCAGCAGCCATTTCATTCACAGAGAGCACCAGCTTGAGCTCTACAGAGCACAGCACCAAAACACACCACGGTTCACCACAAAACCTCAGATCCAGCCATATTTATCCATTGATCTTCCTCTGGGAGCCAAGCAAGATGGGGTAGTATTAAGCAGGAGCAAGCTGGAGCAAGGAGGGAAGGACAGGAGCTAGAAGGAAGCAACTGGAGCTAGGAGGAGAAGGCCAGGAGCTAGAGGGGAGCAGCTGGAGCATGAGGAGTAGGCCAGCAAGAGAAGCCAGCAACAGATCCACAAGAAACACCACAGCCACCATCTCAAATCACCAAGAGGTTGATCCTCTAATTTTCTTTAGCAAATATATTGGCTAAATACTCATCTGTGGTTTGGATGGGGATATGTTCCCTCATATCTGCAAAGAGAGGTTATGCATATGCATCACAGGAAATTAAAGCTCACAAGCTAGCATCCATCCTTATCAAATAAAAGGCCTCAGTCTGTGCATCATAGGCAGGGGTCAATATCAAGCATTCTGGGCAAAGGCATATTACTGAAAGTGCATGCTTGCTCCCATGCATTGTTTTGGTAATTAATGACAATCTCTATGGACTAATATTTGCATTGAGCTATATTTTAGGTGTCCATTAGCTTGCTTGTCTCCATTTGTTGGAGTCAAGGTCTTGCTTGTCCTCCATGTGTTGGAGTCAAGATTAAGGGAAGAAGATCATTTGTTGATCAAGGCCAAGGTGTTCGTCATCAAGATAAAGGCCAAGTGAAGATATGCCGAAGAGATGCTTCTCCCATCTTGGTGTATGGGGGAGCCTGATACGTCTCCAACGTATCTATAATTTCTTATGATCCATGCTTGTTTTCATACCATTTGCTACATGTTTTGTCTACATCTTATAGCATTTTTATGCATTTTCTGGAACTAACCTATTAACAAGATGCCACAGTGCCAGTTCCTGTTTTCTGCTGTTTTCCCGTTTCAGAAAAGTACTTAAGGAAATATTCTCGGAATTGGACGGGACAAAAAGCAGCAGTCTTATAATTCAATGGACTACACAGAGCCCGAAGGAGAGGACCTGGAGGGCCGTGGGCCGGCCACACCATAGGGTGGCGCGGGACCCATGCCTGCCGCGCCACCAGGTGGTGTGGGGCCCACGGGAGCCCTCCGACGCCGCCCTTTCGCCTATATATTGCCCCCGACGCATAAAACCTACGAGGACCCGTCATATTCCAAAGAAACATCTGCAGCGCCGCCGCCATCGCCGTCAAGTTTCGGGGGACAGAAGTCTCTGTTTCGGCACCCTGCCGGGACGGGGAAGTGCCCCCGGAGCCATCTCCATCGACTCCACCACCATCTTCATCGCCGTTGCTGACTCCCATGATGAGGAGGGAGTAGTTCTCCCTCGGGGCTGAGGGCCGTACCGGTAGCCATGTGGTCTATATCTCTCTCTCCCATGATGTGATCTATATGTGATCATGAGCTTTGCAATCTAGATGTTGTTATGTTACTCAAGTGGGCTTTATTTATGTGATCTCCGGAGACTCCTTGTCCCACGTGTGTAAAGGTGACAGTGTGTGCACCGTGTGGGTCTTTAGGCTATATTTCACAAGATACTTGTTCACTGATTTATAATTTGAGTTGGATGTCTCTATGAAATTGTGGTGTGTTAGTACCTCCTATGAATGCTCATGGTCCAGTGTGGGGTATTCATTAGTACTTGGGAATATATGTTTGAGGCGTGCTTTTGCATTCCTACACAATGAATTAGTGTTCGTTATCCAGCCAGAGAATACTTCGGAGTAGTATATTGAAGTGCTTATATTTATATTCAATTATGATTGCATTGTTGAGAGTGACCACTGGTGAAAGTATGATCCCTAGGCCTTGTTTCTAAGCATTGAAACACCGTTTACAACAAGTTCTGCTACATGTTTGCTTGCTGCCATTTTATTTCAGATTGCAATTAATACTTATAATCATCCATATTACTTGTATTTCACTATCTCTTCGCCGAACTAGTGCACCTATACATCTGACAAGTGTATTGGGTGTGTTGGGGACACAAGAGACTTTTTGTATTGTGATTGCAGGGTTGCTTGAGAGGGATACCTTTGACCTCTACCTCCCTGAGTTCGATAAACCTTGGGTGATTCACTTAAGGGAAACTTGCTGCTGTTCTACAAACCTCTGCTCTTGGATGCCTAACACTGTCTACAAGAATAGAAGCGTGTGTAGACATCAGAGCCACATGTGAATCTTCACCAAGCGAGCGCAATCAAGAAGATGGTTCGTCTTGAGGAGATGAAGATCATCTCCATCGACCTCAAGTGGATTATAAGCGCAAGGCAAAGGTATGATCTTGATAGGGCTTTTATTTCACCGGTCTCATGTTGTTTAGTGAGAGACCGGGTTATAGGATAGATAGCCGTACTATCAAGAGGGGCTCTTGACCGAGTATCTTGATCGTATCGTTCGTGGAGAGCTCAACCCTTTGCATCCTTGCATCTTTGTCGATTCTTATTTGACTCTTATCGTGGTGTGGTCTTGGTGCTTGTCGTGCTCGTCATGACAAGGCTAAGTTCACCGAAAACGGTTTGCTTATGCGTCTTCATTTGCATTTTCGGTATTGGAGATTTTGCCGGTTCATCCTTTTTGGAAGGTTTCACCTTTCCAACCCTTTGCAAAATCTCCTTTGCTAGTTTGCCATTTTCAAAGGTTGCTTTTGTCGTCCTCTTTCCAACAAAATTGTTTTTGCTTCATTCGGACTTCAATTGCAAAAGAATCGGTTTTTCGGTTTGCGAAAAAGAGCTTTCAAACTTTCCCCATTTGGTTTTATAATATTTTGTTGGACTATGATGTTTCTCTGCATAATCTTGTTGTGCTCACTGTGATGATTCCAACGAGTCCAAGATTATCGAAAACGGAGTTCATTTGCAAAAGTTATGGGGTTATGCTTTTCTGTGTGGATCTACCCCGGAGATGGTCCGGAGTCTCCGGTCTCACCGGAGTAGTCTCCGGCCCCTGTTTTTCGCTGCCGAACGTCTTTTTTGTGGTGCGCTCCTGGACTCGGTCCGGAGGTACCCCGGAGATGGGGCGGAGTCTCCGAACCCCCGGAGTCTCTGGCCCGAGGACCCGGAATCTCCGGCCCTCTTTTTCTCTCAGCCCATTTGCATCTGTGTGGTGCGCCTCTGGATAGGGGTCCGGAGCTCCCCCAGAGGGTGCCCAGAGTCTCCGGCCCCAATGACCGGAATCTCCGGCCTCCCCGATGACCTAGCAGGCCGGAGTCTCCGGTCACTTACTCCGGAGTCTCTGACCTGGACAGGCTCCAACGGCTAGTTTTTGGGGGAGGCTATAAAAGCCTCCTTCCCCCCAAAACCTGGTTACACACCTTGCTCACTTGTTCTTACTCTTCCCCTTTGTTCTAATCTTTGTGAGCTCGATTCCTCTCTTCCCCTCCAATGATTCTTGTCCAAATTTAGGGTTTCAAGAGAGGAGATCTAGATCTACCATTCCACCAATCAAAATCTCTTCTAAGTGAGGAGAACCTTATGGATCTAGATTTGGGGTTGCTTTGTGTTCATCCCCTTTGTTCTTCCTCTCCTATTCCCCCCAAAGCATTTGTTGCTTGGTTGGAATTTGGGAGTGAAAGACTTGATCACTTTGTGTGTTCTTGCCTCTTGCATTTGTTGCATCGGATTGCTCTCCCTATGGTGATACGTGAAGATCGACGTTGAGAAGCTTGTTACTCTTGGGTGCATTGTGTTCCCAAGAGCTTGTTGCCTCTTGGGTGCATTGTGTACCCTAGACGGTTGGAGGTGCCGCGAAGCCTTCGAGTTGTGAAGCTTCGGCACGAGTTTGGGAGCCCCCAATTGAGTTGTGGGTGTGTGCCCCAAGAAGAGTTGAAAGGGCTCCGGAATTCGCCTTGAAGGATTCCGATAGTGGAAGGTGAACCAATCCCTTGGGTGAGGTTCATCAGAGAATAGGGTGAGGCCTTTGTGGCATCTTGAGTAGGCCTCTTGTGGCGAGCTCACACCCCTCCAACGAGACGTACTCCCTTAACAAGGAGGAACTCGGGAATACATCCTCGTCTCCGTGTGCCTCGGTTATTTCTATACCCGAGCTTTTACTTATGCAATTTACATTGTGATAGCCTTCGTGCTTGAAGTTCATATCTTGCTATCACCTTGTTTCTTGAATTGCTTAGCATAAGTTGTTGGTGCACATAGGTGAACCTAGAATATTAGATTGTTGGCTTGTTAATTTAAACACATAGTTTTATTCCGCAATTATTAAGCCCCTAATTAGAAAAAGTGTTAATCGCCTATTCACCCCCCCTCTAGGCGACATCTCGGGCATTGTTTGTTCTTTCAATTGGTATCAGAGCCTCGTCTCTCTTGTTTGGCTTTACCGCCTAGAGAGTAAAGATGTCGTCTAGGGATTTAGTGCACAATTCCTTGTTTAGATTTAATGGCACAAATTTTAATGTTTGGAAAACTCATATGCTTAGTCACTTACGGGTCTTGGACCCCAATATTGAGCGTATCTTAGATATAGGTTTTTCTCCTCCAAAGGACTACGAAAGTATGACTTTAGAGGATGAGAAAAACTTATATCTAGATGCTCTAGCATCTAACGAGTTTTGCAAATTTGTGAGTGTTGTAGTGTTTGAGTCAATCTTGCCTCTACGGGACGCTCATGAGCTTTGGACCAAGCTTCAAGAAAAAATACGGAGTGTCCAACTCCATTGAGGATGATTGCTCTCCCTCCACCTCCGGCCGTGACGAACTCTCGTCTTCATCTACTTCACCAAAATATGGTAAGCCACAAACTAATGTGATGGTGAGTAGTGGTGGTTTTTGCAATTTGAATAGTGAGCTCATTGTTGATGATCATCTATCTCTATCTTGTTGCAATGATTCATCTTTGGACCTCAACACACATAGCACTATAAATGATTTACATGCTAGTGTTGATAGTCCTTGCATATCATCTAAAAATTGCTTGGATAAATCTCTTTATGATATGCTTGCTTTATCTTGTTCTAATGATAAAAATGCTTGTGTTCCCTCTAACTCTTGCATGAATATTAATGTAGAGGAAACCCAACTAATTGTGGAACAAGATGTGAACTTAAGTAGTTCTAAAATTAATTATTCTTCTTCATCCATCACTCATTGCCTTATGGCTAAATCTTCTTCTAGTGATGATAATGATAATAATGATGAAGAAGATGATATGGAAAAAATTAATGCCCTTCTTCAAAATAAAGGTCTTATGATTCTTAAAGCCCTTCCTAGCAATAAAATGCCCAAGCTAACCTCTTTGAAATCATGAGCACTCTTATTGAGCGTGGGGAAATTATTGAGGCCTTGGAAGCAAGCCTTGAAGAAAAGGGTAAGATTGAAAGAGATGATGCTATGGAGAAAGCATCGTTAGAAGATGCTCTTGAGGAAGAGCAAGAGACTCGTGCTTCTCTAGAGGAGAAACTAGAATCTATCGAGGAGTCTCATAATGAAATAATTGCTAAAATCATTAAAGAACGTGATCATGCTCATGCAAAATATAAAGTGTTTAAAATGGAAAATGCTAGATTAAATAATGAGCTTGATAAGATTTCTTCTTCCATCCCTAATGTCAATGATGCTTGTTCTACTAACTCAATTTCTTGTGAAGCATCTATGTCGAAGGAGAATGTTGAGCTAAGGGCTCAACTTGAGTCGCTTACTAGCAAGTATAGGATGTTGGAATAAAGTCATAAAAAGCTATCTAGCTCTAATGATGATCTTCTAGCATCCTATTCTTGTCTAAAATTAGCTCATGAGGCCATCACTTCAAAGGTAACATCTTGTGTGCCTCATGTGGATGATAGCACAAGCTTAACCAAAAATGCTATATTGCCATGTGCTAGTCCTAGTAGTTCATCCACTAAAAATGTTGGTACATCATGTGATGAATTACTTGCTTTGCCTTGTTGCTCTAACAATGATGCATCTACCTCCTCTAGTACTTGTGTTGTCACTAAAACCATGTAGAGAAAAGAGGAGAGCTCAAGGCCCAAGCCACTTCCTTGAAGAAAGGCTTGGAAAAGCGTCATGAAGGTAAGCGTGCACTTGACAACATGTTGAGTGTGCAACAATCCCCTAATGACAAGAGTGGACTTGGATTCAACTCCAACAACAAGACCAAGTCCAAAGTTGAGAAGAAGAAGGGCCAAGTTCAAGTCAAGAATCCTGCCAAGAGCACTTGCTTCAAGTGCAAGGTTGAAGGGCAGCACGTTCGGGATTGCCCGATGAAGAAGAAGAAGCCTCTTAGTGAGAAGCAACTAGGGAAGCGGGCTCTTGTTCAACCTCGTGCTCAACCACGAGTTGAACAAAGGCCACCTCCCAAGAAGACTCAAGCCAATGCTCCTCAAGTTGAGGAGCCCATTAAGAAGAAGAAGAAGAAGAAGAAGAAGAAGAAGAAGAAGAGTCGGTGTTGCTACCTTTGCCGCGGCAAAGGTCATCTTGCTTCTTCATGCACTAACGGTACCTTATCCAACCCTATCATAATTGATGATGATTATTCTCTTGGGAAGGATAGAAGTGGCAATGTGTTTGCCAAATATGTGAGAGCTCAAAGTGGTGTCAAGAAAAGCACCATTTGGGTTCCCAAGCCAATTGTGACTAACCTCTTAGGACCCAACTTGGTTGGGGACCAACAAGCTCAAACTTGATCAATAGGTGTTGGTGGAGGACATTGGTGATTTGGCTACTTTTGAAGAATTGAGGGATCTTCATGGTTTATTTCTCAAGCCAAGTCAATTGGAATATATTGCTCTATCTCATATCCAATGCTTCCTCCTTGCGATAACTTGTATTTAACTCATATATAGATTGAAAGTTGCTTGTTTCCTTGCATGTGTTAGTCTTGTTCCTAGCATGTGCATGTATATGATATGCTTCTATCTTACTTGTCTTGTTGTTCAAGGTTTTGTTTGATAGTTGTATATCATGTATTTGTAACTTTGTGTTGAGCCTTTATTGAATCTTGTGTTGATTTCAATTGGCTTTTTGAGATATTAATGGACTATCCCATTTTGGGGGAGTGATGTGCTTTGTGCACTTCACAAACCTAAAAATGTGTATACATGAGGCACACCACCTAGTATTGATATTTCAATATTATCTAGTTACTATGTGGTATGTCATATTCATGAGAAATTCAAATTCTATAATGTCCATTAATTTCTCTAGTTGGTTTTATTTGCCTCTTGTTTAAAAATAAAATGAATTATCACATTATGGGGGAGTAATAAGCTATGTGCATATTACAATCCCATAAAAATGTGAACATTTGAGGTTTGCCACTTAGATTTGATATTATAAATTATCTTTCCTATGTGGCATGTTTGCTCGAACAAGTCCAATTTCCTTTTGGTTATATTTTGGCTCTTGTTTGGGTGTGTTTGCTTGGTGTGGTTTTTCTCTAATATGCATTCCTATATATTTTTGGAGAAACCATTTGTTTCATCTTATTTTAACCATGGCTTTGCCGGTTGGTTCGAATAGTTGAAACTACCAACAAACCTTTTTCAAATTTTGGCGTCTATAATTCTTATCTTTTGCCATATGCTTATTTGTTGTGAAGTTGGTCTTGATCATCATTCCTATATAACACCGAGAAATTTCTCCATATACTCCTTGTTCATGACAAGTGATTCTAGTAATTGTGGTGGATTTTGTAGATCATCTTCACATTGGCGCTTGCTTTTAAATTGCTCTATTTATTGCCCTCTTTGCCTCTTGCAAGGATCCTATCTTTCAATCGGCATTGTTTAGTGTTTTAGATAAAATATGGAGAGTAATGATCCCTTGTGCATGCATTTTGTATTCAAATGCAAATATCTAAGATAATGCATTAATCTTGGGGGAGCATTCCTTTTTATTTAGAACACTATTCTATCTATCAATTTTTTATCCTCTCAATTGGCATTTGATTCTTTATCTTGTGTTTGGTACCTTCAATTGGTATTAATTGGAATTTAATATCTCCACCATAGATATTTGTTCCAATTGATATTTATTGTGGGAGTCTTGATACCTTTTTGCTTTATTTTACTTTACTTGATTTCGGTCAAGTATCACCCTCTTCTTGGTATCCTTTCTCCTAGTTGATATTTTTGTTTTAATTGGTATCTTATTTTCATTTGGTGTCTTATCGATCATTTGTTGTGTTGATTTGATTCCTTTTGATATCACACTTCATGTGTTGATGTGTTTTGGAATCAATCATTTGTTGATTTGATTTTTCCTCAATCATGTGTTGATTTAGATTTTGATATAATTTGGACAACCTTTTTGTGTCACACCTTGGTGTGCTCTCTTCTTGGTTTACTTAGTGTTTTCGTCCAAATTATGTCTCGTTCGGTTCTAGAAAGCCTTTGCATACTCGGTTACTAATTTATATTATTTCAGCATGCTTATCTTTGTTGATCCAATATATAGGGTATGCTCCACCGAATTCTAAATCGGCTAAGATGTGCATGAAATTCAATTTCATATCTATATGCACATATTTATGTGGAGTATGTCCTATATATTGTAGTTGATCTAACTACTATGGAACCCAATGAGTTTGGGAACCATTTTGTATTCTAATTTTGTTTTAGGTACAATGGAGATGCATTGGATGATTGCCTCATTCATAAGGAAGGTGTTCTCACCGTGTGATTGTCGGAGTCAAGCTTTGATGTCAAACCAACTCTCATCATCTTCATCACCAATGTCATCTCGGTAACAAGTATCTACCCATGCATACTTTTCTAGTTCCAACCTTGTGTAGGTTGCCTCTTGGCATGAAAGCGTTTATATGCAATTGTTGTGGTTTTGGCCTATTTTCTTCACTTAATATATCTTTGTGATATGTGTGATGAATTTGCAAAAACCTTTTCGTCAATTGGTATTATTTCCTTGTGATACTTGTTGCCTAACTCAAAGCATCTCCACTATCTCTTGTTTCCTTAGTGATATGTGTGATACATTTGATATATTTGAAGTTCATTTATATACAATGAGATAAATTTGAGCTATGTGCTATGCTACCTTGTTCTCTTTTTCCCGAACCATTTCATATGTATATGTTTCTTTGCGGATGTATATCTTCAATGGTTGTCTAATAAGAAACTTATACATATGAGAGAGGTCATTTTTAGTTGGTATCCTATTTCTTTTTGAGCCACCTTGTGTTTCATCTATAATTCTTTGGTGGCTCCAAATTTGTCTCATGAGTGCTTGTCTTATTGTTTATTGGTATCTTTGCACACTCATGTATTTCTTGAAGATCTTTGACCTCATGCCTACCATGGTGAGCATGTTGAATTTTATTGGCTAAATGATCTCACTAGCTTTTGGCATTTTCAATTGGTTTTAGTTTCCAATTGGTATCCCTAAGCTTGTGAACATATTTTTCTAAAAGATCTTTTTATCTCGGTTGGTCCTATCTTATGATAATTTTTTGAAAATTGGTATCTCCTTATGGCTCAACCACATCTTCGGTGCAAGTGCTATGATTTGCTTTTGCATTATGCACTATTGCACTTGTTGCGTGTTCTAGATGATTTTGGGGAGCAAGGATGCCATTTTTGTGCACTTCTCTATGGTGCATGAACATTGGGGAGCTTCTCCGTTTTTTATTTAGAACTCTTGCTTTGGATCTTTTTGATTGCTTTTCTTCTTTGTGGAGATGTTTAAAATGATTTCATCTTTTTGCAATCTTTTGATCCTCAATATAGTTTGATTTCCTCTAATTTATTCGTTAAAAAGGATTGCCATCACCTTTATGGAGGAACTCACATTATATTGGCTCTCTAAATTTTTCTTCCCATTTCGGCAATCGATGCCAATGGGGGAGAAGTTTAGAGGGTTTAAGGGAATTTGGGTTTTATGCTTTTCTTGCATTTGCCATGCATGCGCTTGCATCCTTGCTCGTTTGTCTTGCAAGGATGCTCTATTCGTTATATAAACCCTCTTAAAAAGGGATTGTCATCAATTACCAAAACGGGGGAGATTGAAAGTGCATGGTTGCTCCTGTGCATGGTTTTGGTAATTAATGACAATCTCTATGGACTAATGTTTGCATTGAGCTATATTTGTAGGTGTCCATTAGCTTGCTTGTCTCCATTTGTTGGAGTCAAGGTCTTGCTTGTCCTCAATGTGTTGGAGTCAAGATTAAGGGAAGAAGATCATTTGTTGATCTAGGCCAAGGTGTTCGTCATCAAGATAAACGCCAAGTGAAGGTATGCCGAAGAGATGCTTCTCCCATATTGATGTATGGGGGAGCCACATGTGAATCTTCACCAAGCGAAGCACAATCAAGAAGATGGTTCGTCTTCAGGAGATGAAGATCGTCTCCATCGACCTCAAGTGGATTATAAGCGCAAGGCAAAGGTATGATCTTGATAGGGCTTTTATTTCACCGGTATCATGTTGTTTAGTGAGAGACCGGGTTATAGGATAGATAGTCGTACTATCAAGAGGGGCTCTCGACCGAGTATCTTGATCGTATCGTTCGTGGAGAGCTCAACCCTTTGCATCCTTGCATCTTTGAAATCATCTTTGTCGGTTCTTATTTGACTCTTATCGTGGTGTGGTCTTGGTGCTTGTCGTGCTCGTCATGACAAGGCTAAGTTCACCGAAAACGGTTTGCTTATGCGTCTTCATTTGCATTTTCGGTATTGGAGATTTTGCCGGTTCATCCTTTTTGGAAGGTTTCACCTTTCCAACCCTTTGCAAAATCTCCTTTGCTAGTTTGCCATTTTCAAAGGTTGCTTTTGTCGTCCTCTTTCCAACAAAATTGTTTTTGCTTCATTCGGACTTCAATTGCAAAAGAATCGGTTTTTCGGTTTGCGAAAAAGAGCTTTCCAACTTTCCCCATTTGGTTTTATAATATTTTTTTGGACTATGATGTTTCTCTGCATAATCTTGTTGTGCTCACTGTGACGATTCCAACGAGTCCAAGATTATCGAAAACGGAGTTCATTTGCAAGAGTTATGGGGTTATGCTTTTCTGTGTGGATCTACCCCGGAGATGGTCCGGAGTCTCCGGTCTCACCGGAGTAGTCTCCGGCCCCTGTTTTTTTGTGGTGCGCTCCTGGACTCGGTCCGGAGGTACCCCGGAGATGGGGTGGAGTCTCCGGACCGTCGGAGTCTCCGGCCCTCTTTTTCTCTCAGCCATTTTGCATCTGTGTGGTGCGCCTCTGGATAGGGGTCCGGAGCTCTCCCGGAGGGTACCCGGAGTCTCCGGCCTGGCCGGAGTCTCCGACCCCAATGACCGGAATCTCCGGCCTCCCCGATGACCTAGCAGGCCGGAGTCTCCGCTCACTTACTCCGGAGTCTCCGGCCTAGACAGGCTCCAACGGCTAGTTTTTTTGGGGGGGGGAGGGGGGCTATAAAAAGCCTCCTCCCCCCCCCCCCCAAACCTGGCTACACACCTTGCTCACTTGTTCTTACTCTTCCCCTTTATTCTAATCTTTGTGAGCTTGATTCCTCTCTTCCCCTCCAATGATTCTTGCCCAAATTTAGGGTTTCAAGAGAGGAGATCTAGATCTACCATTCCACCAATCAAAATCTCTTCTAAGTGAGGAGAACCTTGTGGATCTAGATTTGGGGTTGCTTTGTGTTCATCCCCTTTGTTCTTCCTCTCCTATTCCCCCCAAAGCATTTGTTGCTTGGTTGGAATTTGGGAGTGAATGACTTGATCACTTTGTGTGTTATTGCCTCTTGCATTTGTTGCATCGGGTTGCTCTCCCTACGGTGATACGTGAAGATCGACGTTGAGAAGCTTGTTACTCTTAGGTGCATTGTGTTCCCAAGAGCTTGTTGCCTCTTGAGTGCATTGTGTACCCTAGACGGTTGGAGGTGCCGCGAAGCCTTCGAGTTGCAAAGCTTCGGGACGAGTTTGGGAGCCCCCAATTGAGTTGTGGGTGTGTGCCCCAAGAAGAGTTGTAAAGGGCTCCGGAATCCGCCTTGAAGGATTCCGATAGTGGAAGGTGAACCAATCCCTTGGGTGAGGTTCATCGGAGAATAGGGTGAGGCCTTTGTGGCATCTTGAGTAGGCCTCTTGTGACGAGCTCACACCCCTCCAACGAGACGTACTCCCTTAACAAGGAGGAACTCGGGAATACATTCTCGTCTCCACGTGCCTCGGTTATTTCTATACCCAAGCTTTTACTTATGCAATTTATATTGTGATAGCCTTCGTGCTTGAAGTTCATATCTTGCTATCACCTTGTTGCTTGAATTGCTTGGCATAAGTTGTTGGTGCACATAGGTGAACCTAGAATATTAGGTTGTTGGCTTGTTAATTTAAACACATTGTTTTATTCTGCAATTATCAAGCCCCTAATTAGAAAAAGTGTTAATCGCCTATTCACCCCCCCCCCCCCTCTAGGCGACATCTCGGGCATTATTGTTCTTTCAATTACCATATCTGACAAAGGAGTGCATCAGTGTAGAGCACATATCCAATACTTGGATTGCTGGGCACATATCCACAAAGGAGAGCACCTCAAGCACAATCCCATGAACCAGGAGACTGGAATAACTGAACTAGGGCACATATGTGCTCTAGAAGAAGCACAGGAAAGCATAAAAGGAATTTCCGAAGCTAAGTTTATTAGCTAGCTTCTGTGTAACTCATTTGGAGGCCTCACAGCATGCTTAGCTAAATCAATTAGCTACAGAAATAATGTCACACTTGCACAAAGCTCAGAGCACAGCCATGGCAACATATCAAGTGAGATCCATCAGAGCAGCAGCACACCTCTGAACCTAAAGGTTCATAGTAGCACACACCTGCCCACAGCCAGTATCAAGACATGGATTCAGATAAGTAGCAGCTGACACATAGCATCACAACCACTGCCACCAGCTAGAACAGCTCCACTAAAAGCTAGAGGAGCATCACAGTATCATCCAGTATCATCACAGAAGCAATAGAAGAACTCATCACCTAAACAATAACAAAACCTAAAATTACAGCTACACATTTAGCATCACAGAGCAGGGCTCAAAGGCCAGGAGAGGGAGCTAGATGAGAGTAGGAGAGAGGGAGAGAAACTTACCAGCGCCCTAGGTCGTAACGCCAGGACGACGGGGCAGTGCCCGTGTGGTCCTGGAGGAGGACCAAGGGATGACGCGAGCTCCACACCAACACCACGGCGGCATGAAGGCGAGCTCCACATCAACCACGGCAGAGCAGCGAGGGTCGGGAGCACGACGACGTCGCACTGCAACCGAAGCCCTAAATAGGGGTGAAGGTGCGCACGGCCACACCAGGAGGGGAAATCTAGATCGAAGCGGATGGGTCGGTGAAGCATCGCAAGGGCTTTCTTTTGCGCCCTAGCACGGCGGCGGAAGTCGCCGGGGCTGGCCGGAGTCAGCCGGCGATGGTGGAGGTGAATGGGATCGAGAGGAGCTGGGATAGAGAGAGAGGGGAGAGAGAGAGGAGAGGGTTCTGGCTCGGTCGGTCGGACCCGAGCCAGGAACCAGGTTGACCTGGTTCAACCAATTGAACCAGGACCTAAATGCAATTACAAATTTTACCGTAGATCAAATTAAATCAAATTCAAATTCAAAAATAAGAATTCGAATAAATTCCTATAAATAAATTAAAATATGTTTTCAACTCAACATATCATAAGGAGTCCAAATATGAATTTTATTTCATTTATTGAAAATTATTCCTCAAGTGAAAAATTCAAAGCTCCTTAAATGAATATGATTTGAATTATTTCCCAAAAATAAATTCTTTTCTCCAAATCATTTGAAAATAATTTCTTATATGTGTAATTCAAAAATATTAAGTGGAAATGAATTAAACTATTTTTTAGAAATTATTTTCTTAAAGAAACCATTAAGAAATTAGAAGTACATTTATTATATTTGAATTAAGTTTATTAACATTCTGTAAATGATTGTCCTGTTACTCATCCTAGGTAAAACACACAAAGAAGAGTTCACTTAAAAATCATTCACTCTTGTGTTAATAATATTTGTTATGGTTAAGTGATTAAAAGTTGAATAAATAACCATAGCATGATGTTATTGAAATATTTTCTTAAAGACATTAAAATTGATGATTTAAACTTTAAAATCTTACCTTCATTGAGAAGTACCTTATCAAATAAATAAATAACATAGTTCTAAAGGAATAAATATTATGAAATAACATAAGTTATTTTCTTAATTAAAGTAGTAAACACTTAAGTTTTCATGTTATCTCAATTCAAAGTACTTTAATAAACCCACAAATTATAAACACTAATTCATCCTGAACACCTAAAGTCACTTTACACCTATGAGCTTGGGTATTTTTGGGGTAATTACGATGCATCTCATATATATGCATATTAGCATCTTGCAAGTGTTTCCAGTAGTCCTTACCCGGACTACATTGCTATTTTCAGATCTCGGGGTTTTGACGCAACCCTGGAACCCCGAAGGGCATGAACTGCCACCTCTATCACAGGCAAGTTCATCACTTGCTCATACCTCTTGAAATATTTGTTAGAAAACTATTTACAAAAACTTAATATACTATCACCTTTATAAAAAAAGAAATCATAAAACCTATTTCTTTAATAATATGACTATTTGGCTATCTACCTGCTTGGTGGTAACCTATTATGGTTGGCAGATGGGACCATGGTAAGATGAATAGGTCCGGAGGTTCCATTTGCAAGGGAAAGTATTACCTAGGAATTAACAACAAATGCCGTCATAATGATTGCGCCGTAAAGACGCGTTAACCATAAGACCTGGAATGGGAAGGGAAATGCCATCTGTGATACTTCTCTCGGACGCATGTCAATGGGTAGCCAGTTCCGTACGCTGTAGATCTTGCGAGACTACATGCAACATGGGTGGGACCCCTTAGTTCCCACGGTTTCTGGTGCCTATGATGGTCTGCAAGGGGGTGCCTAGGTATTGCTTCCTTGCGAGGAAGGACAGGGGTGATTCTGCTATGCATGAGTTAGTCTGCAAGGGGATGCCTAGATAGTTCTACCTGACGGGGTAGATTATCAGGGGTGATTCTGCTGTGCATGAATTGGGTGGGCATGCGTTGTGCGGAGAAGCACGGTGAATGACTTGGATCAAAAATTGGGCCCCACACCAAAGAGAGTGTGGACAGGAACTTAAGCCTGGTTGTGCAACAAAGTCTTGATCTCTTATGGGTAAAGTAACGCACCTCTGCAGAGTGTAAAGAATTGTAACATGTTACTCCCTGTTCCGGGTAGGAGCTGCGAACGCTGCAGGAAAGGAACTCCATGAAGTTCTAGCCCTATGAAGGATGACAGGCATAGTTTTCAGAATAAAAGCTACCTCTTGAAGAAATGTTTACAAAAACCTTGCATTAAGCTTAAGGCTCCCTGGAGTCTAAAGTTGTAGCTAGTGCATCAAACTTCCCACCGTACATAATGGACTTGCTGGGTAACGCTGGTTACTCACCCTTTCCCTTTTGACCCACTGCTTAGATATTGGAGCCATCAGAAGAGATGTCAGGTGTACGAACAACGTCGAGAAGGTCTTCCACAAGGATCCAGCCAACTTGGTAGAGCTAGAAGAAATCCACCGTAACTTCAACAACAGACGATCGGCGACAACAATGACAATGAAGGAAAGAATGTCAAATGGAAGGGCAAGTACTATCTGGGTAAAGATATTCCTGATGGGATAGGTTAGGTGAAAGTGCATGGTTGCCCCCATGCATGGTTTTGGTAATTAATGACAATCTCTATGGACTAATATTTGTATTGAGCTATATTTGTAGGTGTCCATTAGCTTGCTTGTCTCCATTTGTTGGAGTCAAGGTCTTGCTTGTTCTCCATGTGTTGGAGTCGAGGTTAAGGGAAGAAAAATGTGTGTTGATCAAGGCTAAGTGCGTGTTGATCAACACTCAAGTCCAAGTGAAGATGTGCCGAAATGTGCTTTCCCCATCTCGGTGTATCGGGGAGCGTCATGTGAATCTTCATCGAAGCGCAATCGAGGAAGGTGTTGCATCTTGAGGAGTTGAAGATCGTCAATTATTTTCATCGACCTCAAGTGGATTAATGCGAAAGGCAAAGCTATGATCTTGATAGGGCTTTTATTTTACCGGTCTCATGATGTTAGTTGAGAGACCGGGTTATAGGATAGATAGCCGTACTATCAAGAGGGGCTCTCGACCGAGTAACTTGATCGTATCGTTCGTGGAGAGCTCAACCCTTTGCATCCTTGCATCTTTGAAGTCATCTTTGTTGGTTCTTATTTGACTCTTATCGTGGTGTGGTCTTAGTGCTTGTCGTGCTCATCATGACAAAGCTAAGTTCACCGAAAATGGTTTGCTTATGCGTCTTCTTTTTGCGGTTTCGGTATTGGAGATTTTGCCGGTTCATCCATGCGGAAGATTTATCTCTTCCATTTCTTTGAAAAATCTCCATTGCTTGTTTGCCATCTCCAAGGGTAGCTTTTGTCGTCCTCTTTCCAACAAAATTGGTTTCACTTCTTTCGGACGTCAATTGCAAAAGATATGGCTTTTTCGGTTTGCGAATAGGAGCTTTTAACTTTCCCCATTTGCTTTTATAATATCATGATGGACAATGATGTTTCTCTGCATGATCTTGTAGAGCTTTTCGTTGCGAGTCTAACGAGCCCAAGATCATCGAAAACGGAGTCCGGATGCAAAAGATATTCCCGTTTTCGTATTGCTTTTTCTGCTGTTTTTCTGTGGGGCGGAAGTTCCGGCCCGGAGACCGGAAATTCCGGCCCCGGAAGTTCCGGCCTGTACCCCGGAATATCCGGCCCTATTTTTCCATATGAGGTTTTTGGCTAAGTCTTTTTCGCGTTTCTCTCTGGAGGGGTTCCAGAAATTTGCTCCGGAAGTTTCCTCGGAAATTTCCGGGGGTCCGGAAATTCCGGTCCTTGGTCCGGAATATCCGGCCCAAGGAAAATTGGGCTAAGTCTTTTGCGCTTTTCTCTCGGGTGGGGGTCCGGAACTTTGCACCGGAGGTTTGCTCCGGAAATTTCCGGGGCACCGGAAGTTCCGGTGTTAGCCCCGGAATATCCGGCCCCAGGACGGAAGTTCCGGCCCTTAAACCCGGAATATCCGGCCCCACGTTTTTCCAACGGCTATATTTTTGGGGGAGACTATAAATAGCCCCCTTCTTCCCCAAGGGGGGGGGGGGCTGCTCACTTTTTCAGCTCATTTCCTCTCTCCTCCATTGTTGCAAAACTTGTGAGCTTGATTCCTCTCAATCCCTCCAATGATTCTTGCCCAAATTTAGGGATTCAAGAGAGGAGATCTAGATCTACCATTCCACCAATCAAAATCTCCTCTAAGTGAGGGAAACTTATGGATCTAGATTTTGGGGTTGCTTTGTGTTCATCCCCTTTGCTTTTCCTCTCTCATTCCCCCCAAAGCATTTGCTACTTGGTTGGAATTTGAGAGTGAAGTATTTGACCACTTTGTGTGTTCTTGCCTCTTGCATTTGTTGCATCGAGTTGCTCTCCCTACGGTGATACGTGAAGATCGACGTTGAGAAGCTTGTTACTCTTGGGTGCATTGTGTTCCCAAGAGCTTTGTGCCTCTTGGGTGCATTGTGTACCCTAAACGGTGGTGGTGCCGTGAAGACTTCGACTTGTGAAGCTTCGGCAAAGCATGCGAGCCCCCAATTGAGTTGTGGGTGTGTGCCCGAAGAAGAGTTGTAAAGGGCTCCGGAATCCGCCTCGAAGGATTCCGATAGTCGAAGGTGAGCCAATCCCTTGGGCGAGGTTCATCGGAGAATAGGGTGAGGCCTTTGTAGCATCTTGAGTAGGCCTCTTGTGGCGAGCTCACACCCCTCCAACGAGACGTACTCCCTTAACAAGGAGGAACTCGGGAATACATCCTCGTCTCCGCGTGACTCGGTTATTTCTATACCCGAGCTTTTACTTATGCACTTTACATTGTGATAGCATTCGTGCTTGAAGTTCATATCTTGCTATCACCTTGTTGCTTGCCTTGCTTAGCATAAGTTGTTGGTGCACATAGTTAACCCTATTAATTTAGGTTGTTGGCTTGTTAATTTAAACATATAGTTTTATTCCGCAATTATCAAGCCCCTAAATAGAAAAGGTGTTAATCACCTATTCACCCCCCCCCCCCTCTAGATGACATCCGGGAAATCGTTTGTTCTTTCATTGGGGCCGTGCCAACAACCGTAGTGGATTAGGTTTAGAGCTAGAGCTAATCTCCTGCTTAGTGCTACGAATTGTCTCTTCTCTGGATTTCAGTTGCACGAGGCTATCCTCTATGTATCGAGGAAGTTCTCGAAGTTTTGTATTGAATAGTGTTGTAATCCTATAGTGTTATCTTGGACCTGCTATGTTTCTGTTGTATCACTCTGAGGGATGTAATATTCACGGATAGGTCCTTCTGTGGGTATTATGTCAACGACTTGCACACTATACCATGCAGTGGTGTGCTGGGTCACCGCACATGCAACTAGAATTAACTGTATCATTAAAAAATATCATTTTTTTTGTACCTGAATAAGAACAAAAGTTCTCTATATGGCTGAAAATTTTCAGTAAAAATAGTTTTATTTTGGGATCCAGAAAAACCGTTACTCCCTCCGATCCATATTAATTGTCCTTAAAAATCAAATATATATATATAGCACTAAAATATGTCAAGATACATCCGATTAAGCGAAACTTAATATGAATTTGAGGGGAGTAGTATAAAAAGGAATTAAAACTATTTTTTGACCCAATAAATTTGGGATGTGCATAGTATATGTGTATACGTAGATGAATATTTTTTATATAGATATTTGTAGAGAGGCCCAGAACTCTTCCATGGACTAGTGGTAGCCGTGCAAAAGCGCATAAGGGCTAGATCCCGGGTTCGAGTTCTCACTTCTACCTTAATGACAAAGTCGGGGTGGAGTCCCCTCTCCGGTCTTGTTATTTTTTTAGAGAGACGCAAAAATACAGTCCATCCGTTCCAAAATATAGGATGATACAACTCTTTTACTCTTTCTCAGATTCGGATATATAGACATATTTTAGTGTGTAGGTACACTCATTTCGATCTTTATATGGTCAATATCAAAATAGCTTAAACATCATAAACGGTGAGAATATGTTGAAAATTTTGTGTGCTTGGGAGTTATAAGCAATGTCGTTTATGGCACCATCAGAAGCAGGTGCATCCAATGCCCTCTCACGATTGCACAGCCTTTTCGCACAATCTCGGCGCGTTCCCTCCCCGAGGAAACAAAACTAGGCGGACGCAATTACTACAACTAGCTTCTACTCCGTAGTACTCCACTACTAGTAGTAGCTGAAACGCGCACGAGTTTTTGCAAAAACCGTTTCATCTCGACCGCTTTTGACTTTGCGCTACCCACAAATACACGGAATACGCCCACTGGTTCTCGCTTTTCTTTTTTTTTTGGGTAGCATCCATCAAAGCAAAGATAGCTACTTGTCCTAGCAGTACGTCCCGAAAAGATTTGTTTTGCCCTGCCGATCGATGTAGTGGAATGGAAGCACTAGTGGAGAATAGTATAGCCAGCACCAGGTCGCAACGTTGTGTCACGTCATTTATAGTCAATCTTATAACCAACATATGTAATAGGTAGATTTAAGATCCTACTATTTTATTAGTACATGGCCAACATGATACCCTTACAAAGTGTATAGGAGCACGTGCTGCAGCTGGCTCTTATCGTATAATCCGCTTCTCTTCTCTCTCTATTTCTCTCTCTTCTAACTCAACACAAATATACTATCTAATGGCTTATAGTCGACTGAGTCAGCTCTATTATACTCCCTCCGTTCCATATTAGATGACTCACAAACAGATGTATCCAGTTATATTTCACGTCTAGATATATTCATTTGAAGTCATATAAAACGGAGCGGAGGGAGTACTTACTCTCAACTTGCAGTCGATAGCAGAACAGCACAGCCAAATTAGCACTCGATAGCACACACTGTCACTGTAGTCGTCAGCTGACTCCACAGCTACCCACTACATGCTTTTCCTGTTTTCTCCTTGAGAAATCAAGCCACTCCCTCCCTCCAGGTATGCTCCGTGTGCAATTAGGGCGTGTTCGGCAACCCTCCACTCCACCGAAATCCGTCGATCCGGCTTCTCCTATGTCAAAACTGCTCTCAAAGAGGAGCGAGGTGTGTTCGGCGCTGCTCTGCTCTGACCAGCTAATTTTTTTTTTGGGAATTTATACAGAGAGCTGAGGACGAGCAGCGCGCGGGCGAGCAGCAGGCCGGCGAGGCGCAGCCGCGCGCGGGCCTCGGCGAGCGGGAGGAGATCCGGGGAGGCGCCGGCCGGTGCTGCTGCCGCTCGATTTGGGGGCCGGCGCTCGTGGAGGAGATCCGCGCGTGGGGTCCAGGGGCACGGCGTGGCAGACCATGTGGTGGCGGAGCTCCTCCTCGAGGCGCGCCATGGCGAGCTGGACGGCGACGCCAGCGCGGCCGGCGCCGGAGGCGCCACGCGCGAGGTGCTCCACAGCGACATCGAGGTGCTCCACGCGCGAGGTGGCCAGGGACTTGACGATGTGCTGCGCGGCGGCGAGGACCTTGTCGAGCGGGCCGAAGGAGAAGGGCGGTGGCCGGAGGAGAGCGGGGCGGTGGCCGGAGGAGAGCGGAGCGGCGGCCGGAGGAGAGCGGGTCGGGTGAAGGGGAATGAGATTTTGGACTTGAGGAAGGAGACAGAGGAAGGAGAGAGATCGAACCGTTTTCCCACTTGGCGGTGGCAATTCGTGGTAATTTTGGACTGCTCCGGAATCGACTGCTCCACGGATCGGCAAAAGGGGTGCTCCAATCTTTGTACGTGCAAATCGAGCTGCTTCTCGGATCTGGCTCCGCAGAGCAGGTGTGTTCGGTGCTGCTCCGCTCCGCTCCGACGGGAAGCTGGGAGCCGGAGGGTTGCCGAACACGCCCTTAGCCTGCTAGTTTTGCCTGATCGGGAGCAGAGCAGTACTGTGAGCAGAAAAAGATTACTCCTATTTAATTTAGGCAGAATCTAATCAAAAGCGCCGCACCGGAAGGTTGAGAATGCGGCGGGCAGATTGCATGCTCTTTTCCCTATAGGGGAGAGCACATGCATGCATGCAAGATTCTGCCACCTCATAGTGACGTTAGCACATTAATTACAAAATTCGAAAATTTGAACTAATTTTTCTTCTAAACCGTTTGTCCGATTATCAATCCGTTTATACTGTTAAATTCGTCTCGACGAGGCCTTCATAACTAGATCCAATATTAATATGTTTTGATGAACTTTTTTTCCGCACAAGTTACCATATTATAGTACTATGGCTACCAGATTAGCATCAAAGAGCTACCCAGATAATTATACATGGTTACTACATAACTTTTTACACGTTTGTACACAATTACAGCACATCTACATATGTAGTGTGATGAACTTTTTCGTCACATCAGTTACCAGATTAAAACACTATGTCTACCAGATTAGTATCGAACAGCTACCATGATAATTATACATGGTTATCGGATAATTTTTCAAAACTTTTTTTAACATTGCAATGATATATACAACTTGAGAGTTAGATTTCAACTGTTTTCAAGACCTAAGAGATGGTATTATTGCACATATACCAATATCATGTTGTCTTAGATTGGTGTAGAATAGTGTATAGAAACCTGATAACCAAGTTATTATAATCTGGTAGGTTAGTGATAACAATCTGGTATCTGCTGACGAAAAAAAAGTTGTCAAAACATGCCAACATGGGATCTAATTTCGTAGATCTCGACGTGACTAAACCAACGATGAAAACGGATTTTTAATTGGATTATCGGTTTGAGAGATAAAAGTTTTTAATATAATGATCAAAAGGAATATAAGATGACATCATAGCCACGTCACCGTATGCATGCCTACTGAAACCGCCGCACGAAGGCTCGCTTAATGCGGCGCCGCTAGTTAGTCCTGTCCTTTAATTTAACTATATTATTTTCGGACTAAGGGTAAACTACCGAGCTGACACGACATACGTAAATCTCACTGTCTTTGGCGTACACGCAGCTCCAAGTCGCAGTCGCAGACCAGATATATAGCAGCACTTTGTTCAAAAAAAAAAGCAGCACTTTGTCCAAGATAGATAGCTAATTGATGAACAAATAAAATATCCCGACTCCACGCATGCACGCCGCCCTGAACGCCAGCCCGTCATGCTCGCCTCCTCCCTCCTATATATAACTGGCCTCCTGAGCTTTCACCTCCACCGCCATCTCAGCTCACCATCTCTCTTCCTCCTTCCTACCCAGGCTCAAACAACATCACACAAGCTCACAGTAGCAGCCTGCAGCAGGGACCTCAAATCAGACCGAACACAATGGGGCTCTGCATGTCTAGCGACGTCGCGGCGGTGCTGGCCGCCTCGACGGCGATGGTGCTCCTGCCGACGGGGGAGCTGCGGGAGTACCCGCCCCCGGCCACAGCGGCGCGGGTGCTCGAGGACTCCGTCGAGGCAGGAGTCGGCTGGTTCCTTTGCGACGCCGACGCGATGGGGTTCGAGGGCGCCGTGTCAGCCGTCCGCGGAGGCGACGAGCTCCGCCCGGGGCAGATCTACTTCGTGCTCCCCGCGGAGGCCCGACGCAACGGGCTCCGGCGAGAGGATATCGCAGCGCTCGCCGTCAGGGCGTCAGCTGCGCTCGTCAAGAAGGCCAGCACCGCCGGCGGACGGCGCAGGCGCGCCGGCTCCGTGTCGCCGCTCGTGTTCGCCCCTCCCGCGGAGAAGGTCGACCAGAACGCCGCCGCTTACAAGAGTGTGCCGGCGAAGAGGCGGCAGGCGGCGCGCGGCAAGACCGCCGGGAGGATGCAGCCGCGGTTCGCCCCGGATCTGACCGCCATTCCCGAGTGCTGCGACGCGAGTGAGTGATCCACGATCGAATGGCGTTTCGCGGGATCGAAAAGAACAGAACAGAACGGAGATTTGGGGATCGATTGCAAATTTCCAGTCTCCAATCTGGAGGCGCTCCGGCCATTCTGGAGAGGAAAAGACGCGGACCTGGCGGGGGCTCCATCAGCGCCTGAGAAAGCGGGGCGCCGTCGGATCCTTATCGAACGGTAGTCACCGGCTAGGCGCGCAAGATATATCTGTTCAGATGTGGCTGATACGAAGACGTTATGGTGGATTAGCATGTGTAATTAGTAGGAACACAATTTTGCTTGTGAGTAGTTGGTACGTGCTCTGGAGTCGAAGGATTGTAGGTAGATTCGTTCTCTGTGAATATAAACTAGTGGAATTGCCAAAAATATGAACTTTATGTGTAGTACTGGTCTGTTTTGATCTGTCGGTAGTATTAGACGATGTTCCACCTGCAATTAAAATGGCAGTATCATCTTGCTTCAAAAGTTCAAAACCAGATGAGATGAGAAGACGCAGTGACTGCATCGGGGGCGCTAGCTCCTGAAAGTTGCACTTCGCTGATCTAAACGCTAATAATGGTGCGTACGTGCACCTGAAAGTTGCACCATGCATGGCATGGCCCAGACTAATGTCGACGCTCCTTTGGACACTTCGATCACACCAGATGATCTTAAGGACAAAGCTAGCGGGGTCTGTATGTCCTGCATTTGCTTTAATGTGCAGCTGATGATAGTGCCACAGATCTTGTAGGAGTACATCATGTCGATTGATCGGCGCTCTATTATTAATTACATAGAACCAAATTCGTGCATACACTAACTTAAATGTTAAAGATCCGTGTTTGTCGAAAACGTTCTAATTTCAAAAGCGAATTTGCGGTAGTGAACATTTTCATAAGAATCTTGCAAAGTAACCTGAATTTCAAAATCGTCTACCTCATGTCGCTCGATCCCTCTATTATTAATTAGATCCAGATTCATGCATATGCTAGTTTAAAAGTTAGAAGATAGCATTGTCTGAAATTTTCAAATACTGATCCTAACAGTGGTGTAATTTTGTTTTTAAAAAAATACTTGCAAAGTTACCTGATTTTCTAAATAAAATTCGTGTGACCTGATTCGAACCTGACATAACCTAAATTGATTGCACGACATTCTTAAGTACGAAGCTGTATTTCTAATCACTGGATTATATTAAAACCACGATTAATCACCTAAATACCGAGTGAATAATGTTCATCCATGGCATGGCCAAATGTTTGGAAAAAATCCAGTCTATCTCCGTTCAAAAACTTTGTTTAGTGTGAAGTACTGCTGACTTTTTTTTATTATCCGTATTTACAAATGGTTCGAACGCACCGAATTTATGATTTAATTGTAAATTAGAACACCCAATAACGCGGACTATGTAAAGGGTTATATTCGAGCACTAGGCTCTACTGTGGTACTTCTCGTGTGTGCAGTCCCTACTCTTTTCCCCTACTTCCTCCTCATTCTTATGTTTCTTACATCTTCATTGCTGATCACACAACTCCATGCTCCTCCGCAGAGTACAACATCGTGGCGTATACGTTCATGGTGCAAGTATGATATTTTGTGCCTAGATTTCTAGCTTCTTTTGAAGTTTTTTTAAATTATTCATAAAAATACGCTCAACTTTCAAGAGGAAATTTCGAAAGATGGGTGGTACACTGGAAGTCTAGAACCCACTTCTAGACAAGCATCGAAATCATATTTCTAATTTAGAGAAGTCATAAAAAACATGGATGAAAGGAAATCAAAGAAGTATCTTTCGTGTGTAGTTTGAAACTTAAATATGACCATTTGTGATTTGTATGAAAAATCACAAAAAAAAACATATTCAGGTTGTGTACCAAGTTTCAAACTTTATAACTTAAATATGACGAGTTGTGATCTTCTGTGTTTTCACATTGTTTGTACCATATCATAACTTGCTATGAAAATTTAAAATTTTACAAGAGTTGGTTTGTACCACTTACGTAGATGCATGATTTTTTCATATTTTTCGTAACTTCAATATATTACGTTCACTACGTGTTCGAAAGTTGGGTTTCCGTGTACGTTCATTCAATAGATGATTTCTACTCAAATTACCCAAACAATTAAGATGCTCACAATCTTGCTGACTTGGCAGTCACATCTCGGGGTGGCCTGGAGATAGACAAGGGTTGTGAAATATCTCCATAAGAAATATCTTTGCATGCATCGACCTTATTAGGTACTAGCTAGATCGTACTCCTTCCTATCAATTATTCGAGCCAACAACTTTCCCTGTGGCTGTGCTGCTTCACCGCACCAGCATTTGCTGATCAGTACTGCTACGTACCATTATTTTGATTCCAAAAACATAAACATCACCAGGATATTTAATTTTCACGACAATTGCTTGCAGCCTTCAGCCTTGCACCCCAAAATCATGAAATAAGTGAGGAATACCGTCTGGTTTCACGTTGTGCTTTCGATTAACAGTGCCATGCATTGGTTCTTGTTATGATTTTTAAGTGAAAGAACAGCAATCCGTCACCAGATCAGACATGTACAACTAGAAATTAATTACACCTAGTACACCGATGGTCTTCTTTTCCACGAATGTTCAGGCAAGCAAATACTCCCTCCGTTCCATTCAGGAGTCAAGTAATACGGAACGGAGGGAGTAGGTCAGACTTTTCTTGCCTAAGTGTTCAGCCAGTAGGAGATTGATGGCCTGGTCGACGAATAGAGCGACGGAAGCTGCAGAACTAAATGAAAAACGGTGATTATATGATTATACAAGACCGACTGATTTCGCCCCGCTATATTAATATAGCAACCAACCGATACAACTGTTGGGGCCACAGCACATCCAAGCACAAAAGAGAAAAGAAGAGAAAAAATAAAAGAAAACAATGCCGACAGCGGCAGATCAACAGAACTAAGGTGGCTTGCCACCGCTGCGCCCGCCGAACAAGTTCCACCACGCTCCTAGAGTTCCGAATCGTCGCGTACCAAGCAACACCTTCAAGAAGGACTGCGACGATGACGACGCTGCTGCCCGGCCATGGCCTAGGGTTTCCCCCGCACGCAGGGGTGAGTGGGGAAGGGGTGCAGCCGACGTCCTTCAAGAAGGAATGACGACACCCGTAGGCGTCGCCCCATCGACGTCTTAAGACGACAAGGATTTCTCCCGACCCCCAAAAAACCACTACCCCAAACGATCCGTAGTCTTCCACTCAATAACGCCGCCCACCTGCATGCGCCACCATGGTCTTGACACCACCGTCGTCGTCTCACTGTGAACCGATGCGGGGCCTAGAAACAGAAAATAGAGGTAGTCAGGGGTCGTCGGCTCTGTAGCCACACGGGAGGGAACTACCTCCACCGCTGACGCGGTAGCCGACCGGACATGGCGACAGGAGCACACCAGGCCAGCACTAGAATTGGAGGGCGGCAGCAGCACGGCCACCTGGAGGGCGTCCTCCACCGCCAGCGGCGGGTGCCGACCGGACACCGTAGGGACAAACCAGGCCGCACTGCCTGGCTGGACCCAGATCGGGTCCGCAAAGTCCGCTGCCACGCTACAGCATGTAGGTCGTCACCGCTACCCTCTGGTTCAGCGCCATCGGCCCGACCGGGCCGAAAACGGGCCCGTGAAGCTCCACCACCACCACGCTGCAGCAGGAAGGCTCCATCGCTGCCACCCCGTCACCGTCGCCTCCATCCCGGTCTCCAGGAGAAGCCGCCGCCTTCCGAGCCGCCCGGCCCGCCCGGACCTAGATCGGGCCCAAAGGGCCCAGATCTGGGCCATGCGGTCGCCGACGGCAGCTCGTAGCAGCAGCCTCTGTGCCACCAAGGGGCAGCGCCAGCGCAGGAGGAGCTGACTGGGGCCGGCGCGCCGCCGCCACCGACCGCCTCCCGCCGGAACCGCCGTCGACCGAGCCAACACCGCCGCCAGCCACCACCACCCGAGACGGGGCGTCCGCGCGCGGGAGAGGACGGCCCGCCGCCGCCGACACCACGCGGGCAAGGCCCGGTGGCACGCGCCGGCGGCGGCGGGATGGAGCTAGGAGGAGGAGGGGACTCGGGGGAGAAGGTTGGGAAGCCCCCGGTCGCCTCTCTCGGGGAGACGACGCAGGGGGGGCGCGGGTGAGAGAGAGGGAGGGGAGGAGACGGGAGGGGCGACGACGATGGTGGCCTCCAGCGGTGGCGGCGGCCCGGAGGGAGGAACCCTAGGAGCGGGAGCGAGTCCTAGGAGCGCGGAGGACTGAGTTCCACCAAAGTGACCGAAAGTCTCAAGTCTATTTGAATGCTTGTCCTACTCGTCCAAGTGCAAACCAGACTCAAAACAAAATACTCCCAGCATTATTGGTCAGGTACGCTCGGTCGGACCCGGACCCGGAGCCGGACCCAGATGAAACGAAACGGGTCCTGCGCAACGAGAGGTGGAGGCCATGCATGTGACGACGCCTTCGTGGCCGATGGACCGGAGGCTTGGAGCGCATGCACGGTGCCACGTACATCTATATATAATTGCTGGGTCGATCAGCCATAGATGATAGCGTCCGGGGTCCGTCGTGCACCTACCGCATGCGAATACAGCCTTGCACGATACTGTTTGTGCTGTGATGTCTTTTTGCGACGAATGATTCCTCCACCTAGACGACACAGTGCGCCGCTGGCCCGGATAAACAGTGATTTGGTCCTTCTGGGGTTGCACACTTGCACTAAGGCACACTTCTTTTCGGCTTCTAGGAGGGCTTGTTCGAGAAGCTCCCCTCTCCTAGCTTCTTCCAGAAGCCCGACTCAAAAATTTGCTTTGACTTTCAAACTACTCTTTTTAAGACTAATTTAGAAGTCTAAACGAATTTGTGAGTCGGGCTTATGGAAGAAGATGGAGGAGGGGAGCTTCTCGGAGAAGCCTTCATAGAAGCCGAAAAGAAGTGTGCCTAAGCTGGCCCAGTCGAAACAGTGTTATGTCTGTGCTTGTCCGATTATCAATTGTTATCGGCACATGTTTTCATTCCTTCTCCTGAATGTTCTGGACAGCTAGCTGCGACCTAGAAATGGTGGTGTTGAGGTTATAATAAGCAGTTCTTGTGACTCAAACCAGAGCCACGTCGTTCCTTCTGCTGGTGTCGGTCGTCGGGTAGGATTTTAAAATCCGGCCAGATTAAGCAAAGTACGTAGGCCATCTTTGTGTGGATGCGCTCCTATCCATTTGGAGCCCTAGTTCAAACATACGGTATTAAACAAAGCTATAACATTTCAGCTATGCCGATTACCTGGCATACACACCCATGTGACCATGTTTTGCACACTTAAATAATCGCAGTTTCCACCACGTAAAAATCAGGAAGAACTGATGTTTCAAAAATTCTCAACAAAAATACATTCCGTTGCAAAGGCAGCATAATTGTAAGTTGAAAATTTAAAATTATTTAGGAGCTATTAAAATAACAAATTCAGCCATAAATAGTAGCTGTTAATGTTACTATTCATTGCTTATTTATCATTTTCATAGCTACTAATTTTTTCTGAGTGCCAACTTTCAAATTTACATGTCTATAGAACTCTGCCTTAACTTCCCCCAACGGACTACATTCTATTGAGAATATTTCAAACATGAGTTTTTCGTGATTTTAGCAGTTTTCACTGAAAGTTGGTTTCACCGGATGCTTTCTAATTAGGCAGCATGCGGCGGCGTGATCTCCATCCGAGGGTCCACTCACGCGTTTTCGTTTGCTCGCCCCGTTTTCGTTTTTTTCCTTCTTTAGCATTCTTGGCGTGCTGCCGTGCGTGTGCGTCCCGAGGAAATTAATAAACCACTACTAGGATTGTAGCAGTGTAGCAGTAGCACCAGCTGAAACGCACACGAGTTTTTGCGAAAGCCATTTCATCTCGACCGCTTTTGACTTTGCGCTACCTAGCTATACACGGGCGGAATACGCCCACTGGTTTCCTTTCTCGGCAGCATTCATCGAAGCAATGATACGCTGTTCCCATATGTAGCAGTACGTTCCCAAAAGATATGCAGCGATAATTTCTTGCCCCTGCCGATCCATGAAGAATAAACACGTACGTAGATTATTGTCAACTTGCTAGTGTGCTACTTCCAGAGGGAATTGCAGTTTCCACCAGGCTTAGGACCGTGCGTTGCGCAAACCACCACTTCTACGTATATTTTGCAGTCTTCACCAGGTTCATGCCTAATCAGTTGCGACCTAGTCTAAATAGCCCATTGACAGCGAGTTTGTTTTAGCTCCGGGCATTACTGCTCCCTCCTCTTAAAAAATCAAAAAACATATTTATAAGTTTCAAAAAATTCTAAAAAAATCCACGTGCAGTCAATGATATATCCCACTAACGTGTAAAATGTCAGCTTCAAAAATTTCTGAGCTATACAAAAATGATAAATTTTTAGATATGAGAATGTATATTTTCAAATATTTATTTTTGTTTAACCCATAATATAAAGGATCTCAAAATTAAAATTTTGCACACTTGTGGAATACACTATTGGCTACGTCCACATGTTTTTTCAAATTTTTTGGAAACTCACAAATATGAATTTCAATTTTTGTAAACAGGAGAGAGCAGTGGTGCCCGGGATCACAAAACACTTTCCGATTGACAGCTACCTGTCATTTTAGCATGTCAGCGCAGCTATGGCTTGTCATTTTTTGGTAATCCATGCGGGACCCAACCGTCAGTTTAGCTGTCAATGGGCTATTTAGACTGGGTAGCAACCGATTAGGTGTGGACATGGTGGAGACTGCAAAATATAGGTAGAAGTGGTGGTTTGCGCAACGAACTGTCGCGAGCCCGGTGGAAACTGCAATTCCCTCCTACTCCCCACAACGATATGCGTCATAGGGATTTTATGCGGCTCTCTCTCTCTCTTTCTTTTTTTGACGTTTAGAAACTAAGCCACTGTATATATGCGAAGCAAGGTAGCTAGTTTTGCTTAATTTAGAGCAGGGTAGTGTAGATACAGTATTCAATCTAGCTATTGTCCTGGACTACGTGTAGGTAACTACCGCGGTTACACGATATTATACGGTTGCTCGTTTAAATCTGACTGACTTTGGCGCCGTCCGACGACTCGACGAGGTTCTACCTTGTACGTGCATGCAGCTACACTCCCAGACCTGACCAGATAGCAGCAGTAATAACAGAAATTCGAAATACAGAGAAAGGGGTATGCTGTAGAGTAGTAGATAGACAATAAAATATCACGATTCCACGAGCACGCTGTCCTGGCCCCCAGCCAAACGCCAGCCTGTCATGCTCCCGCTTCCCAAAGCTTCGCGACTAAAATCTCCTCGCTGTCCTGTACTACTATATAACTTGTCCCTCCCAAGCCTCCATCTCCATCTCACCATTTCTTCCCCGAAACTCAAAGTTCAGACTTCAGAACCACGGCAACATTACGCAAGCTCACAGCAGCAGCAAGCTCAAATCAGACGCGAAGGCAATGGGGCTCTGCATGTCTAGCGGCGGGGCAGCTGTGTCGGCAGTGCGGGCCGACGGGCAGGCCGCATCGTCTGCGATGGTGCTCCTGCCGACTGGGGAGCTGCGGGAGTACCCGCCCCCGGCTACAGCGGCGCGAGTCCTCGACGACTCCGTGGAGGCGGGAGCCGGCTGGTTCCTATGCGACGCCGACGCGATGGGCTTCGAGGGCGCCGTGTCCGCCGTCAGCGGAGGCGAGGAGCTCCGGCCCGGACAAATCTACTTCGTGCTCCCAGCGGAGGCCCGACGCAACGGGCTGCGGAGGGAGGAGATCGCCGCCCTCGCCGTGAGGGCGTCCGCGGCGCTCGTCAAGAAGGCCGGCACCTCCGCCGCCGGCGGCAGCGGGCGTCGCAGGCGCGCCGGCTCTGTGTCGCCGCTCGTGTTCGCCACGCCGGCGGAGAAGGTCATCGACCAGACCGCCGCCGCCGCCTACAAGACCGTGCCGGCGAAGAGGCGGCAGGTTGCTCGCGCCAAGAGGATGCTGCCGCGGTTCACCCCGGATCTGAGCGCCATTCCTGAGGCTGAGTGCGACACGAGTGAGTGATCCATCATGGAATGGCGCTTCAATCGGTCGAAGCAAGAACGAAAGTTTGGGTGGGAGATTGATTCCCTACTGGAGACAGAGCAAGAAAATGACGCTGGCGGTCGAGGGGAATCCCGGGCAGTGCGGACGGCCGTCGGATTCCGATCCGACGGAATGGATGAGTGGGAGAGGACTGAGCTGAGGATAATCGTATTATCAGATTTAGCATCTGTGGTTTGTAGCAGAACGATTTTGGCAGTGTTAGTCTAGTTGGTCCTTCGGAAACGAGAGAATGAATGGATGTGATGCGACGAAGACAAAATGTGAATATGAACTACCCTGATTCTGAATTTCTCCTGAACACTTGTTGTGCGTCTAGTGCTCAGCTGTTAATTTTCTTCTGAATGTTATGACCCTGCAATGACAACAGAGCAACCAAATGTTCTTATTTTTTTTTGGGTCGGTGCCGTGTTTGACCTAGGCAGCAGACCATCGATATCTTCTTCAGCGGTGACCAGCCATAGCCAACGCGCTCTGCTCTCCGCCCGACCTGAACTCGATCTACCTCTGCAGTTAAGCTAGGTAGCCAGGCGTTGCTATAGAGATCTTAGCTGCAGCTAGCATATGGTGAGTGATAATGCACGTGCACTGCAGGCCTAGCAGGTGAGGTAGCAGTCCCACATTGCTGTTGGACTCACAGGTCGCCCTTACCGCTGTGTGCAGGAAAGGCGGAAGTGTTTTGGCGTACGTGCTTTTCAGGTTCAACTTGAGCAGCGTCGGGCGTCACCGGCTCATTGCCCATGCCGATCGCGCGCGGCTAGAGGCGAACCGGCCGGCCTGGATTGCTCTGAGTGTTTTCAGAAGAGCGGGAGAGTGTGCTGGATTCAGATTCCTGCCGCGGAATTGCAAGATCGGCCATCCCGTCTTAACAGCACCGTTTCACGCTGCTTCTCGAGCCTCCGTCTCACCTCGTCCGTGCTACGTTCTTTCCTTTTCAACAAGTGCTTGCTAATCCGCATTTGCTCAGTGGGAGATTATCACCTCCTGCTCGTAAATGCATCTACGCAAGCTAGATCGACCTACCAGCCCACGTACACTTTATTTGGGAGACAGCCCGTTCTGAACCTTGTTTCTTCTTCTCCTCCCTTGTGCATACGAGTCGACCCGGCCAATCTTCGCTTCTGAAATGTGAAGAAATCTGCATGCGGTTTTTCTTTGTCTCAGCACCGACGATCGGCTCGCCTCGTGCACGTAGCTAGCCAACAACGTGTGCTTGTGCCGGAAAGAAACCCGTCTGCTGCGTCAGCGGTGAAATCATCCGGTCATGGAAGCTTGCATGCACCTAGCTACACCGACGTACAGTAGCTCACACAACGGCTCGGGTGGACTGGCCGGTCGCTGTTACTGTGGACGTACGTACTAGGAAGAAAGCTTTCTTTGTAGGCGGAAAAGTGTACACTTTCCAACGGTTCGAGGTCAACATGGGCAGCGTCGCCACGCCCCATCACCATTCACCCGTGCCAATCGCGCCCGTGGCTTTCAGCTTTAGTCTGCGGCGAACACACCGTGCACGTCCAGCCACCGGGCTAGTCGCTCTTCATCGCTTTAATTGGTCCGAGACTACCTTCACCGGCACACAACAAAATCGGTAGCTTAAAGCATCTCCACCAGGGGTCGCAATAGGATTCTAAAGCTCCATTAGGATCCCGGACAGAAAAACATATCACATCGGGAGTCGCAAAGGCCTTATTGTCGGGTGAGTGACCCCCGGGTATATCAAAGTCCACGACTCAATAAAAGAAGAAGAAAAGCAAACCACGAGGATCAAGCAAGCTGCTGGCTGGAGGCTCCAGGCAGCCCGTCCGGCTAGAGCTCCAGGCAGCCCGTCCGGCTGGAAGCTCCAGGCTGCCCTAAGTAATACTAGTTGGGCCTAATGGGCCACCCCTTTGTCCCCTGGGCATCCCCTTTATAAGGTGCACCAGGGAGCCCTTGAGAGGCAACCTTTAGAGGAAACCCTAGATACATATTTGGGCGGTGGAGGCTCTTCTCATCCCCACCTACCCCTTCTTCTTCCTCTAGCTAGAGAGAGAAACACAACTCAAGGAGCAACCATGTAGCCCGAGATTTATGCCATGATATACATCCGACATGCAGGACGTAGGGGTGTTACCTCCACAAGAGGGCCCCGAACCTAGGTACATCGCGTGTGTTCTTGCCGTGCTTGTGCCCAATCCCGCCGGAACGCCATCGCCGCCTTGCCCCATAATCTTTTCCATCCTAGATGGATATGCCGTGCAAACCAGCACGACATTTGGCGCCCACCGTGGGGCTAGCGGCGAGCGGATCCCGTTCTCGGCCGGACCCCTCTTCATCGACATCTTCATCACCGCCTCGGCGCCAGTTACCTCTCCCGGAGAAGCTCCGACCGCTAGTCACGTCGCCGGGCTCGACGTCTAGATCTCGGCCTAGATCAAGACCATCCGCGCCACCAACACGTGAGGCAGCAGCAGCACCGGAGCGGCACCATCGCCTGCGCATCTGCGCCGCCAAAATCTTTCGTGGCGCCGGCCTCCCTCGTCCTCTCCTCGAGCCGCCGCCGTCCTCCTCTATGCCCGCGCCGCTCCCGCACCAAGTCGTCGCCATGGCCACCGCGGGGGACGCCCATGGCTGGGAAACGGATCGAGGCTTCATCAACGTCAAGATCGTCTTCCACGCGCCCGCGCGTGCATCTGCTACTCCACCCGCGTCACCAGGCTATCCGGCTGCGCCTCGTCTCGCCCAAGCCACTGCTCCGTGCGGTGCGTCTTCCCCAAGCGAAGCGACAGCGTCCACCCCCGCGCACGTGAGAGCCCGCCGTCCGGCTTCGCATCCGCACCTCCGCGCCGGCCATCGGCCGCGTCCGGCACCTCTGGCACCGACCGGCTTCGCCTCCGCCCGCGCGCCGGCCTCTGCTGCCGCTTCTCCGCGTGCCGGCCTCTGCTGTGCCCGCGCGCACTGGACAGATTCCGCGTCCGGCCTCCTCCGCACCCGAGCTCTTCGTCTCAGGCCTCCTCCGCACGACGAGCTGCGCGTCCTCCCAGGCCTCCTCGCCGTCGGCCGTGCCCGCGCGCAAGCGAACGTCCGCGCTCGCCTCGTCCTCTCCTCAAGCGGTCGCCGCCCTCCAGCACCCGATGTCCTTCCGCGCCGTCCGGCTCCGGCCCGCGCTCGCCCGCGCGTGCCACTCCCGGTCGCGTCCGCCACATGCCGCCGTCGGCCGCGCCCTCGATGCTCCGCCTCCGAGTGGTCACGAGCCAGCCTTTCCCCATCAGCGCGCCATCGACCTCGTCCCTGACACCTCCGACCTCCTGCATCTCCGCCCGCGCGCCGGCTGCTCCCCACGGGCCTGCTTGGACTCCGCGCCGGCCATCGGCCGCGTCCGGCTCCACCTCTGTGCCGGCTGCCCTCCGCTCGCACCCGCGCGCCCGACGGTTCCCTCGCCGGCCTCCTCCGCCTCCAAAATCGGCCGCTTCCGCCCGAGTCGGCCATCTCCGTGTCCGCCCGCGGACCGGCTCCGTTCGCCCCACCTACGCCCGAGCTCCGCGTACCCTCGCCGGTTCCCGCGTGCCCTCCACCGCCGGCCGGCTCCGGCCTCCCGCTCTAGCTCTGCGCCCGTGCCCGACCCCGGCCGCCTCCGCGCCCGCCTCCGCAGGCCGCCACCGCCGCCGGTTTCAGCTCCAGCCGACCCGGCCCCGGACGCCTCCCGCTCCGGCCGTCTTCGCCTCCCGCTCCGGCCGCCTCCGGCCCCGCTCCGGCCACCGCCGCCCGTGCCCGCTCGCTTCTCCCCGGCTGGTTGCTCGGTGCAATAGAAAGGGGAGAACGTCCGGCTGGAGAAAAAGAAAAGAAAGAAGAAAAAAGAGGAGCCGGCCAGCCGGCCAGTAAAAAAAAAAGAGGAGGAAGAAAGATGGAGCCGGCCGGGCCGGCTGCGAAATAATAGTAATAAAAATGGGCCAGCCGGCAGAGAAGCTTCAGCTCCATTTGGCTGCGAGCCGGTTGCCCCTGGCCTGTTCGGCTGCAGTGCCTCTTCTTCGACTACGAAAAACAACAAAAACCGTAGATTTTGTACATCGATGTCTATTGACTAACTTCGTTTCTTGTATGACCATTTTTGCATGAACCTGCCAAGGACCTCCCGCTGGCGCTGCAGGTCCTCGACAGCTTCGGGGGCTAGTGGATCCACAAGCTGACCGGCTCCTCCAGCTGGCTGCCCCTTCGACCGGCTCCATTCGCAGCCGGGTTTTCGGGGACTCGACATCACCATCGCCCCCATCGTGAACCTCGGTAGCACTTCACCGCCATCGCCCACACCGCGAAGCTCGGGGGCTCGACGTTATCTTCGCCATCACTCCCAACTTGGAGTTCAGAAGCGCAATAGCCGCCAACCGGCAGAAGGCCAAAGATCTCGGTCCAAGGGACCCTGAGGCAAGCAGCCGTCAGCCGGCATCTCATTCCCGGGTCCTGCGCATACGCCGACCCGAAGGACTCTATCACCCCGGCCAAGAGCCCGGGGGCCGCCACGCCGTCAGCCGGCATCTCATTCCCGGGTCCTGCGCATACGCCGACCCGGAGTACTCTATCACCCCGGCCAAGAGCCCGGGGGCTGCCGTGCCGTCAGCCGACATCTCATTCCCGGGTCCTGTGCATACGCCGACCCGGAGGACTCTATCACCCCGGCCAATAGCCCGGGGGCTGCCATGCCGTCAGCCGGCATCTCATTCCCGGTTCCTACGCATACGCCGACCCGGAGGACTTTATCACCCCGGCCAAGAGCCCGGGGGCTGCCACGCCGTCAGCCGGCAATCTCATTCCCGGGTCCTGCGCATACGCCGACCCGGAGGACTTTATCACCCCGGCCAAGAGCCCGGGGGCTGCCACGCCGTCAGCCGGCATCTCATTCCCGGGTCCTGCGCATACGCCGACCCGGAGGACTCTATCACCCCGGCCAATAGCCCGGGGGCTGCCACGCCGTCAGCCGGTATCTCATTCCCGGGTCCTGCGCATACGCCAACCCGGAGGACTTTATCATCCCGGCCAAGAGCCCGGGGGCTGCCACGCCGTCAGCCGGCGTCTCATTCCCGGGTCCTGCGCATACACCGACCCGGAGGACTTTATCACCCCGGCCAAGAGCCCGGGGGCTGCCGCGCCGTCAGCCGGCATCTCATTCCCGGGTCCTGCGCATACGCCGACCCGGAGGACTTTATCACCCCGGCCAAGAGCCCGAGGGCTGCCACGCCGTCAGCCGGCATCTCATTCCCGGGTCCTGCGCATACGCCGACCCGGAGGACTCTATCACCCCGGCCAAGAGCCCGGGGGCTGCCACGCCGTCAGCCGGCATCTCATTCCCGGGTCCTGCGCATACGCCGACCCGGAGGACTCTATCACCCCGGCCAATAGCCCGGGGCTGCCACACCGTCAGCCGGCATCTCATTCTCGGGTCCTGCGCATACGCCGACCCGGAGGACTTTATCACCCCGGCCAAGAGCCTGGGGGCTGCCACGCCGTCAGCCGACATCTCATTCCCGGGTCCTACGCATACGCCGATCCGGAGGACTTTATCACCCCGGCCAAGAGCCCGGGGGCTGCCACGCCGTCAGCCGGCATCTCATTCCCGGGTCCTGCACATACGCCGACCCGGAGGACTTTATCACCCCGGCCAAGAGCCCGGGGGCTGCCACGCCGTCAGCCGGCATCTCATTCCCGGCTCCTGCGCATACGCCGACCCGGAGGACTTTATCACCCCAGCCAAGAGCCCGGGGGCTGCCACACCGTCAGCCGGCAATCTCATTCCCGGGTCCTGCGCATACGCCGACCCGGAGGACTCTATCACCCCGGCCAAGAGCCCGGGGGCTGCTACGCCGTCACCCGGCGTCTCATTCCCGGGGGCTACGCAGCCGCAGACCCGGAGGACTTACACCCCGGTCAAGAGCCCAATTCAACTTCAAAGATTTTCATCCGGCTTCAATTTCAAGGATTTTCATCCGGCTTCAAGGATTTTCATCCAGCTCCAAGGATTTTCATCTGGCCACAACTCTCATCCGTCTCAAGGATTTTCATCGGGCTTCAAGGATTTTCATCCGGCTTCAGGATTTTCATCCGGCTTCAGGATTTTTCATCGGGCTTCAAGGATTTTAACCCGGCTTCAAGACTTTCCATCTGGCTTCAAGGCTTTTAATCCGGCTTCAGGATTTTTCGTCTAGCTTCGAGGCTTTTAATCCGGCTTCAGGGCTTTTCATCTGGCTTCAAGGCTTTTAATCCGGCTTCAGGGCTTCTCCATCTGGCTTCAAGGCTTTTTAATTCGGCCGCAGACTTCGTCCGGCTTCAAATTCATCCGGCGTCAAGCTCATCCGGTTTCAACTTTGTCCGGCTCCAACTTCGTCCGGCGTCAAGTTCGTCCGGCTTCAAGTTCATCCAGCTTCAAGTTCAACCGACTTCAACTCCAAGTTTCAGCCGGCTCCAGCTCCGACTCCAGCATCTCATCCACAACAACCAAGACAAAGGGAAGATCGCGAAGTCTTCCCAGCAAGCTAGCAAGACTCCACGATCTCGGGGGCTAGTGTCGGGGGAGTGACCCCCGGGTATACCAAAGTCCATGACTCAACAAAAGAACAAGAAAAGCAAACCACGAGGATCAAGCAAGCTGCTGGCTGGAGGCTCCAGGCAGCCCGTCCAGTTGGAGCTCCAGGCAGCCCATCCGGCTGGAGCTCCAGGCAGCCCGTCCGGCTGGAAGCTCCAGGCTGCCCTAAGTAGTACTAGTTGGGCCTAATGGGCCACCCCTTTGTCCCCTGGGCATCCCCTTTATAAGGTGCACCAGGGAGCCCTTGAGAGGCAACCTTTAGAGGAAATCCTAGATACATATTTGGGAGGTGGAGGCTCTTCTCATCCCCACCTACCCCTTCTTCTTCCTCTAGCTAGAGAGAGAAACACAACTCAAGGAGCAACCATGTAGCCCGAGATTTATGCCATGATATACATCCGACATGCAGGACGTAGGGGTGTTACCTCCACAAGAGGGCCCCGAACCTAGGTACATCGCGTGTGTTCTTGCCGTGCTTGTGCTCAATCCCGCCGGAACACCATCGTCACCTTGCCCCATAATCTTTTCCATCCTAGATGGATAAGCCGTGCAAACCACCACGACACTTATCCAGCCCAAAACCGCGTGCCGCCGTTACCCTCTGGAGGGGGGAAACCCTCCTCCTCCTCCTCGGCCGCCGCCGACAGAGGACGACGAGGCCCTCGACTTCGAGTGTGAGGAGGAGCCAGAGGGGGAGGAGCTGGAGGAGGAGGAGGTGGACAAGGAGGAGGAGGTGGACGAGGAGGAGGAGCCGGAGGAGGAGGAGGCGTCGGCAGAGGAGGAGGGGGAGGCGCCTGTGCCGGTGTCGGTGCCGGAGGATGTGGTGGCGCGCGAGCAGATGCACGAGCCACCCATCTGCCCGGAACAGCACGCGGCGTTCTTGTCCTTCGTCACGGCGCGCGAGGAGGAGGGGCGCCGCCGATTCCGGGAGACGAGTACGCCCGCTCCTTCCGCAAAGCCGAGCGGGCGGCGCACGAGGAGGCGAACACGGCGAGGGCGATCGCCAACAGCCGCCAGCTGGCAGAGGCCTTCTACCGGGCCGCCCAAGCGCAGGAGCTGGAGAGGCTGAGCCGGGAGGCGGCGAGGCAGGACGCGGCGGAGGAGCGGGAGCTTGCGGTGAGGGAGCTGCAAGCGGAACAGGCGGCGGAGGCGGAGCTCGCGGCGCGCGCGGAGCAAGACCTGCGGGCGGCGGAGAGCTTGGGGCGCGCGCAGAGGCGCCGCCGTGCGCGGGAGCACACTCAAGCAGCGGAGCGCCACCGGCAGATGCTGGAGGCCAGGGCGGCCAGGCAGGCGAGGCGCTTGCGTGCGCATGCTGGCGGCCTCAACATGCCTGCCTCCCCCTCTTTCGACGAGGGGGCGAACAACGACGAGGCTGGCCCTAGCGCGCCACCTCCGCCCGACATGTTCTAGAGTACTAGTTTAGGTAGTTTTTAGATAGTTTTAGTTTAAATTTTAAGTTGTATCGCCTCTTTTGCAAAAGAAATCGTCGGATCGCAATGAAATCGCCTCCTTTTACAAATGTTGATCAATTGGGGTCCGGCCGTTTAGGGGGTGCCGGTGTGGGAGGGGAAAATAAAAAGACCGGACATGTGTCCGGCACCCCGCAATTGGGCCTCCAAACGGGTGGTGCCGGACACAATTTAGGCACCCCCGGTGGAGATGCTCTTACACAAGATTTTATAACTTTTGTGCATCCTTTAATATAAATAATGTTGAAATGTGATTTTGCCACCTCGAATTGTTTGTAGGTTTTTTAAAACTAGTAAATAAAAGCATCACTGGATTGCACAAGCCAAAATGAGTTTAGGGTAAGTATTTTTTTTCTGCATATGGTAGTGTGTACTCGCAACTACCGCCAATCAAAGTACAAATGAAGACCGAGCTCCATGGACTTTGGTATTTTGAAAAATTCTAAATCGCCATTTATATGTTACAAAATTGAAACAAAAATCCTAGGTGCAGACAATGTTAAGCTTTACCAGTTTACAAAAGTTTCAATGCAAAATTCATATTATTTTATGCCATGAATGGGCCTAAACAGTGCATTGATTTACAAACACGACTTTCAGAATTAGGACAATTACATCTGATTCTGCATATACAAAAGATGAAAAAAAGGAATCGGATCCCTAAACAGCACAACACATCGAAGGAATCCGCCGCCAGCCGTCGTCACCATCATCGTGGAACCTGGCACTTTAGACGACGATGTCGTGGAATGCTACCGCGATTCATGGAAGGGCCTCCGAGTTCGGTGATGTCGATGATGTCGATTCAGCAACACTGGGAGCAATCTCCCGTCGGCTTCTGAGTTCGAGCTCCCGAAGGAAACATCAAACCACTCTTCCCCGCCGCAGGAGAACTCCATCACCCGATCCGTTGTTGATCTCCGTATTCTTCTCGTCACCATAACGAGATCTGGCTAAATTTGAAGTTTTTGAAAATATTTATTTTTTTTGCTTATATTAAAATACAAGATTTATTCTTCGCACATTTGTAGATCATATTATTATCTGTAGATTTTGACCGTTCCAAAAAAATCAGCTCTGTGAAGTCCTAACTCCAAAACGCTACACTCTAATCAACACATAAATTTTAGTCCACAACCAGCTGGTTCGAGCCATAAACTAGTTCGGTTATGTGTCCTAAGATGCCAAAAATTTAGTCAATCAATCTCGCCCACAATTTCGCGGAAGCACCTGTCGCATTGGCCATGAGAAGTAAATATTAAATAATAATTCACTGTGTCTCTAGAGCGATTCATTATTCTGATTTTCTTAAATTCTCGATTTTTTATTTTGCTATGCCTTATCATAAACATTGGACCACCGTCATTGAAAAAAATGCACCGTCCATCTTCACAAAAAAGTGCAATTTTAGACTTCATTGATTTTGTTTTTTGTTGTAAAGCTTAGAGAGAACAAACCGTCGCAATTTTGTGTAACCACTCACTGGTGTATCCATTCGCTCGCTCCTACTCTAATTTTGCTAAGTCTATTTACAAACCAGCCTGAAACAAAATACGTGCACGGCTAACGAACCCACCCAACATTATTGGTCAGGGTACGCTCGGTCGGAGTCGGACCCAGAAGAAATGAAACGGGTCCTGCGCATCTATGATGCCACGTACGTCTATGATGTGCACCTACCGCATGCAAATACAGCCTTGCACGATGCTTTCTGTGTAGTGATATCATTCCTTGTCCTGGACGATACAGTACCCCGCTGGCCCGGATGAACAGTCCCTGTGGTTGCACTAAGCTGGCCCAGTGTGCGTGTCCAATTATCAACTGTTATAGGCACGTGTTTTTCCTTCTCCTCAACATCCTGCACAGCTGCGGCCTACAACTACAATGTCTCGCAGCTACAGATGGTCGTTGAGCTTATAATACCGGTTCTTGTGACTCAACTAGAGCCACGTCGTTCCTCTGCTGGTGTGGGCGTCGTCGGGTACAATTTTTCAAATGCTGCCCAGTTAAGCAACGTTGGACATCTCTGTGTGGGTGCTATCGATCCTGTCCATTTGGACGCAGATACGGGTCAGAAGGAGCCCCCTAGTTGAACATACAGGACGTGTTTGTTTCAGCAAGTAGTAATAGGTTGCGGGGAGGTCTATAAAACTCACACGTATGGTTAGTACGCTCAGTCTTGTATCAGCGGAAAAGAATTCGAATCCGAGGCGACACTAGCAGAACAAAACACCACGATTAGCCTTCTGCCGGTGCCTTATCTTTATTAATTATTCTCATCGCAACAGAAATTAAAGATTAACATGTGGGTTGAGCCTAGCTATCATATTATAAACAAAAGATAGAAGCACAAGGTAGGGAACAAGCAGAGATAGCAAGGGAGTATTGCTTGCCTGCAACACGATAGAGGTAGCAGAACCTGTCGTTGCTCACATCAACTCAACGTCCTATTCCCGAAGAAGCAACGAACACTGGAAGCGCAAAAGATGCATCTTAAACTACGGCAAAAGATCCAGCATGTAGATGACATGAATGCATGACAAATTAAATGTGATCCAATTTTTATTCCCTAACACCTGGCAAATCAATTTAAATGGGATCGGTGCACAATATAAATGCACCGGACAAAACCCCATAATTAAATTTAGTTGATTTAATTCGACTAAATGGATAAAGGTGCGATGTTAATTAATTAGGCATGATTTTATAAGATACACATATAGGGTATAGGGTTAGGGTTGGGGTCACACATCGGTTCGAGGGATCTTCGGATTCGGGGCGGAAGTAGTCGACGTCGTCGAAGTAGTCGGAGTAGTCGTTCTGTCCGGAGTCAAGGTAGTCGACGTCATGGAAGTAGACGAAGTAGCCGTCCGTAGTCGAAGTTGTTGTACTCGGGCCGTCGTGGTTGCGGACCTTGGCGTTCCGGTGTTTGGGGTAGACAGGTTTCACAGCAGGTCGTCGTGTCAGACTTGTCATATCCACGGCGGTCGGGTCTTCGGCTTCAAGACGCGCACGAAGGCGACAAACACAAAGGGAGCAACGTAGCGAAGATCTTGGCGTCGGGTTCACGACACGAAGAACTTGGAGGGTTCCCATCAACGAGGAGGCACTTGGCAGCAGAAGTAGCACGGCACGGGAACGAAAATGGAGACGATAACAGGCACGCCCCGGTCAGCAGTAGGAGGAGACGACCACGACGGAAGGCATCCAGGAGGCACGCACGGTCGAGGATGGCCGAGCAGCGACAGCAAGGAGGAACCAGGAACGGGCTGGCCGCGCGGCTAGAGGCGGCAACTCCTGAAGCTCGCATCGGAGGGGATTCGCTCGGGTGCGAGCTCAAGGTGCGGCGTCGAGGAGGCGGTACACGGCCGGCCGCACGTGGAGAGGCGGAGCTGCGACTATGGCCACGGGCAGGGGAGGAGAGGACGGCGCCGCGCAGGGAGGAAGGGGCCGGCGGGTAAGCTCGGGCTCGAGCCGGAGGAGGAGAGGCTCGGGAGCGACGCGACGGGGACGTCCTGGAGATGTCGCTCGGCGGGGAGGGAGGCCGGCGTGGGGACGAGAGGAGCAGGGTTTTTATTTACAGAGCATCTGTCTACAAAGGATCTGAAACAAACACGTTTAACGGTTTCAGGTTGCACCGTAATGAGGTACCGGAGCAAAACCTGCGAACCAAACACGTCCACAGTATTAAACAAACCTATAACCTGCCATACATCCTTGTTTTGCAGGGTTAAATAATGTGGAAATTTTATCATACCAACGTTTTATTCCAGCATGGGTGCTGTTTTTTTGGCTATATCTCGGCGTGTTGCCGTTCGTCCCGAGGAAAGAAACCATTGGGAAAAGGCACTAGCACCAGCAGTAGCTGAAATGCACACGAGTTTTTGCGAAAACCGTTTCATCATCTCGACCGCTTTTGACTTTGCGCTACCTATATACTGACGAAATACGCCCACTGGTTCTCGCTTTCCTTTCTCGGCAGCATTCATTTTTTTTTCCCTTTTGAAACACGGGGCAGCTTTCATCAAAGCAATGATAGCTACGTTGCTCCTATATGTAGCAGTACGTCCCCAAAGATATGATATGCGGCGAAATTTCCTTGCCCCTGCCGATCCATATGGAGAATGAACACGTCCATTAGTCAACTTGTGGTCTACGGAGTACGTAGCTAGTGTGTACTGCCCAGTCCCCACTACGATATGCGGCAGATGGATTTTTATGGGGCTTTCTTTCTAGCACAGCCAGAGACCCACGGTTCTCCGCTTCTTTTTTTCGTTAAGAAATGAAGCTGCTCTATGTAAACTAGATTATGAGCAAGACCATATAGTCCTGACATATAGTCTGACGTAGAAAGCAAGCTAGCTAGTTTCGCTTAAATTGGAGCCGAGTAGTGTAAGTACAGTATTTAATCTGGCAATTATACTATAGTTTAAATCTCACTGTCTTTAATTGGCACCGTCTAAAGATTCGGTACATACGTACTCATCAGTCATCACGTACAGGCAGCTCCACTACCAGCCCAGATAGCAGCAGTAATAACAGAAATTGAAAATACAGAGAAAGGGATATACAGTAGTAGATAGATAATAAAATATCCCGAGTCCACGCACGCTGTCCTGCGGTTCTGCCCCCAGCCAAGCGCCAGCCGCCAGCCCGTCGCGCTCTCCCTTCCCAAAACTTCGCGACAAAAATCTCCTTCTCCCTCCTCGCCCCTCCTATATATAAGCTGCTCCTACCAAAGCCTCCATCTCCATCTCACCATTTCTTTCTCACTTCACAGCAGCAACTTCAACATTACACAAGTTCACAGCTGGAAGAACAAACCAGACGCCACAACAATGGGGCTCTGCATGTCTAGCGGCGGGGCATCTGTGACAGCGGTGCGGGACGACGGGCTGGCCGCGTCGACGGCGATGGTGCTCCTGCCGACGGGGGAGCTGCGGGAGTACCCGCCCCCTGCTACAGCGGCGCGAGTCCTCGACGACTCCGTGGACGCAGGAGCCGGCTGGTTCCTGTGCGACGCCGACGCGATGGGGTTCGAGGGCGCCGTGTCCGCCGTGGCTGGCCCCGAGGAGATCCGCCCGGGCCAGATCTACTTCGTGCTCCCCGCGGAGGCCCGACGCAATGGACTCCGGCGGGAGGAGGTCGCCGCGCTCGCCGTCAGCGCGTCCGCGGCGCTCGTCAAGAAGGCCAGCACCGCCGGCGGACGGCGCAGCCGCGCAGGCTCCGTGTCGCCGCTCGTGTTCGCCCCGCCGGCGGAGAAGGTCGACCAGACAGCCTCCTACAAGACATTGCCGGCACTGGCAGCCAAGAGGCGGCGGGCGGCGCGCCCCAAAAGCGCCGGGTGGATCCAGCCGCGGTTCGCCCCGGATCTGACCGCCATTCCCGAGTGCGACATGAGTGAGTGATCCATCCATCGTCATGGAACGGCGTCTCGCGGGATCAAAGCGGGAACGGAAATTTGCGGGATTGATTTCCATTCTGGAGACGGAACAGAGCAAGAAATGCGGGCGGGCGGAATTTGATGTCGCCAGCCTGGCTGTGGCGGGACTGTTGCACTCCCGGCCAGAGCGGCCGGCCGTCGGATTCCGATCTGACGGACTGGCGGAGTGGGAGGACTGAGCTAGTGAGCTGAGGATAATCGTATCAGATTTAGCATTAGTAGTTTGTAGGAGAATTTTCTTGGCAGTGTTAGACTAGTTGGTCCTTTGGAAACTGAGAGAATGGAGGCAACGAAATCAAAATGTGAATATGAACTAGTACCCTGTTTCTGGATTTCTACTAAACACCTCTCTGTCCCTTGTACTGCGAGAGCGAGCCAGCCCCGTGCGTGGGTAGCTTGATGTTGGCTCGTGCGGTCTACGCCGCGTGCAACATCTTCATCAGCGGTGGCCAGCTATATATAGCCAACGTGTCCGCCCGACCTGAATTTTCACTCTGCAGAGAGCTCGGCTGCAGCATGCATGATGTCGACTCTTCGGTACGCGTCCACGACGCATCGGTTGCTCGTCTGAAACTGCAGGAGCCTGCCGGCCATCGGTCGACGTCGGGATCGTTGGTTTAGTTCGTCCACGTAATCAGTCCGCCACCGCCCGCGCTCCTTGCACTGTTTGAGCATGGCCGTGTGGACTCACATGTCGCGATGAGCTAGCTAGCTGCAAGAAAGGCGGAAGTGTTTTGTGGTACGTGCTTTAATTTTCATGGGGGCCAGCGTGGGGGCAAACGGACCAGCTTTGGGTCATTTTTTATCTGTTTGAATCGGCAAATGGACAATGCTCCGTCCTTTTATGGCTAGTGTATTCAAACGACCGACCCGTTTCGTCTGTTTTTTGACAATAGATTTTAAAATAATTTGCAAATAACTTAGACAATACTAGCAAAATAATAGTGCCATATAGACATAATATAGTACCCAAAAGACATAGTAACCAAAATAGAAGCCCGAGGCCCCATTTTGCCCCATTTTACACATAGTTTATGGGCAAGCAACACACAATTGAGATGAATCAAGCATCTCGATCCATGTTGTGATTTTGCTTCTTCTCGTGTCATGCCCTTTTCCTCGGGGTCATGCTGTTGAGGTTGATACGTGTTAAACGTATCTATAATTTTTGATTATTCCATGCTAATTATATGTCATTGTTACATGTTTTCATTACCTAATTACATCATTTTTAGGCTTTTTGTCGGACTAACTTATTGACAAGATGCCCAGTGACAGTTCCCTGTTTTTGATGTTTTCTATTTCAGAAATGTTACTTCAGAAAATATTCTCGGAATCGGACAATAATTTACAAGGATTTTTTATTCGACGAAAGGAAGCCGGAGACCGAAGGGCGACCTAGGGGGCCAGGACGGGTTGTGGCCGCGAACCCACCTGCACCAGCGGGTGGGACCCGCCCCGGCACCCTGTCCACCGCCTCGGCCCCCTCCGACTCCTACAAATACCCCTTTGACCTAAAATCATGGGGGGCGACGATTATTTTCTAAAAACACGACCCGACGTCGCCGCCACCTCGAACCCTAGTTCGGGGAGATTCTGAAGCACTAAGCTGGAGGGGAGATCGATCCCGGAGGGCTCTACATCGCCATGCCTTCCGCCGGGATGAAGTGTGAGTAGTTCCATCTTGGACTACGGGTCCATGACAGTAGCTAGATGGTTGTCTCTCTCCCTTGTGCTTCATGTTTATGGTCTTGTGAGCTGCCCTACATGATCAAGATCGACTATTTGTAATGTTATATGATGTGTTTGCTGGTATCCGATGGATTATGAAGTTATGATCAGATTGTGCATGATTCTTATATGTTAATTTATGTTCTTGCATGCTCTCCGATGTGTGTAGTTTCTTTGGCCAAGTAATTGCGTGTGTCTCCAAGAGAGAGTATTTATGCTAGATAGTTGGTTCATGCCCCCTTTTGTGCCTGAGCACGAGTGACAGAAACGTCTAAGGACGAGGGTGTGCTGTTGTGACTAAGGGTAAAACAGCGATGTTTATGTCTACGTGATTATAAATGTTACTTACATCATACACTTTACTTAATGCAATTATCTGTTGCTTGCAAATTAATACCGATGGGTGACGTGCTGGATAGCGATCCCTAGGTGGACTTTTTAGACAAAGATGCAGTCGGATGACGATCTTTGTTACTTGTTGTGATGCCTACATGATTATTACCATGAACACTTTGATATAGCTAGATTAAGTGTGTGTCATAATTCTGTCAATTGCTCAGCTGTAATTTGTTTACCCTTCATATGAGTATTTTATTTATTGGAGAGACACCGCTAGTGAACCCATGGCCCCCGGTCCATCTTTTTACATTGTTTACAACCTCGTTTACTTGCTTTCCATTATCTCTTACTCACTGGTCCGTTTTCATAAATCATTTCACTACATTATACGTTTAACCGCTTTGTTTTCAGCAGACCGGGAAGATTGACAACTGTAGCGCCCCGACCCCAGAACTATACAGTGAAGCGTTGTGCAACCGGTCATGCTACACAATCGAAGGTTACTGGGTTTACCAATCCCAGGCCAAAACTCATTGGCAGGTGTGCTCGGAATGGATCATCGGCACACAACACCTCGATCATGCCATAAGCTCAGACATCGCTATCACGTATAGTAGAGAGATCAAGACTGCGGAACAACTGGCACATCACAGACTCTACGACACCAAGAGATCATAGTTCAACTCATATAATGAGAAAGATACAAATATCACAATCAGAGGTCACAGACCCATCATTACATCATGCGGAAGCAAATATAGTTGTCTAACAACAAGATCCAAATTATGGCCTAAGAGGCCTACAAATAACATATCCCAGCCAGCCTGTTCCGAGACGTCCCAAGCTGCCACCTGGGAACCCCAGACTACTCGTCGATGTCAATAAAGAACCCACCTTCCAGTTCGGTGACGTCCTCCTCTGAAACAAATAATATTCAACAAAGCAAGGCTGAGTACGACGTACTCGCAAGAATTAGTAGGGCGATATAGGCCCAATGCTGACGGAGGCTCTAATGCTGTAGATGTAGCTAATTTGCATAAAGCTAGTTTTCCTTTTTAAAAGAGATAAAGACCCATGGCATCGTCTACTCAGAATGTTTTCCGAAAAGGGGTAAGAGAGTAACTTTCATCTCCGGTTCTCATCGAACCAACTTGTAGCCAAAACATCACTCGTCTCCACCAAGGCACTCCCTCGAATCACCCTCGAGGAAATGAACCTTTTATCACACTTTGAATTGCAACCTCTAGCTGCCAAGTTTTATTTAGGTTAAGATTCTCTATGATCTCGTAGTCCGTTCCCAAGTCGTCCATAACCGCGGACACGGCTTTTCGAAAAGATTGAACCCTGCAGGGGTGTACTAATTTACCCATTGGTACCGTCCGGCTCGCCTAGTTAGCTCTCTTCCGGGGAAAGCTGGCAAGTGGGCGCGGTTAAACCTTTACCTCGCGTGAGACTATCCAATAATCATCTGCGGCGACAGGACAAGTTTACCCAGCCTATTTCAGCCCCTGCCCCCATCGCCACATCCTAACACCACACAAACCCTCTTCATCGTGCCATCGTCCACCTGCAACTCACGCGCAAATGGAAAGCGCAAATCTAGAGGATCCTTGGATACGCCCGCACAAGTTATTCGGTTAGTAAGGAGCCCATACCCCCACCAATGGAAGCACGCTCGATCTTAGTTCTACAGACAAGAACTCGCACCTAGGGGCAAGAATGAGACAACCCACCATCCCCGATGGCAACTCATCCAAGCCTTCTTAGCAATTTAATTAAGCATCACATGTAACCACCATGTCCTAAACATTCCATCAACATCAACATCATGGAATTAAATCAACGGACATCTATAGCATTTAACTAAGCATGGCTAAGCATAGCTAAGCATATAATGCAACAATTATGGATTATCTCAGGCCAACAATTACGGACATCATAGGAGGGGAAGCATGTGATGGTTCGGGGAAGACATGTATTGGTAGGATACTCTAGTATTGACCAATAATTGACATAGAATCGAATGCAATATTCTGGTGGATAAAATAAGTTTATAAAACAGTAGGATGCTAGATGCCAAGAAGGTTAGGTTATCTCTTGCCTTGCTGATAGTACTGGTCGCGCTGATCGTCGAGGTATTGTGGTGGAACCTCGACTCCTGAATCTACCGGAACACAAACAATAACAAGAGAACAATAAATAACACGAATACAAGGTGCAATGCGCACTCATGATGAGATGATCAAATTATGCACTGAAAAGGTATTGGGCATGTCCCACAAGTTAAATGGAACCCCTAAAATAAATATCGTAATTAACGGGTCAAAACTCCATATTTAACTTAGTGAATTGCGTTATTATCCAAAAAGTCCAGTACTGAAATATGGGTCCTAAATGCATGAAAATGACATTATTAGATAGGTATTGTCCTACTGATCATTTTGGTACTTCGTTTGCAATTTTCTTATTAACGATGAAGAAATGGTGATTTAAACGGTTATGCAATTTAAATCATTTTAACCAATTCGAAATTAACATCAAAGGAAAAGTTATTTTCATACTGTGATATTAACATAGATAGATAGCATTTGTTTTGCTGGTCATTTTGGTATATCATTTACAATTTTTGGATCAATATTTATCGAGTTATGATATTTCTAAAATTGGAATTAAATCTGCCATTTTAGTAATTTATTTAAACAGCACTAAAATTTAATTCTCAAATTCTCTCAAATGGCATAAAGTAGTAGTCCATTGTTCACTGAACATTTTGAGCTATTAAACACAATTTTTGGATGAGTAGAACTCAAGTTATGAAATTTCCAATTTCCACATATATTCTGCCATTTTAGTATTTATCAATTGAAGGCAATTTAATTTGTCCAAATAATTCAACTAAGGGCACTAACATGTAGGGTTTATTTATCTGAGCATTTTAACATATAATTTGCATTTTTCTGAATTGTAAAACTCTAGATATGAATTTCCAAAATTTGAACAACTCACAGATGATTTGCATTTCACAATTAATTTCAAATTCAAAAATTCATTTGCATGTGTGAGTTACATATTTGAATAGGTTATGAAATTCTAAACATTTTGATATAAGGCACATATTTTTCTGATTTACCAATTAAAAGAAAATGCAAATATGAATTTCTGTTAATTTCTGAAAAATCCAAATTAGATGAACAGCTGACATCAGCATGACGTCACAGAGGGGGGGCTGCGGCATGTTGAGCACGAATTCGTCGTTTCGGACTGGAATTGGGCTCGGGCGCTTGCTCTATGAGCTAGAGGAGACAGAGGGGAGCAGGGGGAAGCGGCGGAATGGACCATATGGTCGCCGGAGGGCCGGCGGCGACCATGGCCGCGGCGGCGGGCGGCGGAGCACGTCGGCAGCAGCAAAGAGAGGGAGAGGGGGAGCGGGAGGAAGCCCTTTCGGACCGCGAGCTCACCAGCAGCGCGTTGGAGGGGTCGGCAAGGGCCAGGGAGGCCGGACGGCGAGGCGGTGGTGCTCGGACGGCGGCGGCCAGAGCGGGGAGGAACGGGTCGGCGGCGGCGACTGCGGCGTTCTCGGGCCGATTCCTGCATCGGGGAGGTGCAGCTTGGTGAGGCGGAGATGATGGCGGCTTCGGCTGGCTCCGGGACGGCCGGAATCGATGGTGGGAACGACGGTGGGTGGCGGCGGAAGGCGTTCGTTTCCGGGCTATTGTTAGGGTTTGAGGGCGAGCCGAGAGCAGGGGAGGAGAGGAGAGGGAGGAGCACGGCGCCAGGGTTCTCCACTTATCCACCAGGGGGGGGCAGCGAGGAGGAGCGAGGGGAGGCCACGGCGACGCGGCGGCCATGGCGACAGTGCCTCCCCTGTCGCCACAGTGAAGGGCGATGACACTTTTCCGAAAACCCCCTGGCATTTCTTTCCCTTTTCTGTTTTTATTTTTATTTGAAAACAGCAGCCTTTTCTATTTAATTGAGGCATCAAAACATTCCCAAAATTTATAAAAATATTCATGGAGGCTCAGAATAATATAAGGAAGCTCACCATATTTTTGTTTTGAATTTTTGAAAGGTTTAACTTGGTTTCAAAATTCAAAGTTGATTTGCAACTATTTGAAGTCCTCATTTTAAATTGAGGCATTTAAACCTTTTTATAAAATCTGCAAAAATTCATGTAGCCTCCCCATGACATGTAGAAGCTCGAAAAAATTTGGTGTTGCAAAATAAAAAGTTTTGCATAACATTTGTTCATAGGGTTTACATAAGGCAATTTGATCAATTCCAACTATCAATTTTATAGTCTTATAAAAGCACAAAGCAAGAATATTATTTTGCACTCTTGGAACTTCCTGGACAAATATGGAAGCTCAAGAATATTTTGTTTTGCCAAATTTGAGCAATTGCACTTGGGTTGGAAATTTGAGAAGGGTTTTGCTTCCCTTTAAGTGTTTTCCAATCTTGCTTTATTTTTATTTAGCAATTTAAATATGTATGCCATGATGCAATGAAAAGAAAAAGTGAAAATTTGGCCCATATTTTAGGGTACCAAGCTGGGGCTGTTACAACAACCTTCCTGCCGTTGTGGGCAAAGTAATTGTTTGAGTGTGTGCAGGTCCGCGTTCATCACGGTTAAGCGCCAGAGACCGTCGACGTTTACCTCGATGTTGATTAAATCTTGCTACATCTGTGACGGCGGTGCGGGCCGACGGGCAGGCCGCGTCGACGGCGATGGTGCTCCTACCGACCCCCCTGCTACAGCAGCGCGACTCCTCGAGGACTCCGTGGACGCAGGAGCCGGCTGGTTCCTGTGCGACGCCGACGCGATGGGGTTCGAGGGCGACGTCTCCGCGGTGGCCGGGACCGAGCAGCTCCATTCCGGTCAGATCTACTTCGTGCTCCTGGCCGAGGCCGGACGCAATGGGCTTCGGCGGGAGGAGGTCGTCGCGCTCGCCGTGAGGGCGTCCGCGGCGCTCGTCAAGAAGGCCAGCACCGTCGGCGGACGGCGCAGCCTCGCAAGTTCCGTATCGCTGCTCGTGTTCGCCACGCCGGCGGAGAAAGTCGACCAGACCATCGCCACCGCCTACAAGACATTGCCGGCTCTGGTAGCCAAGAGGCGGCCGGCGGTGCGCGCCAAGAGCGCCGGGAGGATGCAGCCGCGGTTCGCCCCCGATCTGACGACCATTCCTTAGTGCGACACGAGTGAGTGATCCATCGTGGAGTGGCGCTTCGATCCATCGAAGTAAGAAAGGAAATTTGTTGGATTGATTCCCTACTGGAGACAGAGCACGAAAATGATGCGGACGGGATTGATGTTGCCAGACTGGCGGTGCGGGGCTGTTGCAATCCCGGACAGAGCGGGCGGCCGTCGGATCCTGATCGGCTGATCCGACGGACTGGCAGAGTGGGACGACTGAGCTGAGATGATAATCGCATCAGATTTAGCATCTGTAGTTTGTGTAGGAGAACAATTTTGGCAGTGTTAGTCTAGTCGGTCCTTTGAAAACGAGAGAATGGACGGAGGCGACGAAAATCAAAATGTGAATACGAACTACCCTGCTTGTGAATCGTTTGCTAGCCTGCTTTGACTTTAGGGCTCGCTGGGGCCTGGTTTTTGTGCGATTGGTTTTTGAGAGACATAGTGAAAACCATGTTATACACATTGTTTGGTAGCCTGTAAGACCTGTAGCCAGGCCGACTGTGTGCAGCTAAACCAAACATCATGCTATGTTTTCAGTGATGATTTCTCTCACCTCTTTGTACTTAGGTGTAGTTACCTCTCACCATCACATATCCATAACGAGCGGTGAGCCTGACGACGGTGCGGGCGACCGGGGATGGAGGTAGCCGAACTCGTGTGTGACATATCCATGACGAGCGGCGAGCCTGACGACGGCGCGGGCGGCGGCTGCGGAGGTCATCAGCGAAGTTCGCGGTGGCTGCATATGACGGCGATAGAGTGCAGACCACGGACAATCGGAGCCTACTAGCTGCTGCTACAACGACGCAGTGGATGACACATGAATGGCTGTTGAACGAGGGTTGAAGAAGATGTGTACACCAAACACTCTAAATACGTACACATACAGTACTATATCTATTCGACTACGATCATCAAAACAGAAAACTTACAACATGAGAGTTGTGCGAAATGGCGAGGTGAAGCTACTCGTCCAAGGAAATTTTAAACGGTGAAATTCGTCTAAAAATCCTCCAAGCATGAACACGAAATTAGAAGTTAACGGTTAATTAAAGTCGAATCCGACTGTCGGAAGGAATGGAACCACATCGTTAATCCGCATCATTTTCGTGTAGAGTGTATTTTGAATCGAGCATAATAGCATTGATTATAAGGAAGAAGATGAAGTGAGTTTAGCTAGAGTGAGGGGAAGCAAGCTTTCAGGGCGAGGGAGGAGAGAACAGGCCAGCCGCTGGGGCTGGTTTTTAGTTAACCATTGCACCTCGAAAGTCTGACCCGGAAGCCCATACAGGTATCCAAACGTGGGGTTTTACAGCTGGCGGGCAAAATTTAGAGGTTTGCAATCTACCAAATGTGCCTCCTAGTGCTTAGTTGTTAATTTTCCTCTGAAGTTCGTATCCTGCAAGGCCGCAATTGCAACAGAGGCAGTGACTGTCCTTTTGAGTCGGTGCCGTGTAGTCCTGGCCATGGGAAGTCCGGCCCAGTCGGCCCGTCCAGGCCTGGCCCAAAATTTCAGGGCTTGGGCCTGTTTTTTGAGTCCCGTGGGTGGGCCTGCATTTTAAGCCCAAAGGATTGGTAGGACCGGGCTTGGGCTTCACATATGGGCGATTTAAGTAAGAGGCCCGGCCCACGGCCCTAGGCCCGCCTCTATTTTCAGCAAATGGGCCTAGCTTGGGCCTGAATTCTAGGCCCACCGACAAGGCCTGGGTGAGCATGGGTCTAGGTTTTCTTTTGCGGGCTTTTCTAGGCCCGGCCCGGCCCATGGCCAGGTCTACCGTGTCTGAGCTGAGCAGCAGACCACGCGTTGCTACCGTGGGCTTATTAGCTGCAGCACCGGTTTCTCGTCTGAAACCGCAGGAGCCTGCTGGCGGTCGGTCGACGTCGGGATGGTTGGTTGGTTCGTGCACGTAACCGGCCGGCCACCGCCCGTGCACTTTTCGCAAGGCTTGCTGGCTGGCTGGTGAGCTAGCAGTCGCGCATCGCTGTGTAAACTCGCACGCCGTCCTCACCCCTCATCGCCCATATACCGATCGCGCGCGCCTAGAGGGTCCTAACAGAGGCATCGAGACGATCCTGTATATGCTCTGGGTCATCTGCCTACTGTTTTCACTTTTCAGCAGAGCGGTAACGTGTGCTGGATTCAGATTCCTGCTGCAGTATTTGCAAGATCCGCCAGCCCTAGTGCTTGGTTGCACAACAGCAACGAACTAGTAGTTCTTTCAGGTGTTGATATAACGTACACATGTGACATGTGGTAGGAGCACGTATTGAGTTAACCTGTGTATATCTTCACCAATCAGCAGCAGATTTCTGTATCCAAACTTCATGTAATCCTCAAGTTTAATACATAAAGCGCAAAAAAAATATACAGCATGAGTGCCGTGCTGTTTTCGTTCAAAACTAATACTGAATTACATGGAAAACGGAATGAATATTCGAGACGAGGCACGCACGGTGGACATTGGCTAAGTGACAGCCAGGTGTACGTCGGTTGCGTCTTCGTGTTGGAACTGAACTGTGCGATTTGAGCCCTGCTTCTCGAGTCTCCGTAAGCTGCGTTTTGCTCTGCTTTTCCTTCTCGGAGATGCTCACCTCCCTGCACGTAAACAACTGCAAAGCATCTGGAGTAATCGATCTACCAGAACGACACAGAAGACAGAACGTTCCGAACATTATTATTATTCTTCTTCTCCCTTTCTGCTAAGTAGTACTCTCTCCGTTTCACAATATAAGACGTTTTAGCAAGCTATGAAACAGCTTACTAAAACGTCTTATATTTTGGAAAACCAATCATATTTTCTGGAAGGGAAATCTGCCGTTTTTCTCCGCCGTCGCGTCTCGGGACTCACCGACGACGCCTCGTGCATGCAGCTAGCCAACAACGTGCGGTTGTGCTGGCACTGCGCTTTCTAGCAAAGCCGGATGCATGCATGGTGAGCTAGCTAGCTAGCAGCATTGGTGCACCGGCGTGCCGGAAAGAAAACCGTGTGCTCTCTCTGCGCTGCGTATTGGTCAATCGTCAGCGCTGAAGTCATCCCGTACTGTGTTTCTCTTTACCGTGCTCACACTTAACACGCAGGTGTGTGTATGCAAAGTACATAGACTCATAAATGCAGAAGTTGGGTGTAACGCTTAAAATTTTTTAAATAATAAAATCTTTTTATCGAAAAAGACTCACATCACACAACGGCCCCGGTGGACTGCCTGGTCCCTGTTGCTGTGGGAATACGTAGGCAGAAAAGTGCTTATTTCGAAAGGTTCCATCCAGGTCAACATGGTAACCTCCCTAGGCAGGGTCGCCACCCGTGCCAATCGCGGGCGCGCGTGGCTACAGCTTTAGCTAGGCTGCGGCGAACGGACCGGGCACCGGCCGGCTAGTCGCTGCCGCTCGATTTAATTGGCGTGCGCCGTCATCTCTTCTTCTTTCCTACGTACTAGGTCTACTGTAGAATGCAGTTTGTTATACTAGTTGGGTTACGCAATTTCACTCTTTCGGGTGATCGAGATTTCATGCATCTCAACTAGCTAGAAACAGCGCAACATGCATGCATGGTTGTAATTGTATCAGTATTCAGCGGGCTGTGTGCGCGCGTCTACTTTGCGATCTCGAAGAGAAAAAAAATGTACGGTGTCTCGTTCTACAAACTATGGTATCTGAAGGAGGGATGACCATGATCCCTATGGACGCGGGAAGTTTGTTAGTACTGAGGTGCGACCTTACCGAACTGAGTTCGTTCGTCGTCCCCGCCAGGATCACATCATGGCTAGCTAGCTGCATCCTCCCGCGAAGGTGTTCAACAACGCCCAGCTGAACTATTGAGCATACGCAGTGCGTGTCCAATTTTCAATTGTTATCGGCACATGTTCTTCATTCTCCTGAATGAATGTTCTCGATAGCTGTAAAAAAAGCGGCCGCGCGCTGGAAATTTCGTCGCTGTGGCTCGCTTTAATTTGTAGGCACGACTCGACGCCGCCATCTCTTCTTCTCGCGTATGAAATTTCAGGTGATCGAAATTTCATGCAATTCTGCTAGTAACGGTTAAACGTGGTTAGAGCAACTCTAATAAACGCTGGAAAATGCGGCGCGCTAAAAATAATTGCCGATATAGCGCGCGCACGGCCGCTTTTGCTCCCCAGCAGGCGCGCACGCGTCAATTCTCCGCCGCGCACGCCCCAAATTTGCTACACGCCTGCCAGCGCGCGCTATCACACGGCGACGCGCGCGAAGCCCAACTGCCACTGAAATATCACCCGCGCCCGCGCTGCCCCCATCCATTCCGCCGGCGCCGCCGCTTCGATTCGCCCCCGCCGGCGCTTCTCCGCGCGCAGTAGCTGCAGATCCGCCGCCGCCGCGCCTCCCCGCCCCTTCCCCGAGCTCGCCGCGGCGCGAATCGAAGTTTGCTCGCCGCGGCGCTTCCTTTTCGCGCCGCCAAGCGAGCTGCCGGCGCCGCGCGGCCCCTCGACGGCCGCCATGTCGTCCTCAAGCCGGGACGCTACTTGGCGCACGCTAGGTGCTCGGCAATATTGCCGCAAGGTATGTTTCGCCGCCGCCGCCGCGCCTCCCCGCCCCTTCCCCGAGCTCGCCGCGCCGCGAATCGAAGTTTGCTCGCCGCGGCGCTTCCTTTTCGCGCCGCCAAGCGAGCTGCCGGCGCCGCGCGGCCCCTCGACGGCCGCCATGTCGTCCTCAAGCCGGGACGCTACTTGGCGCACGCTAGGTGCTCGGCAATATTGCCGCAAGGTATGTTTCGCCGCCGCCCGCGCCATTTTTACATGTTATTTTAGTTTCCATAGACGAAGTGAGTGTATTTTCGTGCTTGTAGAGGATCTCGTATGATTCATCCGACGATGAACTAGAGCTCGAGGAAGACGAGAACATGTCGATGCTTTTAGCTTGGCGCGCGACGAAAGAACCGACGCGCGGTGGCTCGGTTTTTGATAGGCGCAAGTTGTGGAGGGAAAGGATCGAAGGGCATGAGAGGTTGATGCGGATGTATTTCAACGACAATGCCACCTTTCCGGAGGAGTATTTTCGTCGGCGTTTTAGGATGAGCATCGGTTTGTTCAGGCACATTTGCGAAGAGGTGACCAAGTTTGATCGGTTCTTCGAGCGAAGGAGGAATGCTGCCGGAGAGGTTGGGCATAGCACCTACCAGAAGGTGACCGCCGCCTTGCGTATGATGGCATACGGTATACCGGCGGATCTTGTTGATGACCACTTGGCAATGAGTGAGAGTCAAACCATTGAGTGTGTCAAGCGCTTTGCCGTCGCAATTGTGCGCGTGTTTGGCACCGTCTACTTGAGAGCCCCCAATGCCGAAGACACGGCTAGGCTTTTGGAGGAGAACAAGGCTCGGGGGTTCCCTGGAATGCTTGGATCCATAGATTGTATGCATTGGAGTTGGAAGAATTGTCCTGCGGCATGGCATGGACAATTCAAAGGTCACAAGAAGGATTGCACAATCATCCTTGAAGCCGTGACAGATTATGAGACTTGGATTTGGCATGCATTTTTTGGAATGCTCGGGTCCTGCAATGACATCAATGTTCTTCAACGGTCTCCTCTTATGTCAAGGATTGCATTGCGTGAAGGTCCACAAGTGGAGTTTGAAGCAAATGGCCGCAAATACAACTATGGCTATTATCTTGCCGATGGCATCTACCCAAGGTGGCAAACTTTTGTGAAGCCGGTTCACAAACCCAAAGGTAAGAAAGAAAAGGATTTTCACACCGCACACGCGGCGGCTAGGAAAGATGTGGAGAGAGCCTTTGTGATTTTGCAAGCCCAATTTGCTATTGTGAGAGGACCGGCTAGATTTTGGTACCAAGAATGCCTTTGGTACATCATGACCGCTTGTGGCATCATGCATAACATGATAATAAAGGATGATCGTGGCAAAGATGTAGATCACAGCCACCACTATGACTTGATGGGGATTCCCGTGCAAGTGCATAGGAGAGAGCATAGGGTGCCGCGTTTCATTGCCTCATATCATGTCATTCGTGACAATGAGACCCATGATAATATCCAAAAGGATCTCATCGAGGAGTGGTGGAAATGGTTTGGAGCACAACGTTGAGCCCTCCTTGGTTGTATTTGTTGGTGAACAATTCTTATATTTGTTGTATTATTTATGTACCATTTGATTGTGTTGTAATAATAACTAGACTATTTGTTATTAAATTTATCTGGATTTGTTTGATCTTCTTGATCCTATAGATCATTGTGAAACCTGTTTGCGCCGGCGCCGCGCGCTGCATTTTGCCGCGCCTGCTGGGGTATCATTTTTACGCTATTTTGCCGTGCCGCTTTTAGCACTTCTGTCGGAGGAGAATCGCGCGCTCGCACTGCAAAAAAGTATCGCGCGCGCTGTATACTACTTTTAGCGCGCCGCGGTTTCGCGCGACTGTTAGAGTTGCTCTTACGACTTGATTGATGGCGGTCGTTCGGGCTATTTTTAGACATGGTGGGTGGCGTCATTTTAAAACATTAGATGTCTATAAAACTTATGTCTTTTGTTAGCTGATTTTTATCGCCACCTTGGGGGATCCGTGATTTGTAATAATTCCATACATGATGGTGTCTCGTGTCCGGCATACAACACGATTAATATTATTTGCTTGCTGAGACCTTACTATTTAGAAGCGGGAAGTTGCTACCATTCAATTTTATTTTATTTGACGTGGGAACTTACGAGGAAACCACATATGGAGCCCGAACTTCATGGTTGTTTTTTAATAAAAAAAATCGAAATCTGTATTGTAAGTTTCAAAAAATCCAGAACAAAAATCCAAAATATGTAAAATGTTGAATTCCACCAGCTTGCAAAATGTCAATTCAAATTTTGTTGTATTGTGGGATACTAAAATGATAAATGTGACAATTTTTCAAGCTTAAAAAATGTGTACCGTTTACCGCACCTCGATCAACACATTTGTCATTCTTACTCAGCCTAAAATATTAAAAAATTCGTATTTTTTGGCACACTATTAGAGTTGCTCATTATCTACATCTACGATTTTTCCCATTTTTTGAAATTTTCAAACAGTGAGCACCCTGTAGCACGGGAGCCATTTGTCCACTCCAGATCTTACCTAACTTTTGCATAGGGTTTAGGTTCAGGTGTCTCGTTCAGTTTTGCAAACCAAAGCAGTACAAGTTGCTAGAGTACCGATCTAGCTAGGCGGCTTAGACGCTGAAAACTGAATACCATTATATACACAACACAAGCATCCGAGGGCCTGTAATAAACCACGTGCGAATTCATTAACCTCGAACTAGCAACCTTATTGGTCGCACGCAGTTTCTCTGCTCCGTTCTTACGACAAGCCAACCAGGTCTGCGGCAAGAAAAACTCCTCGAAACATCATGTGTCAGGCCGGCAATGAGCTGGGTGCAGATTCCTGCCGCACAACTGAAGCCTGCGTGCCAGCACCTCTGTTCTAAATCGGAAACTTGTGCCTTCAGGTGTCGATGTAAGATATTCAGCCATTCAGGGACACTACTGAACAGTAGTAGCGTGAGGTATGTAATTAAGAGAGACATGAACATACTAAAATTACTAGGCCACAACATGGTGACCGCCAACATTTGAACGGAATCACTGATATAGTGATATTAATCCAGCACCATACATACTCATGGACTTCGCCATGATGACAATGAACAAAGAGTGATTTAATGGCTGATGATACATAGGCCTGAACATTTCAACAGGCGGTCGTTCAGGGCTGAACAAGGAAATAAATATCCAAGGACTAGTTAGCTAGATCCTAATATTCACACGAGCGAGTTTAGGACTCAACCTAAGCCATAGCTTGCATCTGGGGCAGCGAGGTTGGTGCTGAAGGGTATCTCGACTCGTTCCTTCACAATGCAGTGCGCCCTTCCATCTTCGACGACCAGCACCTTCCCAGGAGGGCAGCACTGGAGAGTAGGAACTTGCTCTTTTGCACCAGCCGCCTCTTTGCGAAAAAGACCTGCAATGTCCAGTTTTATGCCGCTCCTCACTGTTGCGGGCTCGTAGCCAGCCGCCTTCATGATTGATACGGCACCCAAAACCATGACCGCTGTTTTAGCCATCCATCCGATGAAAGATCTGATTCCTCCCCGTGAATTATGGCTCGTTGTGCTAGCAATTCTGTTTTGCAGCCCATTTGTCCTTGTACCATCTTCAGTCATGCCATTAGAACCATGTCCGTTGTGCAAGCCCTTGGAGTTGGATACATAGTTTGTTGGGTAGAGGTCATCGAGCACAAAGGAATTGGTGACATGGCTCGAGTAAGGAGGTAGGATGAGACCGTCGTCATTTTCAATTTTTTCTCCAGCAAAGGCAGCAGCTTCATGGATTACCTCACAGTCATCTCCCTTGTATTCTTTGAGCTTGGTAAGGAGAGACGTTCGACTGCGATCAATCTGGCTCAGGATGGTTTCTCGTTCATATCTCTGTTGGTGTTGTAGGTCCTGGAAATGGCATTAAGGTGTTAAGGTACTTATTTTCCTAAATAGAAGCCTGAACAACAGTATAAAATTTGTGTAAAAAACACTATCAAGGTAAGAAACATATTCCTGGTACAATTACTGACATCCAATAGAAAAAACTCACTTCAGGAGGTAAGTATCAGTCGATTAAAATAAGTCATTTTCTCACATATAGCGGTTTTAATGTAATGGTGCTTCACAGGTCTGATACGATGATACCCTTTGGTGTGCCGTGCTTGAATGTGTTTATGACACACATATCGTTATCTAAAAGTAAGCATTTAGTGCAACAAAGCAAGTGAAGGGATTCAACCAGCAAGACTGATTGTGTCTCTTAGCGATACGACCTTTGTCTCTTAAAATAGAAAAATTCCATATATGAACGAATGCCAGCCTTTCCACAACAAGAAAAGCAAGAGAGAATGTGCAAATAAGAACGTGTTGAACACTGATGCTTCCCATAATCTAAGCAAAGGTACAGCTTATTTCCCTTTGTAAACCAAGCAATATAGTACACAGTTGACAGAAAAAATTCTGTTCACCCAGCAATTTCTACCTAGTTTCGGTTGCAATAGAAATTAAATACGCACCTTACCACAATTAGTAAATCAGCATTCTGATCCTGGTGGAACCAAATACATACATCTTTTTTTCTCGAGAAAACGCAAAAGCTTTGTGTTTCAATCCATTGATAGAAGGACATACATCTTACGGTACCCATTTCTACCCTAGCTCAAATACAGAATTAGGCTGGAGTTACAGCTACCAGGACATTAACATCCAAGAAAATTTATTAACATACCCCTCTCTCTGTAACATCATGTTAACAGGACTAGACAGAGTTCCATACGAAAAATACAGAACGACTATAAAAGGAATGTACTATATGCTCGTATTATCTTCGTCTCCTTGTACAAGACAAGCACTAACTAAAATTTTACCATAGCTGCCAAGCAAGAAGAGCAACAATAAAACCCCATCTTTACCGACTGACCAAGCAGGACTAGGAACCGGACCTGCAGGGAGGCGAGCTGTCGCTCAAGCGACTCGAGCGCGTCGTTGATGCCGACCAGGCTCTCCACCTCCACTTCCTCCTCCCTGTCTTCCTCTTCCCCGGCGCCCAACCGGGGTGGGGGCCGTGCGGCGGCGGCACAGGCGGAGATCCTGGAGCGGAGGTCCGAGGCGCGGGCGAGGACGAGGCCAATCTCCTCCCCTTCCATGGCCATCGCCGGGTCCGTGGGGTGAAGAACCCTAGCTTAAACCCACCCTGCTACACTGGCGGCGAACAGTGGAGGCTGCAATCTTGCACTTCTTCGCGGCGAGTCTTGCGCCTCTCGTGGCTGCGAGAGGGACTGACGGAGGCGTATCCGAAGTGTGTGTTTTTGTCTTTTGCTTTTTCTAACTACCTAACTGGGCTTGGGCTGGGTGGGAGAATCAGATTAGCCTTGTTATACTCAAGCGAGGTGGCGAGGTGCTGGACTAGGCCATCACATGACTGGGCCGTTACAATCTGAAGTGTATTACTGTATATTTTTTCGGGGATATGCCTAGCAGAGATTAATCTTTTTTTTTTCGAGGGAAAGCCATTCTGCGTACTTTATTGATTCCCAAATACAGTTACATTGTTTATGAGTTTAGCAAATAAAAAGCTAGGGGATCATCGTCCCAAATACAATCCATGCGATCAAAGAAACTATGCCTAGCTAAATCATGAGCAACCTCATTGGCCTCCCTATTACCATGTTCGAACTTGACTTCTGTAAAGCCCGTGGAGAGCATTCTACAATCATCAAAAATAGCTGCCGATGAGGTAGCCTGGCAGAGATTAATCTGACTAAACTGTCTTCCCTACTTCGTGCCTCAACTTGAAATGGAAGTCAGTCTTTTTCTTCTAACCTAACCGCCGCTCTAGGTTGGAGACCACTTTGCCCCCTACGTCCTTCGTCCGCCGTTCAGATGACGGCAGGCAGTGGTGAAAGAACAACTATGCCCGAGATGTCGCCTAGAGGGGGGGAGGGGGTGAATAGGCGATTAAAACTTTTTCTAATTAGGGGCTTGATAATTGCGGAATAAAACTATGTGTTTAAAATAACAAGCCAACAACCTAATATTCTAGGTTCACCTATGTGCACCAACAACCAATGCTAAACAAGGCAAGCAACAAGGTGATAGCAAGATAAGAACTTCAATCACGAAGGCTATCACAATGTAAATTGCATAAGTAAAAGCTCGGGTATAGAAATAACCGAGGCACGCGGAGACGAGGATGTATTCCCGAGTTCCTCCTTGTTAAGGGAGTACGTCTCGTTGGAGGGGTGTGAGCTCGCCACAAGAGGCCTACTCAAGATGCCACAAAGGCCTCACCCTATTCTCCGATGAACCTCACCCAAGGGATTGGTTCACCTTCCACTAATGAAATCCTTCAAGGCGGATTCCGGAGCCCTTTACAACTCTTCTTGGGGCACACACCCACAACTCAATTGGGGGCTCCCAAACTCGTGCCGAAGCTTCACAACTTGAGGAGCATTGGCTTGAGTCTTCTTGGGAGGTGGCCTTTGTTCAACTCGTGGTTGAGCACGAGATTGAACAAGAGGCCGCTTCCCTAATTGCTTCTCACTAAGAGGCTTCTTCTTCTTCATTGGGCAATCCCGAACATGGTGCCCTTCTAGCTTGCACTTGAAGCAAATAATCTTGGCCGGATTCTTGACTTGAACTTGGCCCTTCTTCTTCTTATCAACCGTGGACTTGATCTTGTTGTTGGAGTTGAATCCAAGTCCACTCTTGTCATTGGGGGATTGTTGCACACTCAACATGTTGTCAAGTGCATGCTTCACTTCATGACGTTTTCCCAAGCCTTTCTTCATAGAAGTGGCTTGGGCCTTGAGCTCTCCTCTTTTCTCTACATGGTTAGTGATAACACAAGAACTAGAGGAGGTAGATGCATCATTGTTAGAGCAACAAGGCAAAGCAAGTAATTCATCACATGATGTACCAACATTCTTAGTGGATGAACTACTAGGACTAGCACATGGCAATATAACATTGTTAATTAAGGTTGTGCTAATATCCACATGAGGCTCACTAGATGTTACCTTTGTAGTGATGGCCTCATGAGCTAACTTAAGACAAGCATAGGATGCTAGAAGATCATCATTGGAGCTAGATAGCTTTTTATGATTTTCTTCCAACTCCCTATACTTGCTAGTTAGCAACTCAAGTTGAGCCCTTAGCTCAACATTCTCCTTCAAGGTAGATGCTTCACAAGAAATTGAGTTAGTAGCACAAGCATCATTGACCTTAGGGATGGAAGAAGAAATCTTAGCAAGGTCTTTATTTGATTTAGCATTTTCATTTTTCGTGACCTTATATTTAGCAAGAGCATGGTCATGTTCTTTAATGATTTTAGCAATTATATCATTATGAGACTTCTCGATAGATTCTAGTTTCTACTCTAGAGAAGCACGAGTCTCTTGCTCTTCCTCAAGATCATCTTCTAACGATGCTTTCTCCATAGCATCATCTCTTTCGATCTTACCCTTTTCTTCAAGGCTTGCTTCCAAGGCTTCAATAGTTTCCCCACGCTCAATGAGAGTGCTCATGATTTCAAAGAGGTTAGCTTGGGCACTTTTATTAGTAGGAAGGGCTTTAAGAATCATTAGACCTTTATTTTGAAGAAGGGCATTAACCTTTTCCATATCATCTTCTTCATCATTATTATCATTATCATTATTATCATCATTGTCATTACTAGAAAAAGATTTAGCCATGAGACAATGAGAGGTGGATGAAGAAGAATAATTAATTTTTGAATTACTCAAGTTCAAATCTTGTTCCACAATTAATTGGGTTTCCTCTACATTAATATTCATGCAAGAGTTAGAGGGAGCACAAGCATTTTTATCATTGGAACAAGATAAAGCAAGCATATCATAGAGAGAATTATCCAAGGAAGTTTTAGGTGATATGCAAGGACTATCAACACTAGCATGTGAATCATTTATAGTGCTATGAGTGTTTAAGTCCAAAGATGAATCATTGCAACTATATAGAGATGGAAGATCATTGATAATGAGCTCACTATCCAAAATGCAAAACCCATCACTACTCACCATCACATTAGTTTGTGGCTTACCACATTTTGGTGAAGTAGATGAAGACGAGAGCTCGTCACGGCCGGAGGTGGAGGGAGAGCAATCATCCTTAATAGAGTTGGACACTCCATATTTTTCTTGAAGCTTTGTCCATAATTCATGAGTATCCCGGAGAGGCATGATTGACTCAAAAACTATAACACTCACAAATTTGCTAAACTCATTAGATGCTAGAGCATCTAGATATAAGTTTTTCTCATCCTCTAAAGTCGTACTTTCGTAGTCCTTTGGAGGAGAAAAACCTATATCTAAGATCCGCTCAATATCGGGGTCCAAGACCCGTAAGTGACTAAGCATATGAGTTTTCCAAACATTAAAATTTGTGCCATTAAATCTAAACAAGGAATTGTGCACTAAATCCCTAGACGACATCTTTACTCTCTAGGCGGTAAAGCCAAACAAGAGAGACGAGGCTCTGATACCAATTGAAAGAACAACTATGCCCGAGATGTCGCCTAGAGGGGGGAGGGGTGAATAGGCGATTAAAACTTTTTCTATTTAGGGGCTTGATAATTGCGGAATAAAACTATGTGTTTAAAATAATAAGCCAACAACCTAATATTCTAGGTTCACCTATGTGCACCAACAACCTATGCTAAACAAGGCAAGCAACAAGGTGATAGCAAGATAGGAACTTCAAGCACGAAGGCTATCACAATGTAAATTGCATAAGTAAAAGCTCGGGTATAGAAATAACCGAGGCACGCGGAGACGAGGATGTATTCCCGAGTTCCTCCTTGTTAAGGGAGTACGTCTCGTTGGAGGGGTGTGAGCTCGCCACAAGAGGCCTACTCAAGATGCCACAAAGGCCTCACCCTATTCTCCGATGAACCTCACCCAAGGGATTGGTTCACCTTCCACTAATGGAATCCTTCAAGGCGGATTCCGGAGCCCTTTACAACTCTTCTTGGGGCACACACCCACAACTTAATTGGGGGCTCCCAAACTCGTGCCGAAGCTTCACAACTTGAGGAGCATTGGCTTGAGTCTTCTTGGGAGGTGGCCTTTGTTCAACTCGTGGTTGAGCACGAGATTGAACAAGAGGCCGCTTCCCTAATTGCTTCTCACTAAGAGGCTTCTTCTTCTTCATTGGGCAATCCCGAACGTGGTGCCCTTCTAGCTTGCACTTGAAGCAAATGATCTTGGCCGGATTCTTGACTTGAACTTGGCCCTTCTTCTTCTTCTCAACCATGGACTTGATCTTGTTGTTGGAGTTGAATCCAAGTCCACTCTTGTCATTGGAGGATTGTTGCACACTCAACATGTTGTCAAGTGCATGCTTCCCTTCATGACGTTTTTCCAAGCCTTTCTTCATGGAAGTGGCTTCGGCCTTGAGCTCTCCTCTTTTCTCTACATGGTTAGTGATAACACAAGAACTAGAGGAGGTAGATGCATCATTGTTAGAGCAACAAGGCAAAGCAAGTAATTCATCACATGATGTACCAACATTCTTAGTGGATGAACTACTAGGACTAGCACATGGCAATATAGCATTGTTAATTAAGGTTGTGCTAATATCCACATGAGGCTCACTAGATGTTACCTTTGTAGTGATGGCCTCATGAGCTAACTTAAGACAAGCATAGGATGCTAGAAGATCATCATGGGAGCTAGATAGCTTTTATGATTTTCTTCCAACTCCCTATACTTGCTAGTTAGCAACTCAAGTTGAGCCCTTAGCTCAACATTCTCCTTCAAGGTAGATGCTTCACAAGAAATTGAGTTAGTAGCACAAACATCATTGACCTTAGGGATGGAAGAAGAAATCTTAGCAAGCTCTTTATTTAATTTAGCATTTTCATTTTTCGTGACCTTATATTTAGCAATGGCATGGTCACGTTCTTTAATGATTTTAGCAATTATATCATTATGAGACTCCTCGATAGATTCTAGTTTCTCCTCTAGAGAAGCACGAGTCTCTTGCTCTTCCTCAAGAGCATCTTCTAACGATGCTTTCTCCATAGCATCATCTCTTTCGATCTTACCCTTTTCTTTAAGGCTTGCTTCCAAGGCTTCAATAGTTTCCCCACGCTCAAAAAGAGTGCTCATGATTTCAAAGAGGTTAGCTTGGGCACTTTTATTAGTAGGAAGGGCTTTAAGAATCATTAGACCTTTATTTTGAAGAAGGGCATTAACTTTTTCCATATCATCTTCTTCATCATTATTATCATTATCATTATTATCATCATTGTCATTACTAGAAGAAGATTTAGCCATGAGACAATGAGAGGTGGATGAAGAAGAATAATTAATTTTTGAACTACTCAAGTTCAAATTTTGTTTCACAATTAATTGGGTTTCCTCTACATTAATATTCATGCAAGAGTTAGAGGGAACACAAGCATTTTTATCATTGGAATAAGATAAAGCAAGCATATCATAGAGAGAATTATCCAAGGAAGTTTTAGATGATATGCAAGGACTATCAACACTAGCATGTGAATCATTTATAGTGCTATGAGTGTTTAAGTCCAAAGATGAATCATTGCAACTAGATAGAGATGGAAGATCATTGATAATGAGCTCACTATCCAAAATGCAAAACCCATCACTACTCACCATCACATTAGTTTGTGGCTTACCACATTTTGGTGAAGTAGATGAAGACGAGAGCTCGTCACGGCCGGAGGTGGAGGGAGAGCAATCATCCTTAATAGAGTTGGACACTCCATATTTTTCTTGAAGCTTTGTCCATAATTCATGAGTATCCCGGAGAGGCATGATTGACTCAAAAACTACAACACTCACAAATTTGCAAAACTCATTAGATGCTAGAGCATCTAGATATAAGTTTTTCTCATCCTCTAAGTCGTACTTTCGTAGTCCTTTGGAGGAGAAAAACCTATATCTAAGATCCGCTCAATATCGGGGTCCAAGACCCGTAAGTGACTAAGCATATGAGTTTTCCAAACATTAAAATTTGTGCCATTAAATCTAAACAAGGAATTGTGCACTAAATCTCTAGACGACATCTTTACTCTCTAGGCGGTAAAGCCAAACAAGAGAGACGAGGCTCTGATACCAATTGAAAGAACAACTATGCCCGAGATGTCGCCTAGGGGGGGGGGGGGGGTGAATAGGCGATTAAAAACGTTTTCTAATTAGGGGCTTGATAATTGCGGAATAAAACTATGTGTTTAAATAACAAGCCAACAACCTAATATTCTAGGTTCACCTATGTGCACCAACAACCTATGCTAAACAGGCAAGCAACAAGGTGATAGCAAGATAGGAACTTCAAGCACGAAGGCTATCACAATGTAAATTGCATAAGTAAAAGCTCGGGTATAGAAATAACCGAGGCACGCGGAGACGAGGATGTATTCCCGAGTTCCTCCTTGTTAAGGAGTACGTCTCGTTGGAGGGGTGTGAGCTCGCCACAAGAGGCCTACTCAAGATGCCACAAAGGCCTCACCCTATTCTCCGATGAACCTCACCCAAGGGATTGGTTCACCTTCCACTAATGAAATCCTTCAAGGCGGATTCCGGAGCCCTTTACAACTCTTCTTGGGGCACACACCCACAACTCAATTGGGGGCTCCCAAACTCGTGCCGAAGCTTCACAACTCGAAGGCTTCGCGGCACCTCCAACCGTCTAGGGTACACAATGCACCCAAGAGGCAACAAGCTCTTGGGAACACAATGCACCCAAGAGTAACAAGCTTCTCAACGTCGATCTTCACGTATCACCGCGGAGAGAGCAACCCGATGCAACTAATGCAAGAGGCAAGAACACACGAAGTGGTCAAGTCCTTCACTCTCAAATTCCAACCAAGCAACAAATGCTATGGAGGGAATAAGAGAGGAAGAACAAAGGGGATGAGCACAAAGCAACCCCAAAATCTAGATCCACAAGTTTTCCTCACTTATAAGAGATTTTGATTGGTGGAATGGTAGATCTAGATCTCCTCTCTTGAAACCCTAAATTTGGGCAAGAATCATTGGAGGGGAAGAGAGGAATCAAGCTCACAAGGATTAGAGCAAAGGGGAAGAGCAAGAACAGGTGAGCAAGGTCAGCAGCAAGGTTTTGGGGAGGGAGGAGGCTTTTTATAGCCTCCCCCCAAAAACTAGCCGTTGGAGCCTGTCCCGGCCGGAGACTCCAGAGTAAGTGACCGGAGACTCCGGCCTGCTGGGTCATCGGGGAGGCCGGAGATTCCGGTCCTTGGGGCCGGAGACTCCGGCCATGCCGGAGACTCCGGGCACCCTCCGGGGGAGCTCCGGACCCCTATCCAGAGGCGCACCACACAGATGCAAAAGGGCTGAGGAAAAAATGAGGGCCGGAGATTCCGGGTCCTCGGGCCGGAGACTCCGGTGGGCCGGAGACTCCGGTCCTTCTCCGGGGGTGTTCCGGACCCCCAACAGAGCCGCACCACAGCAAGACAACGACAGCGAAAATACAGGGACCGGAGATTCCGGGTCATTTGGGCCGGAGACTCTGGTGGGGCCGGAGACTCCGCCCCATCTCCGGGGTACCTCCGGACCGAGTCCAGGAGCGCACCACACAACAGACGTTCGGCAGCGAAAACAGGGGCCGGAGACTCCGGGTCCTTGGGGCGGAGACTCCGGTGTGACCAGAGACTCCGGACCCTCTCCGGGGTAGGTCCAAACAGAGAAAACCAGATCTGCCATAACTTTTGCAAATGAAGTCCGAATCGAGTGAATCCAATTTTGTTGAAGGAGGACGACAAGAGCTTACCCTACAAAAACTGAAAATATGAAAACAAGCAAAGGAGATTGTGCGGAGGGTTGGAAGGGTGAAACCTTCCACACGGAAGAACCGGCAAAATCTCCAAAACCGAAAAATGCAAAATAAGACGCATATGAAAACGGTTTCGGTGAACTTAGCCTTGTCATGACAAGCACGACAAGCACCAAGACCACACCACGATAAGAGCCAAATAAGAACCAATAAAGATGATTGTGAGGATGCAAGGATGCAAAGGTTTGAGCTCTCCACGAACGATACGATCACGATACTCGGTCGAGAGCCCCTCTTGATAGTACGGCTATCTATCCTATAACCCGGTCTCTCAACTAACATCATGAGACCGGTAAAATAAAAGCCCTACCAAGATCATACCTTTGCCTTGCGCATTAATCCACTTGAGGTCGATGGAGACGATCTTCATCTCCTCAAGGCGAACCATCTTCTTGATTGCGCTTCGCTCGGTGAAGATTCACATGGGCTCCCCCATGCACCAAGATGGGGGAAAGCACTACTTCGGCATATCTTCACTTGGCCTTTATCTTGATGACGAACACCTTGGCCTTGATCAACAAAAGATCTTCTTCCCTTAACCTTGACTCCAACACATGGAGAACAAGCAAGACCTTGACTCCAACACATGGAGACAAGCAAGCTAATGGACACCTACAAATATAGCTCAATGCGAATATTAGTCCATAGAGATTGTCATTAATTACCAAAACCATGCATGGGGGCAACCATGCACTTTCAAGTGGGAACCTCGACTCTTCAACCTTGACAAGTGGTACGGTTGGCTTAGGTTTTCCGAGGGACCTCGCATCGGTGGCGGGGACGACGTCGCGACGGAATAATTTGTCCATGTTTCTCCACCATCTTGGCCGTGCTCTAATCGGCAGTGGTGTGGAGCAGTTGGCTTGGTCCTCTCATCGTTCTTCAGATTTGGCGAGAATAGTTTCTTGGTGTGTTGTTGGTGTTTGTCGTTATTCGCAACAACGTTTGCGGCCAGGGAGACATGTGCCTCGCTGCTTGGAGCGGACATGTTTATCGACTCACAAATCCTCGTTGGTGATGGTGCTCTTTTGGATTTGGCAATGGTGGAGGCTCGGCTTCTCTTCTAGCGCGCATCTCGGCGACGCTGGAGTTGGGTGGCGGTTGGCTTCGACATATGCAGTAAACTCTAGGGATCGTCATGTTTTTGTCTATCCCTTAGGTCCATATCTACAAAGTTTTTAGGACGACTATTTTCTCTTGACATGTCTTTTAGTTTCCACGTGTGTTTATTCATGCAACTTGGTTTTCTATATAATGAAATACGTGGTTTCTCTTAAAAAATAAACTTGGAATGGAAGTCAAGCTACGTATCTGTCTCTATCACTGGCAATAAATATGTCTCGTTCTATTCAAGCAGTCCAGTTTCGCTTCTTTCCAGTAAGTTTGATTGAAAAATGGAACAACGCTAGACTCGTTGGAGTGGCGTTTTGGCGCCCGATTTTTTATGTCAAGTAATGAAATTTTTTGACAAAAAGTTTTGTCGGGGGGCAACCCCCGGATATGGGCAAGGCGTCGATATAAGGGTTGACTCGGTGTTGACCGGGTCACTGAAAACCGACATAACTGTACCGGCTTACTCGGAGCTGGCCGGGTCAAGACCAACCGACATATTGGTATGTCGGATCATGCGAGTTATATGTCGGATCTTCCTTTGCTCTTCTTGTATGCAGGGAAGGCAAAACCGAGTTACAAGGAATTCGGCATGCCTATGCCGGATAAGGAGGCTTACTCGGGCCATGGTCAAGACTCACGTCTTGTCCCTACAATCACGGGTCAGAAGCCGAGCCACTTGCACGATGGGACGAGGCCACTTGGCCTGAGTGACATGCCTCCACGCCGCTGACCGAAGCGGTGCCAGAGAACAGGGTGCTGGAGAAGATAGATGGGACGTGCCACGGCGCGGTGACGGAAGCGGTCAGAGGACCGGGCGTGGCTACAGTCCGAGCTACGCCAGCACTGACGTCAGCCCTAACATGTGCCCTGGGCTTCCCTTTATAAGGAGCACCAGGGGCTCCTCTTACGATGACGCTTGCCACGGATACTCGCCTCACACATATAGACTAACTCATTTCTTTCATAGGCAGTAGAGAGCCAGAGAGAGCTTCCGAGACTCGGTTTGAGACCTAGATAGTGCTGTTCTCCACCTCAGCTCAAGGAGCAAGCTTGTAAATCAGTGCTAGTCCATATATATCGATCATATAGGCAGGAGTAGGGGTGTTATCTCCTCACGAGAGCCCGAACCTGGGCAAAATCGTGTGTGGTGAGTTCTTTTGTGTGCGTGTTCGTGCGTACAAGCCCTCCCCGGGTGCCACCAGCGTCCATCGGCCCCACACATCAAGCCATCCTATGGCATCTGCCGTGACACCACCACGATAGTTGGCCGCCCACCGTGGGGCCAGCAGCGGCGCTGGCTGGAGTCTTCATCCGGACGGGTTCTCTCATCACGTCGGGTGAGCGCGTGGTCTGTGGCCTTGTCCACAGATTCGGCTCCCTCAACGAAATCAGCGACAACGCAGGTTGCTTCGGCAGCAGGCCACTGCCCCGGAACGGATTGCCTCATCGACTTCGGCGCGCTCACGGTCTACGTCGCCACCGAGGCTCCTTGCAGGTCCCCGAAAGGTGCAGCTGGGAGCGGATCCACCCGCAGTCTGCGGCAGCTCGCGGCCGGCGTACCGCTCGCCCCGCTAGTTGCGTGGAAGTCATGATGACGCCCCAGGCTTCGCGTCGGCAAGGCCATGCGGGCGAGGCTGACCCCGGCACCCAGGTCGGCAAGAACAGGGCGTCCGCCCTTGGAGAAACCAGAAGAGAACCGTGCGGGCATAGGCCAGCACATCCAGCGTGCCGGTGACGCGAGTCCTCTTCAGGACGCGATTCAGAAGTTGGCAACCCCAGTCGCCACCGAGTGCAGATGTTGCTCTGACTCAGGAGGAGTTGGAGCAGCAGCGCCAGGAGATACTCCGAGAGGCTCAGGAGGTGGCCCGAGTCAGGCAGGAGTTCGACATTATCAATGCGTGAGTATAACTCGGCTCACGGTTTTACTCCAGTAGCCATAACCCAGTTAGTCGCATCGATGAGGTGCGTGCCCGAGGTAGAGACCTCAACGCAGAGATAGCTAGAGATGGTAGAACTAGATCTGCTAGAACTCCTAGTTATGTGTCGGCTGAAAAACCGAGATACAGCCACACCCGGAAAGAACCTTAGGGCGGCAGAGGCAGCCATAGCCGAGTTAGCCGGTCTATCCGGAGACGCTCGCTCCAGGCAGCAGGATCGGGTAAAACGAGTTGGTGGCTGTTGCTAACCGACAGAATGAGGCCTACCGTAAGGCTAACCCGGATGCGGGTGGATCTCGGTTCCTTCACTCACATGGTGGAGCCGGGAGAAATGTCCAAGGGACAGACCTCCTCGCCGTATGTCGGCAGGAGCAGAGGCTAGAGTGTGAACTCTGGCAAGAACAAGCAGATACAGGTGTATGATCCGGCTTATGCCGGAAAGCAAGTAGCCGAGCAAGGCAATGCCGGTCGGGGAAAACCAGGACCCGCCCAGGGCAGACCAGAAGCAAACCGAGTTATCCCGGCGAATCAAGGCCAGCCACCTCGGCCCCAGCACCAATTCCACCTCGTCCACGACATGGTGCCGAGTATGCTGAACCGGCCGCCGACGATATGATGATGGTTACTCGGCCATGGAGAGGGTCGGGTACACAAGATACAGAGACCTAGCGTCCGAGGGTTGCACTCGGTGCAAGGCTGGGAACTCGCCAGTTACGGCACACGATGTCCGGAATAAGCTTGACAGAATCTATCTGTCCGAGCTCCTGGAGGAGCAAGGCCCACCGGGTCCGGCATGTTTTGGACCTCGGATAATGAAGCAGGCACCTGTGCCGAATTTCCAGCTACCTCGGGGTGCCAAGATGTACGACGGCAGTACCAAGCCGGAGGACTGGCTGACAGATTACGTCACCGCTGTGCACGTCGCCGGCGGAAGTCGCAGATGGGCAGTGCGGTATGTACCGCAAATGCTTGAAGGACCAGCCCGGATCTGGCTGAACAACCTGGAGGAGGACAGCATTGACTGCTGGTTGGATTTCTCCGAAGCATTCGTCAGCAACTTCTCTAGCACATACAAGAGGCCGAAACCGACCGAGAGTACTTGACTCGGTGGAGCACGATCCGCAACTCCTGCGAAGGAGTGATCGAGTCGCAGGCCATTGCATGGTTTGCACAAGGGTGCCGACATGGCTCCATGCTCTGGCAGAGACTCCAGAGAGAAATGCCGGCCACCTTGGCCGAAACAATCAAGATTGCTGATAGCTATGCTTTGGGTGATCCGACACAGCCCTTACTGGCCCCGGTCGACAGAGACAGATCGGGTCGGCGAGGTGATCGTTCGGATTACCGAGGAAAGAGAAGAGAGGAGAGGCCGGATTACCGGTATGGGTCAGACCAGGTTGCTGCCATCGACCAAGACCAGATGGGTGCCGCAGCAGCCAGAGACAGAAGAATGACGGTCCTGTGTGGGGCCAGAACTCGGAAAGAAGGAGGCCGTGGGACGGCGAAAAAAAGACCGTGGAATGGCGAGAGGAAGCTATGGAACGGCGACAAAAGGCAGTGGGCTAACCCCAGTGGGACGATGCCGGATGATCCCTGCAGCTACCACACCAAGCACCCCAGCAGACCGGCTCAGCACTCGAATCGGAACTGCAGCCGGAACAGGCGCCCGCGGGAGAACTCAGGTCCGGCGACTCGGCCCGCACCGCTCACGGGTGTGAATGCTATCCCGGTGAACGCCCCAAGCAAGGCCTGAAGACGTCAACCAAGTGATCAACATGGCCAACGCCAACAACACTTCAACTACCCCGGCAACAACGCTAGCCCGAGTCGGCAAAATCAATACCGAGAGCCCCACCAGAGTTACATGGTCTTTGTGACCGAGCCCAATGACAAGCAGAGTCAGCACAGGCGTGCGATGGAGGTAAATGCCGTTATGCCGGCGGTGCCGACATTCATGTACTGGTCCGAAGATGAGATCAGCTGGAGCGTCAGGGACCATCCAAAGGTCATGCCCAACCCAGGAGGTTATGCTCTAGTGTTGGATCCGACATTCGTCGGGCCCAGCATCAATGTCAGGTTNCCCATGGGCACGGTTTGGGTCGATGTCGCCTTCAGTGACAAAGCAACTGCCGGACTGAGAGTCTGCTGTTCGAGGTCGTGGATCTCGAAAGCCCGTATCACGCCTTACTCGGCAGGCCGGCACTCGCCAAGTTCATGGCGTCCACTCATGTGGCTTATCTGAAGATGAAACTTCCGGGTCCAAATAGCGTCATCACCATCTCGGGAGACTACAAGCGTTCCATGGAGTGCGCCTCAGCCGGGTCATCCCTGGCCGAATCACTGGTGATCGCCGCCGAAAAAAGGAGAATCCATGAGGTGGTGGCTCTGGCCCAGGCATCTCAGCTCGGTATGCCGAGTGTAGCTAACCCGCAGCAAACTGCAACCTTCCAGGCGGCGAAGGAATCGAAGAAAGTTGGCATCGACGAGGCTAACCCGGACCGCTCCGTCATCATCGGAGCCGGGCTGGACAAGAAATAGGAAAGCGAGCTCATCAACTTCCTCCGTGAGAATCGGGATATCTTTGCATGGTCCAGTCAGGACTTGCCGGGTGTTCCGAGGGAGTTGGCTGAGCACTCTCTGCATGTCAGGCCAGATGCTAGGCTAGTGAAGCAACCGACTCGGCGTCTCGCCGAAGAAAGAACAAAAGGCGGTGGGTGATGAGTTAGCCAAGTTACTCGCATCAAACTCCGTCGTGGAAGTAAAATACCCGGACTGGTTGGCTAACCCAGTCATGGTAGAGAAGAAGGAAGACCCGGATGCGCCTACTGTCTGGCGCATGTGTATCGACTACACCCACCTGAACAAGGCTTGTCCTAAAGATCCTTTCCCGTTGCCCCGGATCGATCCGGTGATTGACTCCATGGCCGGATGTCAGTTGTTATCCTTTGTGGATGCCTACTCTGGTTTTCACCAGATCCCGTTAAATCCGGATGATCAAATAAAGACTGCTTTTATCACCCCGTACGGGCTTATTGCTATCGTGTCATGTGTTTTGGTTTGAGAAATGTCGACGCTACTTATCAGCGCTGTATGCAGAAATGTTGCATGATCAGATAGGAAAAAATGTGCAGGTATATGTCGACGACATAGTCATAAAAACAAAAGAAAAACATACTCTGTTAGAGGATCTCAGAGAAACATTCGCAAACCTGCGGAAATTCCGACTAAAACTTAATCCGGATAAGTGTACGTTCGGTGTGCCGGCCGGCAAGTTACTCGGTTTCCTCGTGTCGAGCCGAGGTATCGAGGCGAATCCGACTAAGATCTGGGCAATAGAAAATATGAGGTTACCGAGATGCCTCCGAGATGTCTAAAAGTTTACGGGTTGCCTGGCTTCCCTGAGTCGGTTTCTAGGTCGGCTGGGAGAAAAGTCCCTACCTTTGTACCAACTAATGAAAAAGTCAGATAGATTTAGCTGGACCCTGCAAGCGGTCTCGGCCTTCCATGAGTTAAAAAAGATGTTGGCTACGGCGCCGATATTGGCTTTGCCATTACCGAGAGAGCCCATGTTGCTTTACATTGCAGCCACTAACCGAGTCGTCAGTGTCGTTGTGGTGGTGGAACGAGAAGAAGGGGGAACCACCGTGCAGAGGCCGGTGTATTACCTGAGTGAGGTGCTCTCCACCTCGAAACAAAATTACCCACACTATCAGAAAATGACCTATGGTGTGTACCTGGCGGCCAAGAAACTGAAACATTACTTCCAGGAGCACCCAATAACCGTAGTGAGTGCGGCTCCTATTTCGGAAATCATCGGAAACCGAGATGCAAGTGGCCGAGTAGCCAAGTGGGCTATCGAGTTGGCGGCATATGCGCCGCAATACGCGAGAAGAGATACCATCAAGTCTCAAGCAGTGGCGGATTTCTTTGTCGATTGGGTCGAGATGCAGTATGAACCATCTCTGCCGGACTCCAATTACTGGAGGATGCACTTTGACGGGTCCAAGGTAAAAGAAGGCCTGGGTGCCGGCGTGGTTCTCACCTCGCCAAAGCGAGACCAGTTGAAATATGTGCTGCAAGTTCATTTCGCGGCATCCAACAATGTAGCCGAGTATGAGGCATTGATCCACGGACTCAAGGTGGCCAAGGAAATCGGGATTCGCCGAATAATCTGCTATGGTGACTCGGATTTGGTGATTCAGCAAACCTCGGGCAACTGGGATGCCCTGGATGCCAACATGGTGGCCTACCGGTTCCATGTCCAAAGATCTCGGGATTCTTTGATGGCTGCGAGTTCAATCACATCCGGCGGACCGAAAATGAAAGTGCAGACATGCTGTCCAAAATTGGATCATACCGACAGGCCATTCCGCCCGGAGTGTCTCTGGAGCATCTTCACAAGCCATCAATTAAGCCTTCACCCGAGTCAGACTCAATATTCATCCCGGGTAATCCGGAATCCGATGTCGTCCCGATGGACGTTGACGTCGGGAGCAAGCCGCTAAACCCGGGGACTGCTCCGCAGGACCCGGGGACTTCCATGGATGTCGCGTGTGTTCTGTCGGACTCGAAAACAGAGTTGGAAAATTGGAAGGCCGCTTGGCGAAACTCGGGAATCCTTTGGGAAGACTCGGGGACTCGTCAGCCTATGTCGGGTGTCGTTATGTCGGTTGAAGCCATGGAAGTCGATGAGCCTGAACTCGGAACTCGTCCGGTACCGACATGGGCCCAACCCATCATGACATTCATGTTGGATGGCAGTTTACCGAGTGATGAGGTCTCGGCCAGACAAATCCAAAGGCGATCCAAATCTTTCACAATCATCAATCGTGAGCTGTACAAGAGAAGCGTAACCACTGTGCTTCAGCGCTGTGTCGAACCAGAAGAGGGAGAAAGGATTCTCCGAGATATCCATCAGGGAGAGTGCGGTCATCACGCCTCTTCTCGAGCAAGTAGAGGACATAGTCCGGAAGTGTGAAGGATGTCAGAGATTCGCAAACAAGATTCATATGCCGGCCTCAGCACTCAAGACTATCCCCATCACTTGGCCCTTTGCGGTGTGGTGTTTGGATATGGTGGGACCGTTTAAACCGGCCCGAGGTAACATGACTCACATATTGGTGATGGTGGACAAGTTTACCAAATGGATCGAGGTAAAACCAATAAGAAAGTGTGATGGCCGTACAGCGGTGTCATTCTTAAAGGATATTATCCTGAGATATGGGCACCCACATAGCATCATCACTGATAACGGCACAAATTTCGCCGAGGGAGCCTTTGCTCGGTTTTGCCAAGAAAAGAGAATCCGACTAGACCTGGCGTCGGTCGCGCATCCACAGTCGAATGGGCAAGTGGAAAGATCAAATGCTCTGGTCTTATCCGGCATAAAACCCCGGTTAATTGAGCTACTGTTACGTGCTCCGGGGTGTTGGCTAGACGAGATCTCGGCAGTACTATGGAGTCTAAGGACTACACCGAATCGCTCTACCAGCTATACGCCATTCTTCCTGGTCTACGGAACAGAGGCAGTTCTGCCAACCGACATAGAGCATGACTCGCCGAGAGTTGCTTTATATACCGAGTCAGAGGCAAGAGAAGCCCGAGAAAACGATGTTGATTTGCTCGAAGAAGCACGAGAGTTGGCATTGTCCAAGTCAGCAATATATCAGCAAAATCTCCGACGCTATCACAGTCGGAAGGTGAATCCTCGCAAGTTCCGAGAAGGAGACCTCGTGCTTAGGCTTGTGCAACGCACAGCCGGGATGCACAAATTGTCACCTCCATGGGAGGGACCATTTATCGTGAGCAAAGCTTTGAACAATGATGCCTATTATCTTATAGATGCTCAGAAACAGGTGAAGAACAGGATGGACCGATCCGGAGAGGAGACCAAACGCCTTTGGAATGTAGCTCTTTTTCGCCCTTTCTACTCTTAAGGACCCACTGTATGTATCTCGAAATCCAGAAATGAAATGTCGGCACCCCGAGAAGAGACTCGGGAACTGCCTTGTTGAAAAAATCTGTGTTTATCTTTGTATTTATTTCCTTATGTCGGATGGCTCTAAAAACTGTGTCACCATGTCTGTAAGTATTGTATGCTGTGTTCTCGTGATTTTGTGACTCGACTGCCAAAACACCGAAAAAGGTAGGCAAGAGCAAAGATTACCAGGTGCAGTACACAAGAAAACCGACTCGGGGACTCGGTCCAGGAGCGATTCGGTTTCCTTTTCTAAGTAATGTGCTGGTGTCGGATGGCTCTAAAAACTGTGTCACCATGTGGGCAAGTATTGTATGCTGTGTTCTCGTGATCTTGTGACTCGACTGCCAAAACACCAAAAAAGGTAGGCAAGAGCAAGGGTTATCAGGTGCAGTAAACAAGAAAACCGACTCGGGGACTCGGTCCAGGAGCGATTCGGTTTCCTTTTCTAAATAATAAGCTTATGTCAGATGGCCTTGGCTATTTTTCCAAGTTTCAAAGTACTGTATGCTGTACAACGGTCGTTTTGTGACTCGACTGCCAAAACACCGATATGGTAGGCAAGAGCTGAGATGGCAAGAGTATAGTAAACAAGAAATTGAACTCGGGAACTCGGTTCAAAGTGATCCGACATACGGCTAAATTTGCTAAAGCATGCAAAGTAAAAAGTCAAGTACCAACCATAAAAAGTGTAAGGTATATATTACATCTGCACCCGGCATTCCGGGGATTTAACGAATTGAGTTTCTTCTTAAAAGTCTAGGCAGCAGCATCCGAAGTTTTTTGTGCAGAAGGAGAGGCTGGAGTCTCGGTTGCGGTTTCCTCGGCTGTAGGCTCGGTAGCAATGCCGGCGGCTGACTCGGGCGGAGTGTCGGCTTCGATTTCTTCGTCGACGGCCTCTTCTTCGTCTTCTTCTTCGCTCTCTCCTTCAACCGGGATCTCCTCGGGTTGGGGAACCCGCTCGCCAGCGACAAAGGAGTGCACCGGGGCATACTGGATAAGGGAATGAGCAAATTCTTGGCGACGCCGAATGTGATCCGGATCAGTGAGCCATTTTGACCCGTCGCACAGAGTCTTGAGCCTGTCGAGGTCGAGCCCCTCGTACCAGGACAGCACGTACATCAACGCCTCGTCTGCGCCGACTCGGGCGGCGGATGACCGCCAATCATCCAGCCTTTCCTCGGAGTTCGTTAGGCACTTGGCCAACTCATCGACGATAGCAGGAGCCTCGCATCCGGTCCAAAGAACATTGTAAGCTCGGATTGCCGAAGTAAGGAGATTCATCCCGATGGCCCTCATCGGTACCAAGCGTACCTTCAGAGCCACCAAGTGAGCATCCATATCCCACTCGGCCGAGATGGGGCCATCTTGGATTTCCTTGAACCGGAGCTCCTTTGCGCTTTTGTCCGCAGCAGCCTTGGTGTGGGGAAGCGCTCTGAGTAGGGAATGGCTAACGCCGAAATAAGTTACAGGAGAATAAAAGTGATAGAGTGAATAAAGGCAGAAGGGGAAGGGGCTTACTGTCCATCTCGGAGTTGATGCTGGAGATGGCCACCAGCCACTTCGCAATCTTGGGCTTCAGAGCTTGGAGCTCGCTCTCAGCCGAGATTGCCCGTGACTTGGACTCCTCAAGAGATTCCTTGAGCCTCCGAGTCTCCTCTTCTCGGAGCTGCTTCTCTGCGGCGGCGGTCTTGTCCGACTCGGCGGCTCGGCTCCGAGATAGCTCTAATTCGGCTTTCAGCCGGGACACCTCCTCCTGCTCTCTCTTCAGCTCGGCTTGATGTGCAAGCTCGCGCTCCTTATGTGCGGTTGTACCGAGGTAGCAAGTGTTAGAATGAGCGAATTGATGCAAGTACAGGTGGAAGGACAAAATAAGGCTTACTCTCGATTTCCGAGATCCGCTTCTCCAATCCTTCGGCCTTGAGTGTGGAATCAGACACTTGATCCAGCTTGGCCCGGAGCAGCTTGAACTTGTTGGAAAGCACCTTGTGCTCCAGCAGCAGCTTGTGGTTTATTTGTGTGCGCTTGGTCATGCAAGCCTGAAAAGAAGAAATGTCAGTATTGTTGATGAAGATTCAGGCCGAGTTACCCTCACTCAACCGAGTCATCTTTACTCGGCCGAGCCACAGTCACTCAACCCGAATCTCGGGGACTGGGGATAAACGATATCTACATTAAAGAAAGAAACCGAGTTATCTTTACTCGGCGCAACTTACCGCAGTTGCTTGGTCGGCTGCGAGAAGTGCAGTTTTGGCTGCGGCCATCTTTTGGGCCACCAGACTCGGCCCCGCCGGATGTTCCGAGACAATTTGGCCTGATGGTGACCTCGAGCTCACCTCGCTCAGGTCGGCAGCGTTCCAGTCCGTGTGGTAGTGCTCAAGGGAGCCCAGACTTTGCCCGCTCGAGGTTTTTAAGGGACCAAACCCCCAATTAGCTGCAGAGGTCTGGGCGCTGGTCACTGCTGTGGCCGTCCCGGATGGCCCTTGGAGGACGAGTTGGCGCTCCGAGTTAGGCGGCAGGTCCTTGGTGGCTGTGAATTTCTCCGGAGCTTTCCCGGCCGCAGTGGATGCTTTCCCGGCGGCGGTGGACGCAGTTTTTTCCGGCGTTTTCCCGGCCGCGGTGGGTGCTGCTTTGTCTGCTGCTGTTCCGGCCGTGCCGGGCGCAGTGTTCCTCGGTGATGGTTTCCCGGCCGTAGCGGGCGCGGGCGTTGTCTGTTTCTGTTGCTGCTGCTGCTTCGGAGGAGATGGCCGTGGCGGTTGTGTCGGAGCAGGCTCTGGCTGCGGCTGCGGCTACGGTATCTCTTGCTGCTGCGGTGGTGTCTCTTGCTGTTGTTGTGGCTGTGGCGGTTCTTGCTGTGGCTGACTCGAATGTTCTGAGTCTTCTGGAGCCGCAGCCTCATCTATTTCGGGGGCCGACGAGCTGGCCCCGAGATTCATGGATGTGTCGGTCGCCTCCGACTCGGTGTCTCCAGTTCCGGATCCCGGAACCGTTGGAGGCACTGTTGGGCTGGTTCATGGCGGACTCGGCAGTCTTGTGTCGTCCGGCCGAGGTGGCGTCGGAGTCCTGAGGGGAACCGAGTCAGTGGGCTCGGTTGGAACCTCCAGAGGAGCGGAGCTGCAAAGCAAAGAAGCAAAGTGTGTCGTCAGAAGGAGAAAAGTGTGGTCAAGCATATAAAGTTTATGTCGGTAAAAGGGGAATCTTACCCCTTAGTGACGGGGCGCTCGCGGCGCTTCACTATGGTCTTTACTCGTTGTTTCTTCTTCACGGGACCAGAAGCGCCGGATGTTCCAGCGCCGGCAGACGTAGCTGCTGGGCACTTCCGAACTGCGCCCTTGGGTCCCACGGCGAGGGGCTCCACCTCGAGCACTGTGTCATCCGCGTCAGCTGGGGGCGAGGACACCGGGTAAGAGAACGAAACCGGGAGAGGATCATGTACCTCTAGAATTCGACAGTCGTCATCATCATCATCCGACCAGTCTCGGACGCGAGCCTTACCCGTGACAGGAACTGAGCCGACATCAGGGATCGGCATGTTGTCTTCATTGTCCGGATCCTCCGAGTCAGTTTCGACCCGGTCTGCACCCCATTTGGAGGCGGGATTCGGTCCGTCCTCCTTCTTTTGCCGCCCAAATCTCTGAATGGTGGAAACAGAGAAAGTTTAAGGCCAAATGTAAAAGGGGAACCTGAAAGAACAACTATGCCCGAGATGTCGCCTAGAGGGGGGGGTGAATAGGCGATTAAAACTTTTTCTATTTAGGGGCTTGATAATTGCGGAATAAAACTAGGTGTTTAAATTAACAAGCCAACAACCTAAAATTCTAGGTTTACCTAAGTGCACCAACAACCTATGCTAAACAAGGCAAGTAACAAGATGAGCAAGATATAGACTTCAAGCACGATGGCTATCACAATGTAAATTTGCATAAGTAAAAGCTCGGGTATAGAAATAACCGAGGCACGCGGAGACGAAGATTTATTCCCGAGTTCCTCCTTGTTAAGGGAGTACGTCTCGTTGGAGGGGTGTGAGCTCGCCACAAAAGGCCTACTCAAGATGCCACAAAGGCCTCACCCTATTCTCCGATGAACCGCACCCAAAGGCTTGGTTCACCTTCCACTATCGGAATCCTTCGGGGCGGATTCCGGAGCCCTTACAACCTTTGGGGCACACACCCACAACTCAATTGGGGGCTCCCAACGTGCCGAAGCTCCACAAGCCGAAGTCTTCGCGGCACCTCCAAACCGTCTAGGGTACACAATGCACCCAAGAGGCACAAAGCTCTTGGGAACACAATGCACCCAAGAGTAACAAGCTTCCAACCTTCAATCCCACGAATCACCGTGGGGAGCACAACCCGATGCAACAAATGCAAAAGGGGAAGATCACACCAAGTGGTCAAATTCTTCTCCCCAAAATCCAACCGAAGCAACTAATGCTACGGAGGGATTTAGGAGGAAGAACGGAGGAGAAACACCAAGAACTCCAAAATCTAGATCCCACGAGTTCCCCTCACTTAGAGGAGATTTTGTTTGGTGGAAAGATGGATCTAGATCTCCTCTCTTGTTTCCCTAAATTTGGGCAAGAATCATCGGAGGGATTAGGAGGAATCGAGCTCTCAAAATGTTGGCAATGGAGGAGAGAGAGCAAGGGATGAGATCTACACAGAAAATGGGGAAGAAAACCCTTTTATAGGTGGCTCCAAAAAGGAGCCGTTGGAGGAGAAAACAGTGGACAAAAGGTTGGAAAAAAGTGCCCAGGCGGCCCGGCCTGGGGCCGGCCAGCACGCCGGCCAGGCCGGCCTGGAATCGAACGGAGCAGAGCGGAGCCAGGGGAGCCGGCCTGCTCCCCGGCCATGGGCCGGCCCGCGAGGCGCGCGAGGCCGGCAGGGAGCCCGAGAGCCCCGGCCAGGGAACCGGCCACGGCCCGGCCTGCCGCGAGGTGGAGGCCGGCGGCCCACCCGAATCGCCCGGCCTTGGGCCGGCCACGGGCCCGGCCAGGCCGGCTGGTCAGCGCCCCCCCTTTTCCTTTTTTTTTGTTTCAAATTGATTTTCTGAGAAATAAAAGATCCGAAGTAAAACCGCAATATCTTTCGCATACGAACTCCGTTTTCGATAAACTTGGACTCGTTGGAATCGTCACCACGAGCACAACAAGAATATGTAGAGAAACATCATAGTCCAAGAATATATTATAAAGATAAATGAGAAAAGGTAAAAGCTCCCATTTGCAAATCGGAAATGCAATAACTTTCACCCACGAACTCCGTTTTCGATAATCTTGGACTTGTTGGAATCGTCACAACAAGCACAACAAGATTATGCATAGAAACATCATAGTCCAAGAAAATATTATAAAACCAAATGGGGAAAGTTAAAAACTCTTTTTCGCAAACGGAAAAAGCCGGAACTTTTGCAATTGACGTCCGAATGAAATGAAACCAATTTTGTTGGAAAGAGGACGACAAATGCTACCTTTGAAAATGACAAACAAGCAATGGAGATTTTGCAAAGAAGTGGAAGAGATAAATCTCCCGCACGGATGAACCGGCAAAATCTCCAATACCGAAACCGCAATAGAAGACGCATATCAAAACCGTTTTCGGTGAACTTGGCTTTGTCATGACAAGCACGACAAGCACCAAGGCCACACCACGATTCGAGACAAATAAGAACCAATAAGGATGATTGCATGGATGCAAAGGTTTGTGCTCTCTACGATGATACGATCACGATATTCGGTCGAGAGCCCCTCTTGATAGTACGGTTACCTATCCTATAGTCCGGTCTCTCACTAAACAACATGAGACCGGTAAAATAAAAACCCTATCAAGATCATACCTTTGCCTTGCGCACTAATCCACTTGAGGTCGAAGAAGACGATCTTCATCTCCTCAAGATGCACCACCTTTCTTCATTGCGCTTCGCTTGGTGAAGATTCACATGTGGCTCCCCCATACACCAAGATGGGAGAAGCACCTCTTCGACATATCTTCACTTGGCCTTTGATCAACACAAATCTTTTCTTCCCTTGAGCTTGACTCCAACAAATGGAGATCAAGCAAAGCATCTTGACTCCAACACATGGAGACAAGCTTGGTCTTGATCAACAAATGACCTTGACACAAGATAAAGGACAACCTACACATAGAGCTCAAAACAAATCTTAGTCCATCGAGATTGTCATTAATTACCAAAACTTATTGAAAGTGCATGGTTGCCCTCATGCATAGTTTTGGTAATTAATGACAATCTCGATGGACTAAGATTTGTTTTGAGCTCTATGTGTAGGTTGTCCTTTATCTTGTGTCAAGGTCATTTGTTGATCAAGACCAAGCTTGTCTCCATGTGTTGGAGTCAAGATGCTTTGCTTGATCTCCATTTGTTGGAGTCAAGCTCAAGGGAAGAAAAGATTTGTGTTGATCAAAGGCCAAGTGAAGATATGTCGAAGAGGTGCTTCTCCCATCTTGGTGTATGGGGGAGCCACATGTGAATCTTCACCAAGCGAAGCGCAATGAAGAAAGGTGGTGCATCTTGAGGAGATGAAGATCGTCTTCTTCGACCTCAAGTGGATTAGTGCGCAAGGCAAAGGTATGATCTTGATAGGGTTTTTATTTTACCGGTCTCATGTTGTTTAGTGAGAGACCGGACTATAGGATAGGTAACCGTACTATCAAGAGGGGCTCTCGACCGAATATCGTGATCGTATCATCGTAGAGAGCACAAACCTTTGCATCCATGCAATCATCCTTATTGGTTCTTATTTGTCTCGAATCGTGGTGTGGCCTTGGTGCTTGTCGTGCTTGTCATGACAAAGCCAAGTTCACCGAAAACGGTTTTGATATGCGTCTTCTATTGCGGTTTCGGTATTGGAGATTTTGCCGGTTCATCCGTGCGGGAGATTTATCTCTTCCACTTCTTTGCAAAATCTCCATTGCTTGTTTGTCATTTTCAAAGGTAGCATTTGTCGTCCTCTTTCCAACAAAATTGGTTTCATTTCATTCGGACGTCAATTGCAAAAGTTCCGGCTTTTTCCGTTTGCGAAAAAGAGTTTTTAACTTTCCCCATTTGGTTTTATAATATTTTCTTGGACTATGATGTTTCTATGCATAATCTTGTTGTGCTTGTTGTGACGATTCCAACAAGTCCAAGATTATCGAAAACGGAGTTCGTGGGTGAAAGTTATTGCATTTCCGATTTGCAAATGGGAGCTTTTACCTTTTCTCATTTATCTTTATAATATATTCTTGGACTATGATGTTTCTCTACATATTCTTGTTGTGCTCGTGGTGACGATTCCAACGAGTCCAAGTTTATCGAAAACGGAGTTCGTATGCGAAAGATATTGCGGTTTTACTTCGGATCTTTTATTTCTCAGAAAATCAATTTGAAACAAAAAAAAAGGAAAAGGGGGGGCGCTGACCAGCCGGCCTGGCCGGGCCCGAGGCCGGCCCAAGGCCGGGCGATTCGGGTGGGCCGCCGGCCTCCACCTCGCGGCAGGCCGGGCCGTGGCCGGTTCCCTGGCCGGGGCTCTCGGGCTCCCTGCCGGCCTCGCGCGCCTCGCGGGCCGGCCCATGGCCGGGGAGCAGGCCGGCTCCCCTGGCTCCGCTCTGCTCCGTTCGATTCCAGGCCGGCCTGGCCGGCGTGCTGGCCGGCCCCAGGCCGGGCCGCCTGGGCACTTTTTTCCAACCTTTTGTCCACTGTTTTCTCCTCCAACGGCTCCTTTTTGGAGCCACCTATAAAAGGGTTTTCTTCCCCATTTTCTGAGTAGATCTCATCCCTTGCTCTCTCTCCTCCATTGCCAACATTTTGAGAGCTCGATTCCTCCTAATCCCTCCGATGATTCTTGCCCAAATTTAGGGAAACAAGAGAGGAGATCTAGATCCATCTCTCCACCAATCAAAATCTCCTCTAAGTGAGGGGAACTCGTGGGATCTAGATTTTGGAGTTCTTGGTGTTTCTCCTCCGTTCTTCCTTCTAAATCCCTCCGTAGCATTAGTTGCTTCGGTTGGATTTTGGGGAGAAGAATTTGACCACTTGGTGTGATATTCCCCTTTTGCATTTGTTGCATCGGGTTGTGCTCCCCACGGTGATTCGTGGGATTGAAGGTTGGAAGCTTGTTACTCTTGGGTGCATTGTGTTCCCAAGAGCTTTGTGCCTCTTGGGTGCATTGTGTACCCTAGACGGTTTGGAGGTGCCGCGAAGACTTCGGCTTGTGGAGCTTCGGCACGTTGGGAGCCCCCAATTGAGTTGTGGGTGTGTGCCCCAAAGGTTGTAAGGGCTCCGGAATCCGCCCCGAAGGATTCCGATAGTGGAAGGTGAACCAAGCCTTTGGGTGCGGTTCATCGGAGAATAGGGTGAGGCCTTTGTGGCATCTTGAGTAGGCCTTTTGTGGCGAGCTCACACCCCTCCAACGAGACGTACTCCCTTAACAAGGAGGAACTCGGGAATAAATCTTCGTCTCCGCGTGCCTCGGTTATTTCTATACCCGAGCTTTTACTTATGCAAATTTACATTGTGATAGCCATCGTGCTTGAAGTCTATATCTTGCTCATCTTGTTACTTGCCTTGTTTAGCATAGGTTGTTGGTGCACTTAGGTAAACCTAGAATTTTAGGTTGTTGGCTTATTAATTTAAACACCTAGTTTTATTCCGCAATTATCAAGCCCCTAAATAGAAAAAGTTTTAATCGCCTATTCACCCCCCCCCCCTCTAGGCGACATCTCGGGCATAGTTGTTCTTTCAATTGGTATCAGAGCCTCGTCTCTCTTGTTTGGCTTTACCGCCTAGAGAGTAAAGATGTCGTCTAGTGGTTTAGTGCACAATTCCTTATTTAGATTTAATGGCACTAATTTTAATGTTTGGAAAACTCATATGCTTAATCACTTACGGGTCTTGGACCCCAATATTGAGCGGATCCTAGATATAGGTTTTTCTCCTCCAAAGGACTACGAAAGTAGGACTTTAGAGGATGAGAAAAACTTATATCTAGATGCTCTAGCATCTAACGAGTTTTGCAAGTTTGTGAGTGTAGGCGTGTTTGAGTCAATCATGCCTCCCCGTGACGTTCATGATTTGTGGACCAAGCTTCAAGAAAAATACGGCAAGTCCATGACTATTGAGGATGATTGTTCTCCCTCCACCTCCGGCCGTGACGAGTTCTCGTCTTCGTCTACTTCACCAAAATGTGGTAAGCCACAATCCAATGTAATGGTGAGTAGTGATAGGCTTTGCAATTTGGATAGTGAGCTCGTTGTTGATGATCAATTATCTCTATCTTATTGCAATGCTTCATCTTTGGACTTAAACTCTTCTAGCACTCCAAATGTCATACATGCTAGTGTTGATAGTCCTTGTATATCATCCAAAAATTGCTTAGATAAATCTAATGATGATATGCTTGCTTTATCTTGTTGCCATGATAAAAATGCTTGTGTCTCCTCTAACTCTTGCATGAACAATAATGTAGAGGAAACCCAATTTGCTATGCAACAAGATGTGAACTTGAGTAGTTCAAAAATTAATTGCTCTTCTTCATCCATCACTTATTGCCTTATGGCTAAATCTTCTTCTAGCAATGATAATAATGATGATGATAATAATGATGAAGAAGATGATATTGAAAAAATTAATGCTAGGCTTCAAAATAAAGGTCTAATGATTCTCAAAGCCCTTCCTAGTAATAAAAGTGCCCAAGCTAAACTCTTTGAAATCATGAGCACTCTTATTGAGCGTGGGCAAACTATTGAGGCCTTGGAAGCAAGCCTTGAAGAAAAAGGTAAGATTGAAAGAGATGATGCTATGGAGAAAGCATCATTAGAAGATGCTCTTGTGGAAGAGCAAGAGACTCGTGCTTCTTTAGAGGAGAAACTAGAATCTATCGAGGAGTCTCATAATGATATAATTGCTAAAATCATTAAAGAACGTGACCATGCCATTGCTAAATATAAGGTCACGAAAAATGAAAATGCTAAATTAAATGAAGAGCTTGCTAAGCTTTCTTCTTCTATTCCTAATGCTAACGATGCTTGTGCTACTAACTCCATTTCTTGTGAAGCATCTACTTTGAAGGAGAACGTTGAGCTAAGGGCTCAACTTGAGTTGCTAACTAGCAAGTATAGGGAGTTGGAAGAAAGTCATAAAAAGCTATCTAGCTCTAATGATGATCTTCTAGCTTCCTATGCTAGTCTAAAGTTGGCTCATGAGGCCGTCACTACAAAGGTAACATCTTGTGAGCCTCATGTGGATAATAGCACAACCATAACTAAAAATGCTAAAATGCCATGTGCTAGTCCTAGTAGTTCATCCACTAAAAATGTTGGTACATCTTGTGATGAATTACTTGCTTTGCCTTGTTGCTCTAACAATGATGCATCTACCTCCTCTAGTACTTGTGTTGTCACTAACCATGTAGAGAAAAGAGGAGAGCTCAAGGCCCAAGCTAAGCGTCATGAGGGGAAGAGTGCACTTGACAACATGTTGAGTGTGCAACAATCCCCAAATGACAAGAGTGGACTTGGATTCAACTCCAACATCAAGAACAAGTCCAAGGTTGAGAAGAAGAAGAAGGGCCAAGTTCAAGTCAAGAATCCGGCCAAGATCACTTGCTTCAAGTGCAAGCTAGAAGGGCACCATGTTCGGGATTGCCCAATGAAGAAGAAGATGCCTCTTAGTGAGAAGCAACTAGGGAAGCGGCCTCTTGTTCAAACTCGTGCTCAACCACGAGTTGAACAAAGGCCACCTCCCAAGAAGACTCAAGTTATTGCTCCTCAAGTTGAGGAGCCTATTAAGAAGAAGAAGAGTCGGTGTTGCTACCTTTGCCGTGGCAAAGGTCATTTTGCTTCTTCATGCACTAACGGTACCCCATCCAACCCTATCATAATTAATGATGTGTATTCTCTTGGGAAGGATAGAGTTGGCAATGTGTTTGCCAAGTATGTAGGAGCTCAAAGTGGTGGCAAGAAAAGCACCATTTGGGTTCCCAAACCTATTGTGACTAACATCTTAGGACCCAACTCGGTTGGGGACCAACAAGCGCAAACTTGATCAATAGGTGTTTATGGAGGGCATTGGTGACTTGACTATTTTTGAAGAATTAAGGGATCTTCATGGTTTTATTTCTCTAGCCAAGTCAATTGGTATATATTGCTCTATCTCATATCCAATGCCTCCTCCTTGCGGTAACTTGCATTTAACTCATATAATATATTAAGTTGCTAGCTCCCTTGCATGTGTTAGTCTTGTTCCTAATATGTGCTTGTATGTGATATGCTTCTTTCCTACTAGTCTTGTTACTCAAGGTTGTGTATGTTAGTTGTGTATCATGTATGTGTAATTTGTGTGTTGAGCTTTTTGAATCGTGCGTGGATTTCATTTGGCTCTTTGAGATATTAATGGACTACCCCATTTTGGGGGAGTGATGTGCTTAGTGCACCTCACAAACCTAAAAATGTATGTACATGAAGCACACCACCTAGTTTTGATATCTCATCTTATCTAGTCACTATGTGGTGTGTCATATTCATGAGAAATTCAAATTCTACAATGTCCATTAATTTCTCTTGTTGGTATTATTTGCCTCTTGTTTAAAAATAAAATGAACTATCACATTATGGGGGAGTAATAAGCTATGTGCATATTACAATCCCATAAAAATGTGAACATTTGAGGTTTGCCACTTAGAGTTGATATTGTACATTATCTATTTCCTATGTGGCATGTTTACTCAAACAAGTTCCAATTTTCCTTTGTGGTTACCCTTTGGTTCTTGTTTGTGTGAGGTTGCTTGGTGTGTTTTTTCTCTAATATGCATTCCCATATATTATGTGAGAAACCATTTGTTTCCCTTTATTCTAACCATGGCTTTGCCGGTTGGTTCGAATAATTGAAACTACCAACAAACCTCTTTAAAATCGGTGTTTTAATTCCTATCTTTTGCCATTTGCTAGTTTGTGGTGAAGTTGGTCTTGTACATCATTCCTTTATACCACCGAGAAATATCTCTATATACTCCTTGTCCATGACAAGTGATACTACTAATTGTGGTGGATTTTGTAGACCATCTTCACATTGGCTCTTGCGTTGATTTGCTTTATCTATTGCCCTCCTTGCCTTTTGAATGGATCCTATTTTTCAATTGGTAGTGTTTAGTGTTGTAAATAAAATACGGAGAGTAATGATCCCATGTGCGTGCATTTTGTATTCAAATGCAAATATATAAGATAATGCATAAATTTTGGGGGGAGCATTCCTTTTTATTTAGAACACTAACCTATCTATCAATTTTTGATCCCTTCAATTGGCATTTGTTTCTTTATCTTGTGTTGGTACCTTCAATTGATAATAATTGGAATTTAATCTCTCTCCATAGATATTTGTTCCAATTAATATTTATTGTGGGAGTCTTGATACCTTTCGCCTTATTTTAACTTTACTTGATTTCGGTCAAGTATCACCCTCTTCTTGGTATCTTTTCTCCTAGTTGATATTTTTTGTTTTAATTGGTATCTTATTTTCGATTGGTGTCTTATCGATCATTTGTTGTGTTGATTTGATTCCTTTCGATATCACACTTCATGTGTTGATGTGTTTTGGAATCAATCATAGGTTGATTTAATTTCTCCTAACTCATGTGTTGATTTGGATTTTGATATAATTTGGACAACCTTTTTGTGTCACACCTTGGTGTGCTCTCTTCTTGGTTTACTTGGTGTTTTTGTCCAAATTGTATCTCATTTGGTTCTTGTAAGTCTATGCATGCATATTTACTAGTATATATTTTATATGGCATGCTAGTCTTTCTTAATCCAATATATAGGGAATACTCCACCGAATCCTAAATCGGCTAAGATGTGCATGAAATTCAATTTCATATCTATATGCACATGTTTTAGTGGAGTGCTTCCTATATATTGTAGTTGATCTAACTACTATGGGACCCAATGAGTTTGGGAACCATTTTGTACTCTAATTGTGTTTTAGGTACAATGGAGATGCATTGGATGCTTGCCTCATTCATAAGGAAGGTGTTCTCACCGTGTGATTGTCGGAGTCAAGCTTTGATGACAAACCAACTCTCATCATATTCATCTTCAATGCATCTCGGTAACAAGTATCTATCCCATGCATACCTTTCTAGTATTAAACCTTGTGTAGGTTGCCTCTTGGCATGAAAGCTCTTATATGCAATTGTTGTGGTTTTGGCCTTTTTCCTTCACTTAATATATCTTTGTGATATGTGTGTTGAATTTGCAAAAACCTTTCTTCAATTGATATTATTTCCTTGTGATACTTGTTGCCTATTTCAAAGCATCTCCACTATCTCTTGTTCCCTTAGTGATATGTGTGATGCATTTGATATATTTGAAGTTCATTTATATACAATGAGATAAAATTGAGCTATGTGCTATGCTTTTATGCAACAATCTCATGTGTATATTTATGACTTCCTTTTGGATACCTTGTTATCTTTTTCCCGGACCATTTCGTATGTATATGTTTCTTTGCGGATGTATATCTTCAATGGTGTGTCTAATAAGAAACCTATACATATGAGAGAGGTCATCTTTTAGTTGGTATCCTATTTCTTTTGAGCCACCTTGTTTTTCATCTATAATTCTTTGGTGGTTCCAAATTTGTCTCATGAGTGCTCGTCTTATTGTTTATTGGTATCTTTACACACTCATGTATTTTTGAAGATCTTTGACTTCATGCCTACCATGGTGAGCATGTTGATTTTTATTGGCTAAATGATCTCACTAGATTTTGGCATTTTCAATTGGTTTTAGTTTCCAATTGGTATCCCTAAGCTTGTGAATATATTTCTTTAAAAGATCTCTTTATCTCGGTTGGGCCTATCTTATGTTGAATTTTTGAAAATTGGTATCTTTTTATGGCTCAACCACATTTTTGGTGCAAGTGCTATGATTTGCTTTTGCATTATGCACTATTGCACTTGTTGCGTGTTCTAGATAATTTTGGCGAGCGAGGATGCCATTTTTGTGCACTCCTATGTGCATGAACATTGGGGAGCTTCTCCGGTTTTTATTTAGAACTCTCGCTTTGGATCTTTCGGTTGCTTTTCTCCTTTGTGGAGATGTTTAAAATGATTTCATCTTTTTGCAATCTTTTGATCCTCAATATAATTTGATTTCCTCTATTTTTCCGTTAAAAGGGATTGTCATCACCTTTATGGAGGAACTCATATTATATTGGCTCTCTAAATTTTTCTTCCCATTTCGGCAATCGATGCCAATGGGGGAGAAGTTTAGAGGGTTTAAGGGAATTTGGGTTTTATGCTTTTGTTGCATTTGCCTTTAATGCGCTTTGCATTCTTGCTTGTTTGTCACGCAAGGTTGCTTTATTCTTTATATAAACCCTCTTAAACGGGATTGTCATCAATTACCAAAACTATGCATGGGGGCAACCATGCACTTTCAGAACCGACATAAGAGTTTACGTCGGCGGAAGGCGTATGTCAATTCAAGTTACTTACCTGGGGCGGACGGTTGTTCCGGCTGTGAGGTTCTTTGCCCCACTCCCACTCCTCCGTCATCTTCATACGGGCTATGGCCTTTACCCGCTGCCGGATCTGGGCCTTGTTCAGCTCGATGGTGCTTATCCGGGTCGGATCAAGAGGGCCACTCATGTGGCAAATCTTGTGGACTCGGCGCTGAAGGGGCGAGACCCGGCGGCTAATGAATGTCGCCAACAGGTCGTCAGCAGTCAACCCTTCTCCTCTGAGTTGCTCCACGACTTGGTGGATGCGGTTGACCTCAATCTCTTTGTCGGTTGGATTGTACCCCCAATTGAGTTGCGCCGTAGGGGGGCCGATGACGAAATTCGGCAAGTTAATCAGATCGACGTCGGTCGAATTCTTGACATAGAAGAAGGAGCGCTGCCATTTCCGGCATGACTCCAAGCCGTAGATCCGGGGGAAGATTGAACCGCGCCGAGGTGTGACCGTGGTGGCCCCACACTGAGTCATCATCTTGGGGGCGGCCGGGTCAGCAGGATTTGGAATAACCTGCTTCCGGAAGGAGAAATACTTGGACCACGCGCGGACGGTGGCCTTGAGGCCGAGATAGCCCTCGGTGAAGGAGACGAAGGAGGATAAGGTGGTGATGGCATTTGCTGGTAAGTGATGAGGTTGGAGACCGAAACTGTCGAGGAAGTTTCGGAAGAACACGCTGGCGGGTAATCCGAATCCCCGCTCGAAGTGCGCGACGAAGACGACATATTCGCCTTCCTTGAGACTCGGCGCTGTCTCGGTGCCTGGCACTCGGCACTCTACTCCGGGCGGGATCCGTCGCGTCCGGACTAGCCAGTCTATCTCGGCTCTTCCGACATCGAAACCTTCCCAGGAGGCCCGATGGATCCCTCCACTGTGCTTTCTTCAACCGAGTCAACCACCTCGAGAGCGGCGTCGTCCGACATATTGGTGAAAGGTTACCGAGATCTGCAAAGAAAGGTTCACCGGCGGTGAGCAAGGTATGACATAGTGAAAACAGAAAGAAAAAGGGAAGAAAAATACGCGAAGATGTGAACAAGTTCTAGATCCAGAAGAGAAGCGAAGAGGAAGAAAAGAAATGCTACGGCGGCTAATCCACCGGCGGCACACCGCAACCACGGCCGCGAGGTCACCGGCGGTACGCGGTGCGGCGCGGTAGTGAGGAAACATGATGAACTAGGAAGAAACAGGGACGGAGGAAGAAGAAGGACGGAGAGGAGAAGAGGAGCTTACCGTGGTGCTGCGGCGTACGGCGGCGAGAGTCTGCTTGCTGCGCGTCGGCGGCGTCGGTGCGCGTCGGCGGCGTCGGAGCGTGCGGCGGCGCGATGCTCTATGCGCTGGAGAAGGAGGCAAGGAGATGGAAAGCGAATGCGGAGGGGAAGAAAGAACTACCCCGCTCCCCCTATTTATTAACGGCGGAGGAGATCGTGGGCGCGTGATTTTCTGCGCACGATCCCCGTAACGGACGGGGCTGCCACGGTCTCTGTGCACGGATGGACATGCCACAGGCATGCGTGCCACCTGTGTGACGCCGGTCGTTTCGGCCGTTGTGCCCACGTAAGCACTTGAGTGCACCCTTGACCACTCCGCCGTGCGTCGCCTCGGGTCTCGCCCCCACGACAGCGTTCAAGGGCCATCTTACCAAGGCTTGCCAGGAGCTGAGCCGCCGTTATGGGATCCTGCAGCAGATGGTGAAGGCGGGCAACAGCGTCAGCTACAACTCCGACGTGATTTCAAGCTCCATGACAGTGTCAACGCCAAGATTAACAAGGTTAGGTCTGATGGCAATTGATAAAGCATGTTCTATGAGGCAAGGTCGTTGTCTTGCCTGGGTTTGGGTGGTGACCTGGATGAAGACTGTATGGACAGAGGGTTCGTCGACCCGACTGGATCGTCTTCGGACAATGCAAAGGTAGATCTGGTTGATACGTCGGGGCGGCGGCTCCGGAACAGGTGGGATTTGGTGGCAACCTGGATGAAGACTGCGCGGGTAGGAGGTTTGCCGACCATGACTGGATCGTTTTCGGACAATGCGAAGGCCGATCTGGTTGCTACGTCGGGGCGGTGGCCCCGGAACAGGTTGTGTTTTGTGGCGTTTTGTCGACTTGTGTCGTGTGGACGGCGGGTCGTCTCGTCTGTGCGGTTTCTTAGCCCTGTATTCCTCATAAACAGGACATTGTATAGCTTGTGCAGTTTTTGGGCCCGGTTTTCTTTATAAACTGGGTCAACTCTATTCTATCCATACGGAATGCAGGAACGCACTGCCCTATTCGAGAGGTTTCTCGAAAAGTTAATTATAACAGTGGTTCAACAAGTAAAACAAACAAGATAACAAAAAAATACCAATAATTTTGTAAAAATAGAAATTTTAGATTAATTTGTCTAGTTTTCATCAAAGTTTTAAATAGCCCCTCCGGGAGATATTCAGTTTTAAAAACATCATAAGTTTTTAATTTGAGTTTTGCACATGGGTCGTTTCAATTTATACTTTTAAATTAGGAAGATTTGATTGAGAACACCGACTCCCGAGCTAATTTTCTCGATCCTGCCCATTATCAACATAAAGAAATACACTTTTAAAAATTAAACCAAATGGTCAAAAACATGTGCAAATTTCCATGAAGAAATGGAATTTGTGATGTCTGTGGAAAAAATCAGTGATCTCTTTTTTTGGCAACAAACATATCCAAAACGACCATTGATTTTTTTTTGTCCAGAGAACCACAGATTTATTTCATTGTGAAACTTTGCACATTCCTGAAACACTAGTAATTTGTTGCCTAATTTTTCAGATTTTTTAAGTGTTTTTATTTATTTATTTAATTTCGCAATCAGGCAAGAGTAGGTGAGCTCGGGAGTCAAAGTGGATTTTTTTGGATATGATTAAAGCTTTTATCTAAAGAAATACTAGAAAGATAATGTTGTTGAGTAAACATGACGTCTATTTATTGCTTTAGTGCTACATTTTAATAAATTAATGTTTGATATATTCCTTTATATATTAAGAAATAGATTGAAGATTATAATTATATAAAAGTGGGTTCGGTTTTTGTTCAAAATTTAGGGCCCGTTTTGAGTTTCGCGCATGGACTCCCAATTTCTGGAGACGGCCCTATACGTGAACACTGGACAATTTCATTTCTATTCAAGTTAATGAAAACACGGGTTCATTAAATAAATTAAACATGATAACAAATTTGTTAGCAATAATTTTGTAAAATGGAAATTTTAGATTAATTTGTCTACTTTTTGTCCAACTTCAAACTGTTTTTTATGACTGGTTTATGACTATTTGCCTAGTGTATGTATAACTTCTAACATAATTTCCACAATCCTAAGTTTAATTTATTCGAAAAAAATACCAGCACTAAGTGTTTTGGTTTTTCTTCTACGTCGGTGGCATGATAAAATTGGGGCACGTGAACATCAAGACTGATATATATATATATATATATATATATATATATATATATATATATATATATATATATATATATTCCAGCTATTCTGCACTCCCGTACAGAATAACTATTCTGCACAACTTTTTGAACTTCCTAGACAATAATCGGTGAACCTCTCGGCGGAACGCCCAGTTTTTTGTTTTTGCGGACAGTATTTTGACTGCCATTTTCGAACCGTTTATCGGAATGACGCATGCAATACACCGTTGGATAGCTACGGAAATTTCGCAACTTTTACTCTTCTGCACGGTTTCCAAATTCTGTACGGATTTTGAACAATTTCAAATATATTAAACACGGATTTCACGATTTTGTCCGTTTCCGTACAGTATTTGGGGCGCCATTTTCAGACCGCTCATCGGATGAATGCATATAATATGCCGTTGGATAGGTATGGAAATTGCGCAACGTTTACTCTTCTGTCAGGTTTCGAAATTATGCACGGTTTGAAAACAATTTCAAATAAACTATACAATGTTTTCGCGGATTTGTCCGTTTTCGTACTGTATTTTGGACGCCATTTCCAAACCGTATGTCGGATTGATGCAAGTGATACGCCGCTGGAAAGCTATGGAAATGCGAAACTTCTCTATCTCTAGCTAACTTTCGAAATTCATTACGGTTTAAGAGCAGTTTTAAAAATAATAATTCTGTTTTAGATCCAGCGGATAGTTTTTTGGAAATTACTTTCAAACGGCTCATCGAAACGTAACAAATGATACGGCGTTGGAAAGATATTCACTAGGGGCAACTTTTTTGTGAAGAAATATTTTCGAAATTCGGTACAGTTTTTGATTAATTTTAAAAATACGAAAACAGAGAAACACGATAATATGTGTTGTACCATCTTTTTCTGAACTTCTCGTGATACACAGGTTAACTTCCTATTCTGAAACAGTTCTGAACTTACTCAGAAAGCTGATGAACCCCCCGAAATATGTAAGTGAACTTCCTATTTTTTTTCACAAGTAAACATCTCGCTGGACCATCTTCTTTCTGAACTTCTCACGATTCACTGTTGAACTTCCTATTTCTCGAACCACTTCTGAATTTTTACTCACAAAGTTGATGAACTTCGCTGCACACGTAAGTGAACTTCCTAACAAAAACCAGTAACCTCTCAGCGGAACGCCCAGATTTCCTGTTTTTGCGGACCGTTTTTTAATCGTCATTTTCAAACCGTTAATCGGAATGATACATATGATATACCGTTAGATAGCTACGAAAATTGCGCAACTTTTTTACTTTTACGGGTTTTTCAAATTCGTTATGGTTTTAAAGTAATTTTGAATATACTAAACACTGTTTTTCGTGGATTTTGTCCGTTTTTATAGTATTTTGGATGCCATTTTCAAACCGTATGTCGGATTGATGCAAATAATACACCTTTGGAAAGCTATGGAAAATGCGCAACTTTTCTATCTCTAGCTAATTTTCGAAATTCATTACGGTTTAAGAGCAGTTTTAAAAATAAACCATTCTGTTTTAAGTCCGGCGGACAGTTTTTTAGCAATTACTTTCAAACCGCTTATCGAAATGTAACAAATGATATGGCGTTGGAAAGATATTCACTAGGGACAACTTTTTCGTAAAGAAATTTTTTCGAAATTCGATACGGTTTTTCCAACACGGGATAAGAAGGTGATTAAGATGGGATAGTTGTGCTGAATAGCTATTCTACAAACAGTTAAGGGGTTGTGCAGAATAGTCCTACCCTATATATATATATATATCCATCTGGCAGGGTGGAGTACACGGCGGCTCCACCTACCCTATCTGCTTAGAGGACTTCGCATCCGGGGAGGAGGTGGTTCAACAAATAAAATAAACAAGATAACAAAAAATACCAATAATTTTGTAATAATAGAAATTTTAGATTAATTTGTCTAGTTTTCATCAAAGTTTTAAATAGCCCCTCCGGGAGACCTTGAGTTTTAAAAACATCACAAGTTTTTAATTTGAGTTTCGCACCTCGGCTCATTTTAATTTATACTTTGAAATTATGAACACTGTTTTGACTCCCGAGCTCATTTGCTCTTGCCCATTTTCAAAATAAAAACACTTTGAATAAAATTAAAACAAAAGGTCAAAAAACATATGTTAAAGTTCTACACATGTGCAATTTTTCATGGTGAAATGGAATTTGTGATGGTTTCTGGAAAAAAATCACTACTCACTTTTGGCAACAAACATATCCAAAATGACTACTGATTTTGTTTTCTTCGCCCAAAGCACCACAAATGTTATTTCATCACGAAACTTTGCACATTTCTGAAACACTAGAATGTGTTTGTTGCCTAATTGTTTCAGATTTTTTAAAGTGTTTTTATATTATTTTTAATTTCGAAATCAGGCAAGAGTAGGTGAGCACAGAAGTCAAATTCGATTTTTTTCGGATATGATTAAAGCTTTTATCTAAATAAATACTAGAAGGATAATGCTTTTGAGTAACATGACATCTATTTATTGCTTTAATGCTACCTTTTAATGAATTATTGTTTGATATAATTCTTTATATTTAAGAAATAGATTGAAGATTATAATTAAATAAAAGTGGGCTTTATTTTTGTCCACAATTTGGGGGCCGTTTTGAGTTTTGCACATGGGCCCCCAATTTCCGAAGAAGGCCCTATACGTGAACAATGGACACTTTCATATTACTATTCAAGTTAATTAAAACACATGTTCAGCAAATAAAGTAAACATGATAACAAATATGTTGGCAATAATTTTGTAAAATGGAAATTTTAGATTCATTTGTCTAATTTTTGTCAAACTTCAAACAGTTTTATGACTGGTTGTATGACTATTTTCCTAGTGTTTGTCCAACTTCAAAAGTAATTTCCACAATACTAAGTTTAATTTGTTTCATAAATTACCAACTCTAAGTGTTCCGATTTTTTAAATTATGACTTGGCATGCACAGACGCATTCATGGGATACGAACACGCCGACAGAAAGATCTGTTCTTAGGGTTGTGGTCCTCATCGTCGGCACCATCGGGGGAAGGTTTGGATTTGCAGCAGTGTTATCCACCTGACCTATCTGTTTAGAAGACTTCGCAGATGGGGAGGAGGTGGCGGTACCACGTTGTGGCGGAGCTTGATAGAAATTCAGGAGGGACAAAAAATACCAGTGTTTGGGGGCACACTATTTTTTATATTATCTAAACCCACTCCAAAAACAATCCTTCATAGTTTGGTCCCAAGCTGGGGGGCCGTGCCCCCCCCCCCCCCCCCCCCCCCCCCCACCCTCCCCCGAACTATAGTAACCACCTCTTCCAAATAAGATAAATGTGATTGTTATTTGACAAATTGTTCATATAGTATAAATGTTCACATTGAAAAATTGTTTAAATAAAAGAAATGTTATTTTTGGAAAATACTTTCAAGTAACATTAATGTTTATATTTGATTAATTGTTCAAATAATATAAATATGCATACATGTTAAAAATATTCATTTTTATAATCGTTGAAATATGATAAATGTTTTAATAAAAGTGAGTTTGACATTTTTCAACTTTAATTCTTTTGACATGACATGCACAGACGCACTCCTAGAACCCCAACACGCCGACGGACGGATCTGTTCTTCGAGTTGTGGCCTATATCTCCTGCATCGTCGGGGCAGGGTTCGGACTTGCGGCGATCTTCATCGTCGGACGCTGGTTATTCGTTTACATTCGCGACCTGATCAGATCGAGATCGGCGCAAGTGAAGGTAAAAATTGATTCTTACCCACCTGGCGGGGTGGAGTACGCGGTGGAGAGCGCGTACTCCACCTGCCCGATCTGCCTAGATGATTTTACCGCCGGGGAGGAGGTGGCGGTATTACGCTGGAACCACCTCTTTCACCCCGGCTGCGTGAAGGAGCAGCTGAACCATCGGATCACTCGTTGTGCAATGTGTAACGCTGAGTTATAGGCTAGTTATTTTTATAATGTAGTGGGTGAAGAATTATGTGAGGAAGATTACTTCTGTATTAACTTTTCGATGAAATGGTATACGGAAACGTTAAATATATTTTTATTGTTTTTTATGTACACGGTTTGGCAGGAACCAGTCCCCGCGTTGATCTCCTCACGTCCCCCCCCCCCCCCTCCCCCCCCCCCCCCCCCCCCCCCCCCCCCAATCCCTTCCACCCACCAATCCTCACATGGGCTTTGGCCTGTTCTGTTAATACCCACAGGGAAAGATGGCAATTGGAGTACAATACGGACTAGTACCCACAAGGAAAGATGGCAAATGGAGTGTCACACTACTTGGCCGGTGAGTTACAGACGCAGCCGAGTGTAACACGTTTGTGGTTTTAGTGGGCATGTTTGGTAGCCCGTAGCAAAAGTAGGTACGCTGCATGGAAGTTGGTAAAAGTAGGTACGCTGCATGAGAAAGGAATCTTTTCGCCGACGCGGTGTTTGGTTAAATACGAGACTTCATTTTTGCGCCCGCACGATACTTAAAGCATCTCTGGGCCTGGCCTTGAAGAAACGCCCAAATCGACCGTTCCCACACATGCAGGGAATCTTGTATCGGCGCGGAACACGAGGTAGCTGTGCATGCAGGGAATCTTGCATGCCCCTCTCACAGCGCATGCAGCACGCAGCCACACCAAACGTCACGCATGCGCTCTGCGTGCCAATGTACCAACCCCCACCTACTTTTCTACATGCACTCACTTTAGGGCATGGCCCTGGGGATGCAAAAAAGCTGCATGAGTTACTACGCGAACCAAACAGGCCCCTTAGGAATGCGTAAACCTCCCATACATGTAGGTTATTCTTTATGGCACAATGTTAAAGTAGTCTCCTCCCTAGCAAAAAGAAGTTTGAAGGAATCTCACATTCATTAGCTGTGACTTGGAAGCAAGCCAAAAGGCAAGAATTCACACAAAGATACCAACAGTATACATGAAGATAGCATGAATACAAATATTTCAAAATTTCTGCTTGGTTTACATAAATAATCCAAGTATCTTTGTTTCCCTTGTATTTCTTGCAGAATACGTGACAATTCTATCTCTTAACTCTTAAGTCTAGTAATCACGGATGTATTTTAGGACAACAAAACAATCTATGGAAAATAATTGACTAAGACCACACCTCCCGTATGAGAAGTAAACCAAGCATGTGAGTTTCTCCTCTGATCCACCTTGTTTGCAATTGCAGTCTTCCTGCTCCTGCTGACAGAAAACACAACACGGTGACCCAACCCTTAAATATGAGGTCCCTACTTCACTTTTCAACTGAAGTTCATAGATGTTATAGGAGTTTGTGTTGTAGTCAGATGACAATTATTTTGGCATGCCAATTCCTCGAAACAGGTTTTTGCCCAGCTATATTAATATAGCAACCACCACCGATACAAGAGTTCGAACCAAAGGAAAAGGCTGGGGCAACAGCACAAACATGCCCAAAAAATAAAACAAATGAAGGTGAGATCGAGGAACGGCGCGCCGGTGATCGCCGCGTGATCCTGCAGTGACCACGCGCAGGCCGCCTTCTCGTCCAGAGGCGGGACATCGTTGAGAGACTCCTGCAGTGCGGCGACGAGCCCGGGGCACTCGCTGTCGTCGGCGTCGGGGTTGTAGAGGCTCTCCTGCGCGGTGACGAGACAGTCGTACTCCGTCTTCACCTTCTTCGGCGGCGGCGAAGGTGGAAGAGGGCGGCGGCCGCCGCTGCTGCCACGCTGCTGGGACGGGGCGTCGCGGATGACGAACCCGCCCCCGCTCCGCCCGGCGCGCCTCGCCGGGGTGCGCAGCTCCTCCTTCACCTCCGGCTTCAGTGTGAGGCGCGACGACGTGCCACGGGAGGAGGAAGAGCCCGAGCCGGACGACGAGGACGCCGACCACCTCGGCGCCCAGCGGTTGGAAGGAGGAGGCGCCGGTGCCACGAAGGATGACGACGGCGTGTACAGGGGTGTGCCATTGGCGATGCACCCCATGACGTACTCCAACGTGCGCCCCGGCACACTCCAGAAAGCCCACCGGACGGAGGAGTTCTTGTCGCGTGGCGGGGGCGGCGGACCTTCACCGTGTCAGGTCGTCATCTCCTCATGGTGAAGCCGGCGTAACTCGGCCTCGTAGCGGCGGTAGTTCGCCGGCCGCGGCTCCCACCGCGGGTCGTTCCGGTCCTCTATGGTGAGCGCGCTCCAGTAGTAGTGGAGCATCGCGTCCCGCACCGGGATGCCATTGACGCTGAGCGCCCAACCGGAGGGCACCCGCATATCCGGCGGTGCGGGGTAGTTCGCGCTGTGGAGGGCCTCCGCCTTCTCCTTGAGGAGCGTGTGCGGGCGCCATCCATTGGCGGCGGCGGCTGGGTTGCGCCTGTCCAGCGACATCTCCGGCGGCTACAGTTTTGGGAGGGGAGAGGAGAAGCGGTGGGCTTGGGTGTGAGATTGGATCGGGGGGCGAGGGTTTTAATCGCCGGAGAAGCGGTGGACGGTGGCTTCAAAAGACGTGCCGCATTGACAACGCCGCGCCAGGGAGCCGGTGAGCGATGGTACGACTCGCTGCCGCGCCATGAATGCGTTTGACCGCGGCGACCCGATGGATTCGCGCGTCTTGTGTCACTGACACGGCTGGCCCACCCGATGGATTCGCGCGCTTAGTTTCGTCCGGCGCGCCCAAGCGGCTCCTTCCGCGGAGGGCATGGGGTGGGTGTGCCGGACGAGTTATTGGGCCTCGCCGGACGAAACCGGGCTATTGGCGCCGCGACTGGGCGCCGAATTTCGTCCGGCGCTATTGGCGGCCCTATTGGCGCCCTGATTGGAGATGCTCTAAATCTATTATTTTTCTATCAATGCATCGAAAGTTTGAAACACAAATTTCACGTTTTCTTATAAGAAGAAAACAGTGTAGAGAAAGCACAAAGGAACGAAGGAACCTATAAAAACAGAATGTTCAAAAGGAAGAGAAAAAACAAAACTGCCGCTCCGAGACCCCAGCAGAAACTCCGAACAACGACGGCACCACCCGGCAGCAAGGTGCCATATCCAGCTCCTGCACGCACGGACTACGACACAAGCTCCAACCAGGACGAAACATCACAACAGGCCAGGGGCAGAGATGCCACACGCACCCCAAACGGCCTGAAACACTTGTCATTAAAGCAAGCAAAAGAGAAACCTGGAGTCTGCAAAAATAGGCATTTAAACTCAATGTAAACCAGCGCTAAATTTCATCAAATTAGGATCTCATTTGACCAGAAACCCCATAGGCCATAGCTAAGGCACGCCATCATGGCTTCATATGTTTACATAACACAAAGAAAGTAAATGCTTTGAGAAAGCCATAATAGAATATAATACACATAAGGTAAGTAGAGATTTCAGTTAAAGAAAATAGCTGGTGTTGAACCTGCGTTGAAGTACATGACATTTTACCAAAGGTTGGGTCAAGGAGAAGTGTTGGTAATGAATTATGAAGACAGATAATCAAAGAGAACCATTTACCTGATACGGCAGAAGCCTTTGAAATCTAAAAGGAGAGTACACATGGAGTGTTTTTTAGAGCATGTAATTTTGTTTCATTTTCTTTGGTTAAGACAATGTCATTTATTTTACTGCAAGTCCCTGCTATATTTTTGTCAAGGACTAAGCTCATCTCATTAGGAGATCCATTCTGAAATCTTAGCCCCTACAGAAGAACAAAATGAAAAATACATATGTGACTGGAAATGGATTGTGTGACGAACACATGATGCTACAGATTTAACGATACATACACATCAATAAACTGATAAACAATGTGAATCTGTCTATTTATAATGCAATATAAGAGGTAATGCATATCCGACACAATTGGCATCACAAAGCAACTCCAACAATAAATGCACAAAAATCAGTCACCTCCTGAGTACTCGGACTCTGTCTATTTATAATGCCTGCTCATGTGTCCAGATTCCAGGGGTGTCAGGGTACCCATTCGGACACGTCCGAGGCGGACTGAGATTCAGTGACTTCATGAAGCAAAGTCTCACGGTGACTTTGCCAAAAAAATCAATTTTAAATGTTTCAAAAAATTCTAAAAAAAATTGTGGATATTCATATCACATGATTGTACAATCCCTAAAAATTCCAGGTCCAAATTCGAAATATACAATGAGAAACAAAAAAGACAAATTCAGCATGAATAGTGACGTTTTGAATTTGTTTTTTGACACTATTCATGCTGAATTTGTCTTTTTTGTTTCTCAATGTATATTTCGAATTTAGACCTGGAATTTTTAGGGTTTGTACATTCATGTGATGTGAATATCCACAATTTTTTTTAGAATTTTTTGAAACATTTAAAATTGAATTTTTTGGCAAAGTCACCGTGAGACTTTGCTTCATAAAGTCACTGAATCTCAGTCCGTCCGAGGCCGCCCCTGGTCGGTCGGCGGTCGCCAGCTGCGAGTAGTACAGCGCCGCGTGCGGCTGCGGCACGCTGCTGTAGGAACAGAAAACCAGGTGGGAGACGTCGAAACGCCCCCATCTTGTTTCTGAGCTCAGTTTTGTCCAGTGATGTAATTTTTCTTCAGAACTTTGTAGAACAACTGATTCTGATAACCTAATTCGCATTTGCAGAGTGCTTCAGTTTCGGACCTGAATTTGACAGTCCAGTTAGTAATAGAAGCAGAAGCATCGAGGATAGCAATGCAGGTTCGTCAACACAAACAGCAACTATAAGAGGTGCCCCAGCTATCACCTCAGTGTACCACCAAGAACCAGAAGCCCAGTGACAAACAACCACCTCGACCAACAATTTTAATGCAAAAAAAAAAAAATATGTGCAGGCTTGCACAGATGGAGAATAACTTGCATTATGGTTCTATAACTCCTGTCTCCAAGTGTAAATCATCCCTACTTCTGACTAATTGTGGAAATAAAGCTTGTGAATTTCAACACTTCTTATTTTCCTGTGCATGAATAGACTAAGAGTGGCAGGTCAAAAAAGGAAGTTCTTCAGACGGTTGTTGTATAGAAGAGATCAAGTGACAGGTGTGCTCAAGAGTTGGGTTCATGTGACCAGTACATAAGGTATATTGGTGCTATATTTCTTCAAAACTTTGGAAAACAACAATTGATTCTGATAACCTAATTCTCATTTGCAAAGTAGTAAGAACAGAAAAGAGAAAGCTGCATTCATTCATGTAAACCCTCTTGCTATTGTTTTACAGTTGCTGATTACATAAGATTATACCCCCAATGCTAAGGGCACCACAATCCTGATGGTGTTAATAATCCTTGCCTATAAGAATGCACAAAAACCAGTTCATGTGACCAGCCTGTAATAACTTCAGTCAATTGCTCGCAAAATACATAATGCCCTCAATAATAAATTAAGTGCCACTTGGACCGGTCAAAAAGTGACTTCTCATGCAACTAACTTAAGCCACTCAAAGCTTGGCATTGATGGCTTCCTTGAGTTTCCTCCCTAGAGCGTAGGCAAGGGGAGGTGGTACAGCATTCCCAATCTGCCTGTGCTTGCTCTGGATGTTGCCAGCAAAACGGTAGCCATCAGGGAAGCCCTGCAAGCAAAAATGCATGTCATGTGATGGGATTGAATTGGATAAGAGATCTTGAGAAAACTAGCAAACAGATTCGATTCATGGCATCATGCATTAAACTCCGTTTGGCAGCTTGGTTTTCGCAAAACCAAAGTATTCCGAAACCTTGGTATTTCAGCACCTGGGCATGGGATACTAGTTTTTAGAAAACCACATTTTTAGAGAAAGAGGTCCCAGACATCTTTCTTCTATAGTGTAAAATACCTCAGTTGAATACCACGGTTTCAAAACTGTGGTATTTTATTGTAGCCGAAACCCAAAGTATTTCAAACCAATTTTTTTAACCGTCGTATCTTCCAAATATAGAGAAAAAAACTGTGTCAAACATGCCCTTAGATTCTGATCTGCTTGTGCTTGCCAACCGATGAAGCAGGCAACTGTGCTTACACTTGCGCATAACTAGTACTCCCTCCGGTCGCTTTTAATTGTCGCGGGTTAGAACTAGCACAGCACCAAAGTAGTATACAACCTGCGACAGTTAATTCGGACCAGAGGTCGTACCATGATATCCTGGTTCTGATTAAATATCCTATGGATTACTTCATTTTGGTTAAGTATAATTATCAAGGCAACAGTTGGTGTATAATGTACAGTCTACGCATCAGCTTTTTGCTTTGAACAAAGAAATGTCACATGATCTATTTTGACAGTGATATGTGCTAGGGTACTTGACCTGAGATCGGGCGCACTCCCGAACAGTGATGATCCTGTCCTGATCAGGGTGGAAGCACATGCCGACCTTGCCCATGGGCTGAGGATCTGTCACTGATGTGGGGAAGTTGCCCTCCCAATCCAGCCTCCCGTACAGGCCTTTCCACTGATTGTGCCTCTTGGCTGTGTTGGGCAAGCACCAAGGGATCAACTCCACCGTTTGCCCTGTGGATAGCTTCACCTGCACCCACATCATGAAAATTATAGCTAGAAAACAGCAGAAAAGAGATGGCACAACATGAATAGAATGGCAGGATGCTACCTTCTCATCTGGCAGGTCATGCCAGTCACAGCCTGGGCGCTTTGGAATGTGCTTGCACCTGATGAGATTCAACTCGTTCATCTCTTTAGATATGTGGTCACTCAGCGAAGGCGTGTCACCTCGAATCTTCTTCTGGAACCAAGAGATGGGTTCGCTTCCATACTGGAGCACACAAGACGGTAAATTCAGCTGGTACAGATCAGGAACATTGGCAAAGGAAACTGATGTCTGGATGAAGTGATAGATATATATCATATATACCTGTATTGTTGGTTTGCTGGAACCATTCTCCACCGGTGGTAGATCTCCAATTGTATCTCTAACTGTTATTGAGCGGAAAGGAGCTCCTCCAGCTGTGCTCTTGGCAGCTGCATAGTATTTGCCGTCTGGCAAATTGATTTTCAGCTCAGGGCTAGCGAAAACGTGCATCGGTTCAGGCCAGTCAGGAAGAGTCTCCCCAGGTGCAGCAGCCCAGATGAATGCCCTTTTCCTGGACTGCGCGACACCGAAGGCCCCTGCCTCTAAAATTCCAAATCGAACCTATGAACATGCATACAAGTTTAGAACATACTAAAGCAAAAGAAAGCCATAGCACAAGGCCAAACGGAGAAGAGAAAGTGTCAAGCACCTGGTATCCCATCTCCAGGAGTGATGCTAGTGTCAGCCTGAAGGTCTGGCCTTTGTTGAATGAAACAAAGTTCCTAACATTCTCTAAAAGAAAGAATCTAGGGCGGAAATACTCCGCGAAAGACAGGAATGCTAGAATCATCTCACACTGGACTTTGCTCCATGGACTTTGATTGAATCTGTTCATTCCAGAAAACCCCTAGGAAAAGATGTACAGAGTGTCAAGCTGCAGCATAGATTATTAACAAAGCATCAAGCACTCCCTGGTGAAATAACTGACCTGGCATGGAGGGCCACCATTGATGAATTCTACTTCACCTGGCACAGGGAGATTCTTAATCTTCTCATCTGAAAGTTTAGCTGCTCGCTCAGAAGCCTCGGAAGTCGAGATGCAATCATCAACATCACCACACTTGTCCATTATTGCTCTGCAGAAGGCATAGTCACAAATGAGTTGGAGATGTAGGAGCAACCAGTTAAACCCCAAAGGGAAAAGGGATTGCATACTTCAGAATCACATTGCAGTTCTCCACAAATACTGCAGCTTCTGGATGATTTTCACCAAATGCTTGCCCAGCAGGTTCTTCATATTCAATTGCCCATTTTGTATGTGACGCGCCTGTAGAGTTGAATGATCAGAGATGGAAACACATTACCGTCATACACATACATTTAAAAACATGCAGATGGAAACACATTACCAGATAGCTGCAGCCCTTCAGACAAGCCTCCACATCCAGCAAAAATATCAAGAGTTGCAAGACAGTTCTCTGGCATTACTGTGTCCTTTTCTGAACCAACTTGTTCATCATCACAAATCTGCTTTCCTTTATTCTTTTTCGAAGCAGGTGCCTTCCTTGTCAGGGTCACGAGCTTAACATTGGTCGGTAGCTGGTTAAGACAAGACAAGGTCAGACAACTATCAGAACAGGTTTCTCAACAAAATAAAAGAAAAAGTAGTTGGAGCAGACCAAAAGATGAATTTTAGCAATATCTGACCTGCTTGAGAGCTCCAGTACCAGGATCATACAAATGTTCACAGTAAAAGGCATGCTCAACCACTACCGGAAGATTTGAATTAGGAAGGTCATCCTTTGCTGTAACCTCACATTTTCCCTCTATCATCATCACAGGCACACTCAATATATCTTCACTGTAGTATACCTGGATCAAATAACAAAAGACGTTAAAGTCCAAAAGTACAGATAAGCGTAGGTGGAATCACAGGCATATGACGACATTGATAATAGATCAACAATGGCGCAGTGTGAATATTAGACCTAACAGGAGACAAAGTGCAAACCTCTCTGATGTCTGAAGAGTAAGCTTTAGGTGATGAGATGTCATCTGGCCTGTATAGCCTTCTTACACTGACTATGGTTGATTCTGGGTTGGCTTTCTTAGATCCAGCAGGAGCATTGATACTCTGCAAATGACATACTACATAAGGCTTCAGGCCCACATTTCTTCCAGCCTTGTAGGTCCCTTGACCCTCCAATCGGGAGAAAAACTCAGGCCTTATATACAGAAAGTCCTGAACATTGTATGTAACATTGTTGAAGACAAAGCTGGTGTCTGATAGTATTTTGAATTCATCATCAGCTGCTCCTCGCTCCTCACAAGAACTACAAGCGCCAGTTCCAGTGCCCAGTTTATCATAAGGGAGGGTGAAAAAGGCACCTTTCTCAGGACAGTATAAGCTTTTGCAAATATACTCCACTTGCAAACCTTTCTTTTTACTCTCCTCTGCCTTGGCCCTCTCCATCCTATTAGCTTCCAAATGCTCTTTTCTGCACTTGTGACCCCAATGAATCATCTGGAAATTGACAGTCAGAGACTCTCTGATGTCACCTACTTCGAACTCTAAACAGTCATTAGTAAAGAAAACCTCCCTTTCATTTGCAGCATTGCCAAGGACAGTCTGTGAACCTTTTTGCAGAATTCTTCCATGAATCATCTGTGTACCATCATGCTTCTCATACATATACTCAACAAAACACATGATGGACTCTCCTGCATCTTCTGTTGTGACTGCCCCACCAACAGCAACATTGAGATCTCGAACTCTAACACATTTGTATAGAGCTTCTCCAGACAATGTTTTACCAGCTGTTTGACCTTCCCATTCAATTTCTTCACAGGTATTTGATGAGAGCTTCTTAGACCTTTTTGATGGTGATGTCCCCAAAACATGTTCCTCTTCAACTTTATCCTCCCCCTCAGCTTCATCATCTTCATTTTCTTCTTGTTCCTCCTCAAATTCCTTTGGTTCATCATTCTCATCTCCCTCCTTTGAGTCTTCTGGGAAATGTGTGGCATAGTAATCACCCCATATCTTGCTGATCAACCTTGTAGTTGTCGCACGCATAAGTTTTCTTTTTTCTATTGGGCCTATTTTTGCACTTGGGTTCAGATTCTCTCCCCTCATTGCTTGAGATTTTTTCTTCATTGCTAACTTTGTGTGGCTTCTTGCTTCCATCCTCGCAACTAGGCCCGTGATAAAGGCACTTCGTCGAATGGACTCATCTGGGAATACCGCGAACTGCTGAAGAATTATCTGTCCATGCACAACAACATATCTTTCAACGACTGCTGCATTTGTTGAAATAAATGCATGGTGCCCACTCTCAAATTCTGCTACTTTCCTAATAACATGAGGAAAATCAAGTTTTGAGGCACGAGATTCTTTTTTTATAAGGGTGATGATGCTGAGAGCCAGTCTTGCTGTTTTAAGGACAGTGCCACACCATGGTGCATATTGCTTTGTTGGCTGGTGTAGTTTGTACCTGAAATAATTAAAATGTTATAATATATTGATAGGAATGAATTGAAAGATTTTTTTTTTGGAGAAAACGCAAAAGGATTGCGCTTCATTTCATTGAATAGAGAAGGAATTGAAAGGTTCAGCGCATCAAATAGTATACAAGTTTCAAGACATAAGATCCTAAATGCATGGCAAGTAATTGAACATGTGTGCTTACAGTACAGAATGAAATGGAGAAGCGGGAGTATTTACCAAGCTATGTCAGTTCGAATTAATATGCAGAACATTTCACCACCAAACTCTACAGCCCATTCCTTGATTGGACTCAGGTAAATTGGAATTCCATCATCTTCCTGGTCAGATTTATTTGAGGAAGAAGATAACTGTGTTGGGTCAGCTGTTGAACAGCAACTACCATCGTCCTCTCTCATAAAACCAGATCCAAAGATCACAGTATCATTTTCTGCACCTGATTTCATAGGGATGAGCTCCAAAGGGATGAGTCTGGAATCTGAATTGTATAGAGCCCAATTGTTGAGTATTCTTACTGGCAGATCGTAGGAGACATCACCATCAAACATGTACTCGTCCATTTCTGTTTTATATGGTTTATAGTATGCTGGCAGTGGGTAGTCATTGGCAATCTCAGCTTCACTAATTTTGATGTAGACATTTTTCTGTGAAGTTCCACACTTGCCTCTCGGCTTCATCATCTTCCACTCTTCCTCTTCCTGCAACAATCTTGCTAATTTCGCATCTTCATATTCATCCTCATTCTCAGTCACCTCCCTACGCTGCCCATCCTTTATCGTCAGAGTTCCATTTGAGGGCATAGCTGGCAACTTGCTGAATTCCACCCTAGATTTACATTCATTTCTAAGTGCCACAAGAACAGGCAGCGTGGACAGCATCTCATCATCGTTGTCTGCTGTGTGATCTAATGCAGTAAGCTGGTTATGTATGAAGTCACCAATTGAGGTCACAAAGTCCTTGCTCACTGTTCCATTGAAACTTCTGTTAGAATTAATGGAACGTACAACACTAGCAAGCAATTCCTCCAGGGCCAGCAAAGGATTCCCCCCAACTGATTTAGCCAACTTTCTGTAAACTTCAACACAGACACGAGCCTTCTGACTGAAAAGGTCAAAACAAGACCTATAACTGCTTGCAGGCTTCACACATTTATAGTCAGCTAGTTCTGTTGAGAGCCAAATTACCACATTGCCGTCTTTATAGCCAGAAATTGCCCAGTCCTTGATTGGCCCAAATCTTACACACTGTATTCCCTTTTCCCTGTCCTTTTCCATAGCATCATCCATGGGCATGACACGAGCTGTCATGGCGACACCGTGACTTGTTGACATTTCAAAAGGCTGCAGATTGCCATCTCCATCATGCAAGATGAAGTCAATGAGTTTTCTGCATGATTTCTTATCTTCAGGTTTTGTTACTGTCAACCTAACAGCCTCAATTTCCTCTTCAATCCGGGTTTCCTTCATTGTGACAAGCGAATCTTCTTCAGACAGGTCAAATGCCTTCTCTTTGAAATTAGAGCAGGCAGCTGCTCTCTTTGGTCTCTTGCGGACAATGGCCTGACCGTTTTCAGTGTTACCATTGCTCTCTTTGTTCTCAGTCTCCGATTTGTCATTCTTGATGGTCTCGTCTTCACTCTTATGAGGCTTTGCTCTGCGCTTCTTTGTTCCTGAAACCCAAAAAAATGCTGGACACATTGAAATAACTGAACACAATGCAAGTATGTACGGATCAGATGAAGCACATACAAAAACTATTAAAGATAGTGCAAACGAAAAAAGAAGGGAAAATTACAGGTGGCCGAACTGGACCAAGGCAATACCAAGTTTTTATCATCATTATAACCTTGGATTCTGCACTGAGCCCAAAACTCAAGCATGCTAGTGTATGGATCTGAGAAGACATACAGTTACTCCTAATAGCTTAAGCTTTTTTTCCGAACGTGCACCCAAGTGCATGTCATTTTATATATTAAAAAAAGATGACACAGAACTTACAACAGAAAAAACAAAATAAAGTAATCAAAACCAGAAAACACCCTAGGTAATCTGGAAAACCAAACGAAAAATGACAAGCAAAGCCAAAACAGTTATCTTTTGTGGAAAATGATAAATGAACGATGTGTGCAATGGCGCGGGACAACTATCTTGTATAAATCTAGACCTACAGGGAGATGAGCATGTGTGACATTTTTTAGTAAGAAACAAACATGAGGCGCCACACGGAGGCCAACTAGTCTACGGGGCGACACTTGGCTCTCAAGTTGTCTTACACATGCTATACAACTTTGGTTACTAATTGTTGAACTACTTAACGATGTTAAAGGTCGCATTTATTTATGTTGATATCATTTATACTTTCCTCCAGCTGGAAGATTATGTTTAGATACTCAATTATTTTGTATTCTACCCCACAAGTAAGCTCTAGCCAAGCTTCACTAATTCATTATAGCAACTGTAGTTCTAGTTTGTGCTCCCTGCACATAGTGACCTTGAAAATATATTGGTGAATGATCAGCACATGCTATCAATAAATAACAATGGTGTCTCAGTTCATAGCCTCATATACTACACAGCGTATCAAACTTATAAAAAAGGAATAGTATCTGACCATGTAGTTCGACAATATGGAGAAGTGCAATATTGCAGAAACCAAAGCATTTCCATTCTTAAGTTGATATCTAGAACTTAGCAACAAAAATTGCAAGGGAAACATACCTGCAGTAACAGCAGAATGTGGAATTTTCGGCATAGCTCCCTGTAAAGTTCAGAATCAAGTAGATATGTCAACCAGGAAACTTTATAAATGTAGAAATGAAACTGCAATATCAGTAGTTTAGCAGTTACATCACAAAGAAAAAATTCATTAACACATTGCCAAACTAGGACCTAGTCCATAAATAGACATGGAACAGTGACCTTGGATAAAACTAACGTAGTCCAGTTTTATAGCAACCATTGAAGAGCCACATGATGTAAAAGCATACAGGGTAATGAAAGCCCCAGATGACGTACAATGAGTGTGGTAAAGATTAAAAAAGACTGCAATTAAACAATTTCAGTTTATCCCATGCCACTATGCAAGAGCAAATTAAGAACAGCTCACTAAGCCAAACAGATTCGTCAGCTCTACTTTACGAAGACGACAACGATGCCACCGACTTGGCAACAGGTGCCTAGATACCATCACTAGAGCAAACAAAGCCACTAAGCAACATTGCTACGGTGCAACAACCATTATCAACCAGGAGACCAGCGCATAAGTAGCAGCAAAGGCAACAACTTTAAAGTCATGAGTTTAGCAGTTACATTACAATTCAAAAGTTCATTAACACATTGCCAAACGAGGACCTAGCTCATGGACAAATGGAACAGTGAACTTGTACAAAACTAATGTAATCCGGTTTATAGCAACCATTGAAAAGCCACATGATGTACACCAAGCATACGGGGTAATGAAAGCCCTAGACGACATAACAAAGAGTGTGGTAAGCATCAAAATGGGGGAAATTCAATAATGTCAATTTATCCCACAGAACTATGCAGGAGCACATGATGGCAAAAATATTCATCAGATCTAGTTTGCGAAGACGACAACAGCGTCACTGACATGCCAAAAACAGGCACCTAGATCTCATGACTAGAGCAAACAAAGCCACTAAGCAGCAATTCTGCAGTGCAACTACCATGATTAACAAGACACCAGCGGATAAGAAGCAACAGCAACAACACGTAGCTGATTTCATTCCACGTGCTGTTCAACAACAACCCATTTACTAGCTCTTCAACGCAGAGGAGATGTGGAGGGAGACCATTACCTTGCCGGCGCAATCCACAGACTCCGCCAAGGCAGGAGACAGATCCACCACCGAAATCGAGCCCCCTGTGCAACAAAACCACGGAATAGATCGTGAGAGCTGCATCCTAATAATCAGAAGCCCAAAAATGAGCAAAAAAACAACCAAATCCACAAAACGGAGCAGCGCGGATCCAACTAGGAACTAGCGACGCGACCAGAAATCGAACGTAGAATGACAATCTCCCGAATCTCTCGGCAAGCGACCCACGAAACGGGCGGTTGCACCCGCAGCTTGCAGAGCGGTCGAAATGAGAAGGCGGAGAGCGCCGGTGCAACCCGCGGGCACGGCTCCTCGACGGCAGAATCTAACGAAACTGGGCAAACGTGAATCCCTGCCCGACCGCGCCGGCGATCATCGGTGATTCGTCCAAACAAGGCGATGCCCCTCAACAAAGATCTCAGGAAGCCGTACCGGCACAGGCGCGCAGACAAGCTAGAAACCAAAATGGACGGACATGGGGAACCCGGCGCAGGGGAAGGCGGCGAGCCGACGCAGAACGCGACGCCGCTCGTGGTCCGGATGTACTGCCTCAAAACACGTTCATCGGCGAAGCGACCAGCCCCAGGTACACCCACCATGGCCGCCAAATCCTCGACCAAAAAAACCCTCGGAAAAATTGGGGGAAAATCGCGCGGCGTCGGGGGAGTCCACCAGATCCTCGCCACCCACCGACCCGATCATCGAAGCGACCAAACAATACGCAGCTACGCCGTCGAGTAGGCCAGAAATCCTTCACCAAAAAAGAAAACCCCAAATCCCTCCCCGGAAAAAAAAACCCAGAGTAAGAGCAGGCAAGGAGACGGCAAGCGCGCGACGTGATTACTGAGGCCGGCGAGGAGGAGGAGCTCCCTCCGGCGAGCAGCGAGGAAGGGATGGGGCGCACCTCGTAGTAGGGTGGAGGAAGCGAAGAGACGTGGGGGAGGGAGGAGAGAGAGAGGATGGGGGTATAAGTGAGGCGGCCGCGGTCGGGAGAGGGGGTGGGGTGGTGGAGACTGGAGACAGAGGGGGTGGGAGGGGGAGAGCTGTCGTGTGTGTGTGGACAGCGCGCGGTTTTCGATTTTTGGGGACGGGTCCTCGGGCGGGAGCGCGATTTCTCTGGGTGGGCCGGGCCGGGCCGGAGGGTTCTGGCTAGCGAAATCACTAGTACTGTAGTTTCCTTCCGATTTTTTGGGACGTGATTTGAGCAATTTCCTTCCGATTTTTTATCTTTTGAAATGATTTCCTTCCGTTTTTTGATACACGGGGTTACCGTTACCCTGGCCCCTCCCCTCCCTCGGTTCACATCTCACGTGTGCTAGCTGTCCAAATATATTGGGAAAATAAAATGGTACAAAGTAATATGGAAATCGAATCTTTCTTTAGTGGTATATAAAGCTTTCAGCTAGATAACTTGAATAAAAATTCGAATGCTCGAGTTATTAGGGTATAGAAGGATAGGAAATGCCCGCCGAGGAAACGAGTTGTTCACTTCATCGTACATTGAAGACAATGGCGTCGATGAATATGTTTATGTATGTCACAATTAGGGTTCTGGATTCGAAACTGTATTGGTGCTCCTCGACGATGACAAAAAAAATGGGAGAAAAGGAAGAACGACAGTGCGGAAGAGGCGTAGATGATGAATAGAGGCAACATGTCAGGCAGTGCAAGGGCTTGTAAGTCGCCACCAGTGAACATGCAAAGCAAGTATAACCAATGATACAATATGTGCCATGTCCCATGGCCCTTTTGGCTATTGGTCATCGATATCAATGCAACAAATATTTTCATGATATATGTTTCAGTTCTTTTGATCTATGAATTTAGCAGCTCCCCCCCTAATATAGAAAAACATGATAATTCTTTGCACGGCGAAAACATTCTGCCATGTGATGAAAATGTGTGTTCATATAATAAAAGCACATCATGTCAAAACCAAGAATGAAAGATGTAAACCCCAGACTTCTTGTACAATAGCACTCAACAACCAAGGCATGCAATTATAAATCAACAACTCAACATACACATAGACTACACAGGCATATCCTACACATCACGCATACCGGTATAATAGCACTCAACAATGACTCAACATGAATTATATATAGAGTAACGCACTCAGACCGAACCGGCATAGCCCTTGGAGAGAGTAGGCAATCCCATCTAGGTTATCCATTCCCCTCACCGGCAACGCCAATGGTCCATCCCGCCTCCGGTGGCCCTTGAGGCCTTGGAGGTGCTAGCCCGATGACTTACGTATATCTACTACAATAAGTTCTACTATGGCAAGCTTTACCCGGCTCTGAATGGATGGGTGAGGATGGCGGCGCGCCTTCGTCCCATTCTAGTGATTATAGATGTCGCTGGTGGTTTAAAGACACATTTGTAATTTTTATACTGAAGGTGTTTTTAATAGATTATAGACATTTTGCAAAAAAACATGGAATTACATATAACATATGTATAGGTACTTCGTCCGATGAAGAAAATGGTGAAGAAACCCTTAATTCATAAGCCGATAGGCACCACATGGCCTCAGGTGTTTGCTGACACCAACTAGAGGACTCAAAATCATATGACTGGAGTGAGGAAGCACTGTTTTAGACACTAGCTGGATCTCCGGATCAACCATTTGTGACTTTCATGTGGGAGCAGGGTTGTGGGAAGTTCTTGCCTGATGTAGAGAATAACGTCGCAATGGACCATGTGGCAAGACTCCTCCTAGAGACTTCCCTATGTGGAGATACCCCTTCGTCCCCTTTTTTTCCTTTACACTCGACTGTGTCAGTCCCTCCAACCTCTCTCATCCCCGTTGTCGATGTCCATGGTGGCCGACGGTAGTGGGGGGGGGGGGGGGGGGGGGGTCCAGCTCTTTTTCCTTCTTTGGTGTTCTTCTTCCTCCATGTGGTGTCCATGGTGGCCACGTCGGGGGGGGGAGACCAAGTTCTTATTTGTTGCTTCTCCTCTTCCCCTGAGCTCATGTCCAATAAGGTGATGTTCTTTCTTGTTCCCTTGGCTTCGAGTTCCACCGGTAGTCTCCATGGAGATGGGCCTTGGCCAGCGACGCTTATGTTATCTTCGGCCGGGTTGCAAGAAAACGGAGTTGGGTATAGTCCAGGGTGCGCTTCTCTTTCCCGTCTCGTTCCTGAAGGGCCTCCAATTGCTAGGTGTATGAAGCTAAAAGTGGCCACTCAAACATCTACAATGTATCTATATTTTTTAATTGTTTTGTACGAAAAAATAAACACTAAATCTATTATATACTAAAAGCAAGATACAAGGTCTAAAATAGGAGCACCACGTTGATCCACATCATCTAAATTATCGTGATAGTTAGATCTAAAATAAACGGACTAGATTTAAAAAAAGATTGTTAGTCACGTAACCGATTGACACATCGGATGGTCACGTCTCAAACATACAGTAATTATTAGTCACGTAATTGGTTGACACGTCCGATGGTCACGTCTCGAAGGTGCACTTCCCTGGCGGAATCACGGTGGTTACTAAAACAATGAGGTTAGAGAGCTGGATCTAAAATTTGCGGATATCATTTTAAATAAAAAACGCGATGCGTGCTAGATAAAAACGTGAAAGTCCAGGAGGCAGTACACATACGTACGTGTATAAAAGACACATGCATTATTCCAGAAAAAAGATACCTAAGCGTACATGCGGGTAAAAACAAAATACTGTACATATGTGCTTCCTTCTGGACAAGCAACCGTCACGAACATCTCAAAAAACACCCATGGCGAACCGATCGGGAGTTTACGGCCAAGAAAAAATTAGAAAGTAATCTTAGAAATTGCATCTGATGGCATCAGCAAATCAGCAAAAGTGTGTTATGCAATAAAAAAATAGTAATTGGTGTCAAATACATCCTACGAGATGGAGAAATCTGTTTTGAAGATGCACCCCTAGCCAAAACCGTATTTCAAAATCTCACGACACAATGTTTTGTAATGTCATTTTTTGCGTAACTTTGTGTATAATATAGAATGTCTTTATGTACATCCAATTTTTTTTCCGAATTTTGTAATATTTCAAAATATATTTAAAATGCATTTTCCATAACGAGTTCATCTAGACTTATGAGCTAGATCAACAATGAGCTGAATCTAACTACAAACATTATAAGAAAATGTTAATTGCAAATGTGTATAATATTATTACCACGTTATTACTTATATGTGACCTGATCAAAGAAGTTAAGCTCGATTAGCAACATATAGTTCATATACCCTCACAAGAACGACAAAAATAACATATATTATATGTAAAAATAAGGATGATGTAATGCAGCGTGCACTCTTTTGTTTCAATCAATGGTTGACAACCCCTTAGATTTAAGAGAACGTGAGCTTGAATCTAAATTCTCTTAAGTTTTGAGGTAAAACTATGATACTAATAGATGAGCGTTGATAGCCGATTATGGCAGAGCTTTTTAGTTGGATAACGGGATTGAAAAGAAAAATCATGAGCGAAGAAATGCAATAAAACGGTGACCGGTTACTTAACATACCATGTAGTCATGTTACACGACACAAGAACTGAGGCGATCCAGAATATAAATAATTGGATTGAACAATGAAAGATGTCATGGAAATAGTTAAAGACAATGAATAAAAACATGGCTACCACCTCTTAATTATAGTCCAAGATCTAGATAAATTGTGGCGATTAAACAAAATAATAATGCCAAATTTGAACATACAAACCATTCTTGATTATCATTTTTTCTACTTTTTAGAACATATCAATAAAAATGGTCAATATTACAAATTAATATACTATATATGTGTCTAGAACGAAGAACTCAACGGGCCTTATTATTATTATAATCTAAACATTAATTTCAAATATTTATGAACCGAAGAAGTCAACAGGGACAAATTGATTTGGATAAGGTAAAGGAAAATGCTCATTGCGCAGTTTCACTCTTATGAACAAGAATTTTTTCTTCATTTTGCTAATGAAAATTTTTCATACATGTATTGACCACTTACTAATATATCTATGTAATCATATGTAGGGTCATCTGATCATTAATTCATTGGTTCTTAATTAATGTAGACCAAGATCATTAGATCTCGGCAATTATCTTAGACGTTACCCCTTGACATCCTAATTATTATCCATACATCAATCTTTGTTTGGTTGGCTCTAAGTCGGTCCAATACCCGGGACATATAATTGGAGTCTTAGTCATGCGCTGATGTAGTATCAAATAAAAACTACATGCTGGCTCATAATGTCAATTTAATTCTATGGACCGATCTAATATTACCATGTAGAAAAAAGTACTCATTTTCCCATAAATTAAAGGGGACAAAGGAGGTTTACACAAAATGTATTTTGTGTTTACCATAAAAAATGTGGTGACTATGGAACTGCATTAACCTTAATTGATCATATAAGTATATATATTTATACATAAGAAACACTACATATATTTCAACAAAACTTTCAGTTGTTGCCCTCGCATTTGCGAGGGCCACCGTGCTAGTTAGACTTAATTACGACTGATTACCCCCAATAGGTGGTGGTCTGGGCAACAAACTTGTAGAGTATGTGTTTTGTGCAAAATGAGCACCAATATGTGGTGGTTTGTGCAGTTCACTCCTCATACCACAACAGTAGCAGTAACTAGCTCAGCCTGCCAGACAGTAAAGAGAAAAGAGCTCAGCCCGTAGCAGCGTGGAGAGGAGTAGAAGGCAAGCATGCGTCCCATCTCCAGACCCTATACAAGGTGATTTGTTCTCTCTCTATATCTATTCAGTACTGCTGCCACGATTCTTGTTCAATTCTTGTACACTGCGCCTAGTTTCTCTGATTCATGCAAGCATGGGTTACTAGGTCGATGGTGGCCCATGTATGGATATGGCCAAGATTCTTGCCTCTGACATTTGTGCTATGTCTTGTTCACTTGAGTCTGCACCACCTTTTGACTTCTTGGCTCAAGGCTGTACAACTACTACTCGGTTCCTGTCTCCCTTTTTTCTGCCAGCTTGTTGTGTACAGTAGACAATCCTATGTGAGGATTTTTCTTGTTGAGGGAAAGCCATCATAACAGCACAGGCCTGCTTCTATCGCCATGTTTCTTGCCGTGATTTCACGTACACTAGTAGTCTACTAGTAGCCATTTGATTGCTGCACAGTGCACACACTCTCTATGGTTCTGTTCTCTAGCATCACGTGAAGTCAGACTTTGGGTTACTCTGCTTATTTTGTGGAGTAGCTAGCTTTGAAAAAGTTGGAATATTCAGGTAATCTTGTGTAACTTTCTTTATTGATCTAGCTATTAATATTCTTGCCGGTTCTTGTGATAAAAACTATGGTATCACAACGACAAACAAATTGTACCGGTCACAGTACATGTATGATTGTCTGGATTCTCTGCTAGGGACGGTCCTTGTTTCGAAAGGTGTCGACGAAGGATCTGTATGAACAAGCGACATTAGTAAGTCAAGGTGATCAGGTCTTAGCGAGTAAAAAAAACATGCTCAACTAGCGCATGTGTGGTTCTGATCGGGGATGTTGATATCGGAGTACCCCTCTTAAGAGCTTAAAAGTGTGAAATTTCACATCTATGATTCTCGGGTCGGATGTCATACGTGATAAATACTTTTCCTTTCCATTTAAATTCTTTTTATCTTGCAACTATTTTATCATTGTCTTTCCACTAATCCTTTTTTTTTACATGTTGCCATCTAATATTTCTTCTTTCACCATGTGCTTGCTGAGTATGTGCCATACATAGGACACGGTGTTTTGGATAATAGGTGTATATGCACCCATTATGAAAAATACATTTAAATGTATTTCAAAATGTCAAAAAATATGAAACAAAAAATCGGGGATACATCTGGACATTCTATTTTAGCACAAAAAGTTTCGAGAAGAAAAAATATTTTTTGTGGCATAGATAAAAAAGACAAAACATTGTCTCGTGTAAAGTCATTTTCGAGCACCATAATTTGTCTTTTTTACACAACCCACGAAAAAATGTCTTTTTTATGCGAGATTTTTTGTGCAGATAGAAATATTTGGATGTACTCTTGAATTTTTTGCTTGAATTTTTTTGACATTTTAAAATGCAATTCTACTCCTATGTGTCAAAGTAGATTTCCCCCATACTCATCCTTGCTATCTTATTCAACTTTGCAGAAGTGAGCACTGTTGGATTGGATGGCAACCAGTAGGAGTAGTACTACGGGATGGGAAATGAAATAAAGTAGTTCCTTGTAGCCGGACTTGTAGCAGGACTTGTGTACTAGCTAAGATCATGAATTAAAGTGTCTTCCTTTGCGGATGAATGGTGCCCGAGCACGTTTGCTCCCGGCATTTCGGAGAGGGCTATCCAATGGTGGATTTTTTACCTTCAATTTGATTACATTATAATTACGAACTCCAAAATATGTATAGCCCAAATAATCAAATTAAAGAACAGATATGATTATGAACTCCATATATTTTGGCATCCTGGATTAGCAACAATACTTTGGGGCTACGTTGTACCATCTCTCGTGCTTGCACTTGATGGCGGTATCACGCATGACAATAATGCATGTAAGCATGATTAGGATGAGGCGCAAAATATTTCATGAGCTTACTAGAATAAAATTGAAGATTAAAGTCCACCGATGAATAGATATCTTTGAAAAGACCAAGATAGATATGAAAATGAGTCAAATTGGATCACGGACGTGGGAGTTATATGAAAATTCAGAGGATATGACGTTGATAATGAGTGCTTGCTTGCACGAAACCGTGCTCAATGTTTTTGATACTCTAGAACTTATGCAATAAAAGAAAGGTTGTGTGCATCATTTTGATGCAGAGCCTAGGGGACGCCCCCATTTAAAAAAAACGTCCTCAAGATTTTTCAAATGAAAAAGTAGCACAAACCAAAGTTCTGAAAGAACAAACGATGTCTCGGATATCGCCTAGAGGGGGGTGAATAGGCGATTAATACTTTTTCTATTTAGGGGCTTGATAATTGCGTAATAAAACTATGTGTTTAAATTAACAAGCCAACAACCTAAAATACTAGGTTTACCTAAGTGCACCAACAACTTATGATAAGCAAGGCAAGCAACAAGGTGATAGCTAAAAACAGAGAACTTCAAGCACGAAGGCTATCACAATGTAAATGCATAAGTAAAAGCTCGGGTATAGAAATAACCGAGACACGCGGAGACGAGGATGTATTCCCGAGTTCCTCCTTGTTAAGGGAGTACGTCTCGTTGGAGGGGTGTGAGCTCGCCATAAAAGGCCTACTCAAGATGCCACAAAGGCCTCACCCTATTCTCCGATGAACCGCACCCAAAGGTTTGGTTCACCTTCCACTATCGGAATCCTTCGAGACGGAATCCGGAGCCTTTACACCACTAAGCTTGGGGCACATACACAACCGAATTGGAGGCTCCCAAGAATCACCACAACACCGTCTAGGGTCCAATGACCCAAAAGTAACAAGCTCCCAACCTTCAATCCCACGAATCACCGTGGGGAACATAACCCGATGCACCTAATGCAAAAGGCAAAACCACACCAAGTGGTCAAATCATTCTCCCCAAAATCCAACCAAAGCAACTAACGCTATGGAGTGATTTAGGAGGAAGAACAAAGGAGAAATACCAAGAACTCCAAAATCTAGATCCAACGAGTTCCCCTCACTTAGAGGAGATTTTGTTTGGTGGAGTAGTGGATCTAGATCTCCTCTCTTGTTTCCCTAAATTTGGGTAATAATCATCGAAGGGAAGTGGAGGAATCGAGCTCTCAAAGATTGCAACAATGGAGGAGAGAGAGAAAAAGAGCTGTCTAGGAAAAATAGGGAAGAAGCCCTTTTTATAGTGGCCCCAAAAATGGAGCCGTTGGGGGAAAAAGTGCTGGCCCGAGACCCCGGCCTGGGGCCGGCCGGCAGCCCGGCCAGGCCGGACGGGAATCTCAGGCAGCGACGGATCGAGCGAAGACAGCGAACAACGCAGGCACGCCGGCCTGGAACCGGCCTGGGCCGGCCTGGCATCTTCCTGGAAAAAAAAGAAACGCAGCGGAGTAACAGGGGAGCCGGCCTGCCCCGGCCTGGGCCGGCCAGCGCGCGGGTGGGCCGGGCAGGCTCCCGAAGCCGCCGGCCTCATCCCGGCCTGGGCCGGTCAGCCAGCGCGGGGTGGGTCGGGAGGCCTCCCGAGACCGCCGGCCTCGACCCGGCCTGAGGCCCGGCCAGGCGGGGCAGGCTGCCCCATTTTTTTCTTTTTCCTTTTCTATTTAAAAAACTGTTTAGAAAACTTTCCGAAATAGAAATGCAATAACTTTCGCCCACGAACTCCGTTTTCGATAATCTTGGACTCGTTGGACTCGTCACAACGAGCACAACAAGAATATGCAGAGAAACATCATAGTCCAAGAATATATTATAAAAATAAATGGGGAAAGGTAAAAGCTCCCATTTGCAAATCGGAAATGCAATAACTTTCACCCACGAACTCCGTTTTCGATAATCTTGGACTCGTTGGAATCGTCACAACGAGCACAAAAAGATTATGCAGAGAAACATCATAGTCCAAGAAAATATTATAAAACCAAATGGGGAAAGGTTAAACCTCTATTTTGAAAACCGGAAATGCCGCATCTTTTGCAATTGAAGTCCGAATGACGTGAAACCAATTTTGTTGGAAAGAGGACGACAAATGCAACCTTTGAAAATGGAAAACAAGCAATGGAGATTTTACAAAGAAATGGAAGAGATAAATCTTCCGCACGGATGAACCGGCAAAATCTCCAATACCTAAACCGCAATAGAAGACGCATATGAAAACTGTTTTCGATGAACTTAGCCTTGTCATGACGAGCACGACAAGCACCAAGACCACACCAGGATAAGAGACAAATAAGAACCAATAAAGATGATTGCATGGATGCAAATGTTTGTGCTCTCTACGACGATACGATCATGATACTCGGTCGAGAGTCCCTCTTGATAGTACGGCTATCTATCCTATAACCCGGTCTCTTACTAAACAACATGAGACCGGTAAAATAGAAACCCTATCAAGATCATACCTTTTCCTTGCGCTTAAACCACTTGAGGTCGATGAAGACGATCTTCAACTCCTCAAGACGCACCAACTTTCTTCATTGCGCTTCGCTTGGTGAAGATTCACTTGTTGCTCCCCCATACACCAAGATGGGAGAAGCACCTCTTCGGCATATCTTCACTTGGACTTGAGTGTTGATCAACACGCACATAGCCTTGATCAACACAACTTTTCTTCCCTTAACCTTGACTCCAACAAATGGAGATCAAGCAACGCAATGGACACACCTATGAATATAGCTAAATGCAAACATTAGTCCATAGAGATTGTCATTAATTACCAAAACCATGCATGGGGGCAACCGTGCACTTTCAAGTTCTTCGTCTTGTGGAAACATGAACAAATTTAATTTTTGAATCATCGCAATCACATATAGTATGCGATCTCTAGAGAAATTATAAAAACAGTTGCATGGCACCCTAGTATACGACAACCCAACCTAGGGCGTCATGCAAAAAAAAAAGGAATGCCCCAATGCGTCTACGTGGTATGGTCAACAGGGTGGCATCACGCCTTTGACCAGGCGTCATGCTGTCTAGCATGACACCGTAGATGCGGGAGCCATGAAAAGGGATCAAAACGTGAATTATTTTTTATTACGTATCATTTTGTATTTAAATTCAAATTTGTGTCAAGGAAGGAAATGTAATAAATGAAGCGAGATTTGACACTGGTGAAGAGTTTCTTTTTACAGTAACAATGGTGAAGTGTTAGTCCGATGAGGGGTTAAAGACAATTGTACGGTAGCAAATAGGTACGTTGTAAGCTATTTATTCATTTGTTAAACGCAAAGTGTCTGAGTCAGAGTTTGTAAAAAAGGTGTTTAGGTTGGTTGAGACATGGATTACATGGTTCATAATGTTTTTAGATATGTAACATTCTTATCGACAAAAGTGCTTATTTGCCAAAGTGTTATATTTTATGGTTATGTTGTCAACCAAACGTAATTATTAGATTCAAATTGAAAGAACAGGTTACATGCAAAAGCAAACCACTTCTTCTAATTAATTATACATTGATGCACACGGGCTAATGTCTTGCATGATTCACAAAAATCTAGCTAGGATTCATAAACTTGGAATTAAGCACACTAATAACCTCGAGGGTTTGATAAAAGCTTGAGATATATTAGTTACAAGTACTCCTAATAACTGGGCATTGCTAACCACAAGCAGATCCAAGGAAGGAAGCAAAATGTTTGAATTGCTGACTAGGTGGACATCGGAAGAACATATGCATTCAAAATTCAATAAATCTTTAGGACCACATTGGGTTATATTCAGTTGTTTTTTACTAGAATATGCTTTGTGGTTAGAGGATATTGTATGGAGTGTGGCGTTTTGGAGGCCGAGCTCCATGCAGCTCGGTTTTTCAAAAATTAGTAATTGATTTTTTTTCTTCAAAAAATTCGGGAAAAAACCACTGTGCAAAATATCAATGAAAACAACGCTATATTTTGCCTGGGAAAAAATACAAATATGTAGATCTAGATCGGTGAAAAGTGCACCGTTTCAAAATGTTGAAATTTTGCCCGATTTGTCTTTTTTATAGCCCGTAATACAACAAATTTTGGACTGAGATTTGCATGATTATAGATTACAAGATTTTCTACCCCTGGTATTTTTTCCATTTTTTAAAACTTAAAAATGTTGATTTCAAAATTTTGATAAAAAAAGAGCTCGGGAGCCATTTGTGGTTTCAGATATGTATGTGCTTAGAAAAATTGATTGTTGTCAAGCAACCGTTTTTATGTAAACTAGAAGATACCCCGCGCGTTGCAGCGGAAATCTACGTAGAAACTTATATTTAAAATAAAAGGGCATGAAAAATATGATACATTATGTTCTCTATACGAATGTGCAAAATTTAGTTTGCCATAGTCCAGGTGCTAAATTTATTCGACACAAAATAAGTATGTATAAAAAATTATTAGCATATACAATTAAATAATTAAAAATATTGATGATGTGGATTTTGCATACAAAGATTAATAAATATTAGTGGACATGATATGGACAATTGGTAGGCTAAGAGAGTGGATGATGTGGATAGCTTGCATTTTGAGATAGAAAAATCATAAATGATGTGCGGTTTTGCTTTATAAGAGGTATAGATAAAAATGCATCATCATTTTATTTTCTCGACGTTAAATTCTGTTGTGCTAAGTGGGTCGGTATCATTAGTGGAATTGATCAAATGGGTGAATATTAATATGACTGTTTAAATTCTCGTTGATGGTACAGGTTGGACAGGACGTGGCCCTGCATCTACCTAGATGCATTCTCGGATAATGTACGGGCCTGGCACATGTTCGGCCTGCATCTGCCTGAAAGCACATGGCTCTGGCTCCAAGCGTCGTATTAACTTGGCAAATTACCGAAATATATACAGAACACAATACAGAGGGTCTAAGAGAGACGAACGGCTTGATTGGCATAGGATAAGCGGACCAAGTGTGCTCGGGCACACTTAGGAGTTTTCGCTTCCTTTGTTTCTAACCTTGTTATTTTGAGTACAAATAGCTTAACATGTTTATACATTAAGCTTATAAACATGTGGCAATTGTCATGACTAGGCATGTTGTCGGGGCGTGATAGATCCTAACTCCGCCCCTTTTGCCAGGCCTTCTTTAGGCCCCGTTCGGACCATGGGTTTCCAAAATAGAGGAAAATATACCTGTGTGGGAATAGAGTTGCGCAGAATCAGCAAAACTGTGGGAAAAGGTGATCTGTTCGGTTTAGATGAAAAGATTCTACCCAACGTTTCCTTCGTTTCGAGTAGATGTTACTTTTCCCTTAAAAAGTACAGATGAAAGAAACTTTCTTGCGGAATGAGCTAGGTCGATTCCTGCGAAGCGAACGCATGCGTAGGAATTTTTTCCAGAGGAAACTGAGACCGCAAGATACCTGTGAAAATCCTGCACACCGAACGGAGCCTTAGCCTTTGCTTGACGTCTTACTCACGCGCCCCCAAGCCGTCGCGCGGTTTGTTCGCGAAGCAACGCCCGTATGTGCTCTTGCACGGCAGAGTCTGTAGGGGACTCAAATGTGGACAATAAGTCCCTCATAAATAATTGTATTTTATACATGCGGAAATCACAATATGGTTCTAAGACAACTTTAATAGCATCATGCATCATATATGTACATAAAAATAATAAGGTTGAAGACAAACAAAAGGCAGTGTTGTGTATCTCTCCAAAGGTGGCCAGGCCAAACACATCCATGTTTTATAGCGGAAGACGGGCGTCCGCCCTACCTTCGCTCGTGACCAAAATTATTTTATACGTATGCTAATATAGTAGTATCGCTGCCGCTGGATGTGTAGCCGGATACGTGGATGTATCGCTGGATGGAGTAAAAGAAATACTCCCTCCGATCCAAAAAGATTGTGGCTAGACAGGCGGGGTGGAGTTTTGGCTCCCAGGAGCATATGCTACTGGTTTTTAAAATGCATTTTAAGAAAATTATAAAACTTCAAAAAATTCGGACAAAAAGTTTTGTACGTGCGTCTCGACATTCTATATGCTCATGAAGTCGTTCCACGGAAAACCGACATTTCTTGTGTCGTGCGTAAAAAAGATAAATTTAGATGCTAACAAAAGGCTTTTCACAAGACATATTTTTGTCTTTTTACACAGGTAAAAAAGAATATCGTTTTTTCGCGAAACTTGTCGTGCGCACATAGAACGTCGAGATGTACGCGTCATATTTTTGTTCAGAATTTTTTGACTTTCCAAAAAAAAAATCCGAGTGGTGGGAGCATATGCTCCCAAGTTCCGAAATGAATTTCCGTAGACAGGCTAGTTATACTAGGGAGTTGTACCGTATCAGTTCATTTCTAGCGACACAAAAACAGATCGGAGGAGAACGAGCAGTGGCGGGTTCGGATCCCCTGGAGTTGGGACTCAACTCCACGCGGTGGAGTTGGCCAAATCCCAGCCTTTCCTCTTTCTCTATGGCCCAGATTTAATTAGTTATAACAACCTATAATTTAGGGAAGTTTTTTTTCTTTCCATGGTTCCCTCCAAATAGTCGTCCAGTTTTCTCACAAAAAACATACCGCGTACATGTTTTCCCACCAAAACCAGTGCACCAATATTCTGCTTACGTTTTCCCACGAAAAATACCAGATCTATTATTCCCCAAACCCAAACCTTCAGATCCACATACTCCCGGCTGGTGCATCAAGAGGAACATTCACCAATGCAGTCAGAATGCATCCATGAAAATCTCAGCGGAAATCTCAATGTGGAATCAAACACCAACACCAAGCATGCTGCAAGTTGGACTCCAAGTCTAGGTATGGAATTCACTACAACAGATGAAGCGTGGAATTTCTGGGTTTCTTATGCAGGGAAAATTGGATTTGATGCTAGAAAGCACTATAGTAATAAGAATAAGGATGGAGTTGTGACATCAACAAGATTCTTATGTGGAAAAGAAGGTCATCGAGCAAAAGATAAACATGAGGATAAATACAAGTTTTCACGAGCTGAAACAAGAACGGGATGTAATGTACGCATTGGAATTCTTTTGAACAGAAATACTAACAAATATGAAGTACATGACTTCGTGGCAGAGCACAATCATATCTTATATCGGCCAGATATGATCCACCTGATCCCATCTCAGCGAAAAATATGTCCAGTGGATGCCATGGACATAGATGCAGCAGATCACGCTGGCATTGCACCAAAGGCAGCACATGTCTTTTCTGGAGAAGTTGTTGGTGGAACATCCAATCTTGGGTATACACTGCAAGATCGCAAAAATTACTTGAGGAGTAAGCGCCAACGTAGCTTGCAGTATGGAGAAGCAGGAGGTTTGTTAAAGTATTTTCAGCAACAAGTCATTGATAATCCATCCTTTCAGTATGCTATTCAGCTAGATAGTGAAGAACAAATAACAAACATATTTTGGGCTGATGCTAAAATGTTGATAGACTATGCTTTATTTGGTGATGTGATTACATTTGATACCACATATTCTACCAACAAAGAGTACAGACCTTTTGGAGTTTTTGTTGGTTTTAATCATTTCCGAGAAATAGTGGTTTTTGGAGCAGCTCTCTTGTATGACGAAACAGTAGATTCTTTTAAGTGGTTATTTGAATCTTTTCTAGCAGCACATAGTCAAAAGCATCCGAAAACAATTTTTACCGATCAAGATGCAGCAATGGGCAGGGCAGTTGGCGAGGTGTTTGTGGATGCAATACATGGTTTGTGCTGTTGGCATATGGGTCAGAATGCAGTAAAGCATCTAAGCTCGTATAAGGATGAAGAACCAAGAGAAGGGGTCCTCCCTAGTGACTCTAGTCAAAAAAAGGATGAAGAGCCAACAGAAGGGGTCCTCCCTAGTGATCCTGTTCAAAAAAAGGATGAAGCAAATGCAATTTTAAAGGAATATAGGCGATGCATGTATCTATATGAAAAAGAAGAAAAGTTTGAAGAAGTTTTCAAGTCGATGCAATCTAAGGTGAAGAAAGGAAGCTGGTTGGATGGTATTTACAAACTAAAGCACAAGTGGGCTCATTGCTACATGAAGGATGTGTTTACATTGGGAATGCGAAGCACACAACTCAGCGAGAGCTTCAACAAGGACCTTAAGCAAGATCTGAAATTTAGTTTGGACATAGTGAGGTTCTTCCAACATTTTGAAAGGGCCGTTCAAGAGAAGCGTGACAAGGAGGTAAAATCTGAACATGAAGCTAGGAAAAAATTGCCGATGCTAAAACTAAAAGGCACGCCAGTACTACAGCAAGCAGCAATGTTTATACACCACCTATATTTAAACTCTTCCAGGAGGAGTTTGAAAAATCAACAGCAAATTATATCAAGAACTCGGTGCAAAATGATTCGACAATTGAGTTCAGTGTTGCCACTTGCAGTCTTGAAGAAGCCAATTTGCAGGATACTACAATCAGCTCCCGTGAAGAAGCCAAGAAACATCATCTTTTTTATGTCATATGTATATGTACTAGTTAACATTGTAACAAGCCAATCTGCATGGCAGTACAATCAGATCTTGTGAATAAGCCAAACAAACCTTAGTTTAAGAAGGAACGGGAATCATGATGGATTGGCATTTTTTTCTTACCTTATCTTCCTCCCATGAAGCTTCAGATCATGTAGACTGTACTGTCATGACGAGCTCTTAGTAGAGACTCGGCGGAAGCCGCAAGCTCGCGATTTGGGGCGAGCTCCTGGTACGGACGCCGCAAGCTTGCAGTTTGGGGCGAGCTGCTGGTGCTGCAGCGACTCCGCGGAGGCTGCTAAGCTCGTGATTTAAGGCCGTGGAGGCTGCAAGCTCGAGATTTGGGGCGAATTTCTGGTGCGGCGTCGACTACATGGAGGCTGCAAGCTCATGAATTGGGGCGAATCCATGGAGGCTGCACGCTCGTGATTTGGGGCGAGCTCTCCGTGCGGCGGCGACTCCATGGAGGCTGCTTGTGGCGGCGACTCGGTGGAGACCACAAGCTCATGGCGATGCGGCAACGCAGTGGAGGAGTTCCTCGCGACTTGGGCGAGCGCGCGGCCGGCGACCCTGGTGGAGGAGGTCAGCTTTAGGCCGTCGGCTGCTGGCTGCCGGAGCTGACCAAGAGGCATATGAGCTAAGGAGAGAGGAGGGGAATCGTGTAGGCGTAGCTGTCCTGAAGCTTCACGACCTTATCCATCCAAAAGAGCAAAAAAAAATTGATTTCAAGAGAATATGGAGGCGTGGAAAATCTGGGCCATACAAGTAATACAATGGCTAGGATTTGGCCAACTCCACCGCGTGGAGTTGAGTCCAACTCCACGCGTGGAGTTGAGTCCCAACTCCAGGGGATCCGAACCCAGCAGTGGCTTGGTGGTTGGCTGGCAGTGGCCAGAACCAACCCGTCTCAGGTTCAAGTCCTACGGGACCGAATTTCCTGGACGTCTCACCGGGGCTTTGGTCCCCAAATAAAATCCCCTCCCGCGCATGTACTCCACAACGTCAGCTCCTTCGGGACATAGGGTAAACTTGCGTGTTGTGTGTATAGTTCTAGGTTCTAGCTTGTGCACTAGGGGCGTGCGTGAGGGGTCTCAGGAAAAAAAAACGGATCGGAGGGAGTAGGAAAGGTGAAAAAGGAGAAGTGCAGCGGCGTTCCGTGTTGGCTGTTGGGTCTCTCGCCAGGCTGGTCTGGGCCTGAATGTAGAACTAGCACCGTAGCACGGATGCTTAAAGGTAGTCGAGGCAGGGCAGGAACGACAACGGCCGGTGGGATTCTGCCTCTCGCCAGCGGCGGCAGGCGGATGGATAGGAAGGGGAATGTACCGCAAAAGGAGAGTCGTATTTTCTTCTTCTTCTTCTTCTTCTTCTTCTTCTTCTTCTTCTGAATTTCGCATACGTACGTGTAGAACGTTTTGTATCTTATTTGATGAATTTGTCATTTGTAATTACTTATTTTGACAAGGCATTTTGTTCCGTTTGCTAGTCGTAGTACCTCTATACCAAGCACACATGACAGTGAAGGCACCGAGTCACCGCTAATCATTTTTACCGTCTTGACATCTACGTTGCGATACACTCATTATCGGTATATTTAATTATAGGCTATACTTTCATTTAAGATGTGGTTATTTCGATTGTACTTGGTGATTATGCTTAGGATCGTAAAACTTTTATTGTGTCTAGATAGTTTTGATTTGATTGCAATATTTTTTTTAAGTTTTAGATTTGCCTGACCTGAATTTTTCTGTCCTCTGCCACTTGCCACTAATGTTTACACACAGTACTTCATACGAGTCAACTATCGATATTGTATAATCCCTAAACAACACATTATGATGGTTGGTTCAAAAGAGTCAACTTCGGTATCATAGGATCCCTAAATCAATGATGATGACTCAACTATAACCTATATGAGCATATATGATTGAATAAGCATACTTTGATTGCACAAACACACTTCATGTATCAAATTAATACAGATCAAAGAGACTCAAGTTTTATTCATTTAGCATTAAATAAAGAAGTGCCTGAACCAAGTTGCACTCAAGAGAATGAACTCAATTAATATGTAATAGCCCAAAAGTAGTGACATGCTACTTTTATGAAATTCAAACCTTCGGCACATGAAAGTGCTCACAAAATCAACTATAGCACAATGATGAAAGCAAATGCTACATACCAAAGACAAACCACGTCGGCATGGAGCTTTGTTCTCCTTTTTTGTAAGGAATTTATGTATAGACACCCGAGGACCATAGACTGTCAGTGATGATATAAATCTTTCTTTCCTCTTGGTAGGTGATGCAACCTGTGATATGATTTCCTGGTCCTCAACCTCTACCTTCATTCATATAAAAGTAAATTTCATTTATTGTCACATATAGTAGGTTGTGATCAACTATGTACATAAAATTTGATTGACATGAAACATAAAATAAAGTTGTTCATAGGAACACCGACATAAGAGAAAAGAAAAATAGCATATGTTTGTGATATGTATGTTGATATTAAAGGTTGAAGATCTGAAAGTACTTTTAGTACCCTCGATGTTGGTTTTGGATGATAGATTACACTGGTTAAGAGGACTAACACGTTCACTAGTATACACAAGAACAATCCTCGGGTGATAGGTTTAGCAGCTTTAAAAGTTGACCCATCTCCAATAGATGAAATGCGCGAAGTCGCTGAGATGAGGATTCATAGGAGATGAACCCTCGAGAGAAGCGCGAAGACACGAAGCTGAGACGAGAAGATTCATCAATCACTTTACAAAAAACGCCCATTTTAGTCCCTCTGCGTCACACATTTATTACACCTAAGTGCCCAATGCCTTTAAGGATATTGTTGTGAAGCTTCATGGGATTCATCCTTCAATTATATCCGATCGTGACAAGGTGTTCACTAGCACCTTTTGGCGGGATTATTCAAGATACTCGACACTCAACTGGAGATGATCACGACCTACCATCCTCAGATAGATGGCCAGACCAAACATGTCAATCAATGTGTTGAAATGTACCTTAATTAGGTGCACTACTCAATCTTCTCCAAGAAAATGGATTCAATGACTAGCACTAGCCGAGTTCTGGTACAACATCTCCTATCACACTTCATTGGTATGTTCCTCTTTCAAAGAACTATAGCAAGTTGAGCCTAATTATGGTTTACTTCTGAAGTTTGTTGTAACCAATGAAACCGTACATGATGTGCTTCAAGAGCCCAACCAACACACTGATATGCTGAAACAACATTTGGGCAAAGCTCAAACCATGATGAAACATGCAACTGATCGCCGTCGTGTTGATCGTGCATATATAGTTGGGGACTCTGTATACCTTAAACTGCGGCCCTATGCTCAGTCTTCTGTGGTGAAATGGCCATGCCCGAAACTGTCGTTCAAATACTTTGGACCTTATAAAATCGGAAAATTTTGGGGAAGTTGCATACAAGTTGGAGTTGCCTGAATGGAGTTTGGTGCATCCGGTCTTCCATGTGTACCATCTAAGACCGCATGTCCCATATCACGCTTCGATATTTACTTCACTGCCACAAACTTTGTTTTTTCTATGCATGACTTGGTGTCTGAAGAAATTTTAGATTAATGACATGTCAAGAAGGGTAATGCCACGCGTCTTCAGGTTCAACTCAAGTGGAGCAATCTAACGAAGGAAATGGCAACCTGGGAGGATCATGAGGTCATTTGTCGAGGTTATCGTGACGCTCCAACTTGGGGGCAAGTTGGAGCTCAGACAGCGTGCAATGTCCTGACCGACATGAGTGTCATCCCGACAATTGGACAAGCTACACGAGAAAACACTAACGCCAACGAAGGAGATTGATGGCTTGCTGACTAGTGGGATCAGCGTACTTGGGTGTGTTAATTTAAGTGTGTGATAATAATCAGTGGGACCCTCTGTTGGAGATATGCCCAAGAGGCAATAATAAATGTTATTGATAATCATATTTCTCTGTTCATGATATGTTTTAATTCCATGCTAGAATTGTATTAACCGGAAATAAATACATGTGTGGAATATAAACGGTAATGTGTCTCTAGTCTTTCCTCTTGTGACTAGTTCGTTTGATTAAGTGATGGTTAGATGTTTCCTAACCATGGATTTGTGAATCACTTAATAAACGAAGTTTGTATCATGGGTGATGATATAATGGACAAGACTCAAATTAAATAGATGTCAAATATAGTTTTCTTAGACCATGAGATTATGTCACTCCTGCTTATTGGAGGAGTGCTTTGTGGACATCAAACGTCACTTCGTAACTGGGTGATTATAAAGGTGGCTTTCAGGTTCTCCAATGATAGGTTGTTGGGTGGCATGTTTCAAGACTGGGATTTGTTCGTCCAACAGTTGGATAGATATCTCTGGGCCCTCTCGGTAGTATAGCATCCAAACGCTTGCAAGCATATGACTAAGTAGCTAGTCATAAGGGATCCTATTCTATGGGAACGAGTAAAGAGAACTTGTCGGTAACGAGATTAATCAGATATGGAGATATCGGTGGATTGAATCTCGGACAAGTAAAATATCGTGAAACAAAAGGAATCGTATATGGATTAATTGAATCCCGGACATTGTGGTTCGACTAGTAAAGTACTTCGTCGAATATGTAGGAATTAATATGGACATCCCGGTCCCGCTATTAATATGACATATTCACGAACCCGCAGAGTCACACACTTAACGTTCGATGTAGTTAGGGTTTGAGATAAATGATGGTGAGAACGAATATTGATTTGGAGTCCCGGATAGGATCCCGGACGTCACGAGGATTTCCGGAGTGGTCTGGAGAATAAGATTCATATAAGGAAAGTGGTTTCCGGAGGTTTAGAAAGGTTCGGGAATTTATCGGTAAAGTACTGGAAAGTTTTAGAAGGTTCTAGAGGGGTCTATAAGTGGGGCCCATAGGAGTATGGGGGCCACAATGCATGAAGGGGTAGTGGGCTGGCCTAATGGCCTAATGGGCCAGCCGCACCACACCCTCAAAGGCCCAGCCGGGCCAAGCTTCTAGAAGGGGGGGGGGCGAAACCCTAGGGGTTGCTTGGGGCCAAGCCTCCCCCTAGCCGCCGGCCCTAGATGGGGTGGGGCGCAGCCCTCCCCCCCTTGGCCCCCTATATAAAGGAGGGTGGGGAGGAGGTGCGGCACATAAGGAGCTCCCCCCAAGGTGCCCTAGCCGCACCCCCCAACCCTAGCCGCCGCCTCCCTCCTCCTCCTCTCTCCCGATAGCCGCTTGGCGAAGCCCTGTCGGATCTCCACCATACACATCACGCCACCGTCGTCGTGCTGTTGATCTCAAGCCTCTCCACCACCTCTTGCGGGATCAAGAACGTGGAGTCTTCATCGAGCTGAACGTGTGGATATCTCGGAGGCGTTGCTCGTGCGGCGCTTGGACAATACATCTCCTCGCGACTAGACAAGTCTAGTTGCGGGGATCGACTAGCCAACCCCTGCCTCGACAAAACACTCACGGTTTTCTTCGAGGGTGAGATTCGATCTCCTTCTTGCTACCAACCTCTCGTAGATCGGATCTAGATGTTGGGTTTATTCCGCTATCTTTGCGTAGGAAAAATTTTGTTTTCTATGTTGCGACCCTTCAGTGGTATCAGAGCCTAGATCTATTCGTAGATGTTGGTGCGATTAGACACAAGTGTTGTGGGCGTTGATAATTTATGTTGCTACCTTCTAGCGTGCACTTTGCATCTTTGCGGTACTGTGAGATTGAAGCAGCCCAGACCAACCTTACTCGTCCACGCACGAGAGACCGGTTCCACGACTGACATGCAACTTGTTTTGCATAAGTGCCTGGCGGGTGTCTGTTTCTCTTGATTTAGTGAAGGTGCAATTTTCAATGGAAGGCCTTTCAAAAGGATGAGTAAATAAGCAACTATTTTATCACCGTTGTGTCTTTGCGTAGATTAGAACGGTTCTATCTAATGACCCATTAGATGCCACGTAAAAATTGCATAAACAAAGTAGAGGACGTCTAACTTGTTTTTGCAGGGTGTGTGATGTGCTTTAGCTCAAGATGTGATTATGTGTTGTATGCAATGATCATGTTTTGTAATTGTCATGACTTGTATGTCGATGAGTACGGCAACCGGCATGAGCCATATGGTTGTCTCATATTTATTGTATGACCTGCGTGTCACTTTAAAACGCCATGTAATTGCTTTACTTTATTGCTAAGGTAGCCATAGTAGTAGTTGCAATAGTTGGTGGAGGCAATCATGGTGATTGCGCCACGAGCTGGTGATGATGGAGATCATGCCGGTGTCTTGGAGATGGAGATCAAAGGCACAAGGAAAAGCTATACCATGTCACAAAAATTATGAATTGCATGTGATGTTAATCCTTTTATGCACCTTATGGTTTATGCTTAGATACGATCTCGATGGTAGCATGATAAGGTGATCTCTCACGTTAATATCAAGAAGTGTTCTCCCCTAGTATGCACCGTTGCGAAAGTTCGTCGTTTTGAAGCACCACGTGATGATCGGGTGTGATAGATTATACGTTCACATACAACGGGTGCAAGCCAGTTTGCACACGCAGAAATACTACGGTTTCCTTGACGAGCCTAGCATGTACAGACATGGCCTCGGAACACAAGAGCCGAAAGGCTAAACACGAGTCATATGGATGATACGATCAACATGGAGATGTTCACCATTTGAAGCTGCACCACCTCACGTGATGATCGATTGTGGTGTAGTGGATTTTGGATCGGGTGCCACTAAACAACCAGAGAGATGTTGAGTTTAGTGGGAGTTCGTTTTATAATTAGATTATTTCTCGAACAATCTATCATGAACATAGTCTAAACACCTTGCAAATAATGTTGTAGATCAATGGCCCTTCCCAACATCACCATGAATTTTAACGCGTTCCTAGAGAAAGACAAGCTGAAAGACGATGGAAGCAATTTCTCAGATTGGTTTATGAATCTGAAGATTATCCTCAAAGCTGCCAAGAAACTGTATGTCCTAGATGCACCGCTAGGTGAGGCTCCAGCAGAGGGAGCGGCTGAAGATGTTAGGAACGTCTGGGCAGCCCGCTCTGAGGACCACGAGATAGTTAAGTGCGGTCTGTTGTATGGCTTAGGACCCAAGCTTCAAAAGCGTTTTGAGCACCATGGCGTTCATCAGATGATAGTTGATCTGAAAGCTATGTTTCAGACTCAAGCCAAGGTGGAGAGGTATGATGCCTCTTCTAAGTTCTTTAGCTGTATGATGGAAGAGAACAGCTCTGTCAGTGAACATGTGCTCAAAATGTCTGGGTACGGTGATCGTCTGGCACAGCTGGGTGTTGTGATTCCCAATGAGTTGGGGATTGACCGTGTTCTCCAGTCACTTCCACCTAGCTACAAAAGCTTCGTGATGAACTATAACATGCAAGGAATGGAGAAAACTCTTCCTGAGCTTTTCGCGATGTTAAAGACCGCGGAAGTGGAAATCAAGAAAGAGCATCAAGTGTTGATGGTCAACAAGACCACTAGTTTCAAGAAAAAGGGCAAAGGAGACTACCTCAAGAAGGACGGCAAGCGAGCTGCCGGGCCTGCGAGAAAGTCAAGGAAAGGCCCTAAGTCTGATACTCAGTGCTTCTACTGCAAGGGAACCGGACACTGGAAGCGGAACTGCCTCAAGTATCTGGCAGACAAGAAGGCTGGCACCGTCAAACAAGGTATATATGATATACAAGTTATTGATGTGTATTTAACAAGTGATCGTAGTAGCACCTGGGTATTTGATACTGGTTCGGTTGCTAATATATGTAACTCGAAACAGGAGCTGCGGAATAGTCGACGCTTGGCAAGGGACGAGGTGACGATGCGCGTTGGAAATGGATCAAAAGTTGAAGTCATCACTGTCGGCACACTCCCTCTGCATTTACCTTCGGGATTAGTTTTAAACCTTAATAATTGTTATTATGTGCCTGCGTTAAGCATGAACATTATATCTGGATCTTGTTTATTGCGAGACGGTTATTCATTTAAGTCTGAAAACTTTGGTATTTCGATTTATATGGATAATACTTTTTATGGTCATGCACATGAGAGGAATGGTTTATTTCTATTGGATCTCGATAGTAGTGATACACATGTCCATAACATTGATGCCAAAAGATGCAAAGTGAATGATGATAATACCACATATTTGTGGCACTGCCGTTTGGGTCACATTGGTGTAAAGCGCATGAAGAAACTCCATTCTGATGGACTTTTGGATTCACTTGATTTTGAATCATTTGAAACTTGCGAACCATGCCTTATGGGTAAGATGACTCGAACACCTTTCTCCGGCACGATGGAGAGGGCAACAGACTTGTTGGAAATCATACATACCGATGTGTGTGGTCCGATGAGTGTTGCAGCACGCGGTGGATATCGTTACTTCTTGACCTTCACCGATGATTTGAGTAGATATGGGTATATTTACTTAATGAAACACAAGTCTGAAACGTTCGAAAAGTTCAAAGAATTTCAGAGTGAAGTCGAGAATCATCGTAACAAGAAAATAAAGTTTCTTCGATCCGATCGTGGAGGCGAATATTTGAGTTATGAGTTTGGCATGCATTTAAAGACGTGTGGAATTGTTTCACAACTCACGCCACCCGGAACACCACAGCGTAATGGTGTGTCTGAACGTCGTAATCGAACCTTATTGGATATGGTACGATCTATGATGTCTCACACGGATCTGCCACTATCTTTTTGGAGTTATGCATTAGAGACAGCCGCATTCACTTTAAATAGGGCTCCATCAAAATCCGTTGAGACGACTCCATATGAGTTATGGTTTGGCAAGAAGCCAAAGTTATCGTTTCTTAAAGTTTGGGGTTGCGATGCTTATGTGAAAAAGCTTCAACCTGATAAGCTCGAACCCAAATCGGAAAAATGCGTCTTCATTGGATACCCTAAGGAAACAGTTGGGTATACCTTCTATCACAGAACCGAAGTTAAAATTTTCGTTGCCAAGAATGGTTCCTTTCTAGAGAAGGAGTTTCTCTCGAAAGAAGTGAGTGGGAGGAAAATAGAGCTTGACGAGGTTGATGAACCTGTTCTTGAGATGCCGAGTAGCGCAGAACTGGAAGTTGTTCCAGAACAGCCGTCGCCACCTGAAGAAGGAACAAATGATGATGATCATGCTGCTCCGGTCAAAGTTGCTATTGAACCTCGCAGATCAACGAGGGAACGTACCGCCCCTGATCGGTACGACCCCGTCATGAGTGTCATGTTGTTAGACAATGATGAACCTGCAAATTATGAGGAAGCAATGATGAGTCCAGACTCCGATAAATGGCTAGGAGCCATGAAATCCGAAATGGAATCCATGTATGAAAACCAAGTATGGACTTTGGTGGACTTACCGAACGACCGTAAGGCCGTTGAGAACAAATGGATATTCAAAAGAAAAACAGACGCTGACGGAAACGTCACCGTGTATAAAGCTCGACTTGTCGCAAAGGGTTTCCGACAAATTCAAGGAGTTGACTACGATGAGACTTTCTCACCCGTAGCGATGCTGAAATCTGTTCGGATTATGTTAGCAATTGCCGCTTTTTATGATTATGAAATTTGGCAAATGGATGTGAAGACCGCGTTCCTTAATGGTCATATTAAGGAAGAGTTGTACATGGTGCAACCCGAAGGTTTTGTTGATCCAAAGGGTGCTAACAAGGTATGCAAACTTCAGAGATCCATCTATGGACTGAAGCAAGCATCGAGGAGTTGGAATCTCCGGTTTGATGAAGTGATCAAAGGGTTTGGATTTGTCCAAACTTATGGAGAAGCTTGTATTTACAAGAAAGTGAGTGGGAGTTCAGTTGCATTTCTAATACTATATGTGGATGACATATTACTAATTGGAAATGATGTTACACTACTTGAAAGTGTAAAGTCTTATTTGAATAAGAGTTTTTCAATGAAAGACCTTGGAGAAGCTGCATACATTTTAGGCATAAAGATCTATAGGGATAGGTCAAAGCGCCTAATAGGGCTTTCACAAAGTACATACCTTGACAAGGTTCTGAAGAAGTTCAGAATGGAAAATTCAAAGAAGGGGTTCTTACCAATGTTGCAAGGAAAGGTTTTGAGTAAGACTCAGAGTCCTGTTACGGCAGAAGATAGAGAGATAATGAACAATGTTCCTTATGCCTCAGTGATAGGCTCTATCATGTATGCCATGTTATGTACAAGACCAGATGTGTGCCATGCTGTGAGTTTGACTAGCAGGTACCAAAGTGATCCAGGAGTGGAACACTGGTCAGCTGTTAAGAATATCCTTAAGTATCTAAATAGAACTAAAGAAATGTTTCTCGTATATGGAGGTGACCAAGAGCTAGTCGTAAGGAGTTACGTCGATGCTAGTTGGGACACAGATCCGGATGATTCTAAGTCTCAGTCCGGATACGTGTTTATTCTGAATGGTGGAGCTGTGAGTTGGAGGAGTTCCAAGCAGAGCGTGGTGGCGAAATCTTCAACGGAAGCGGAGTATGTTGCGGCCTCGTCGGCAGCAAGTGAAGCAGTCTGGATGAAGGAGTTCCTCTCAGAGCTGAGCGTGGTTCCAAGTGCGTCAAGACCTCTGGCACTATACTGTGATAATACAGGTGCAATAGCTCTTGCCAAGGACCCGACTTCACACAAGAATACCAAGCATATTAAGCGCCGCTATCACAATTTGCGTGAGAATGTCAAGGATGGTGACATAGAGATTTGCAAGGTGCATACGGATCTGAATGTGGCAGACCCGTTGACTAAACCTCTTCCACGAGCAAAACATGATCAACACCGAGAGGCCATGGGTGTTAGATTGCTACAAATGTAAACTAGATTATTGACTCTAGTGCAAGTGGGAGACTGTTGGAGATATGCCCAAGAGGCAATAATAAATGTTATTGATAATCATATTTCTCCGTTCATGATATGTTTTAATTCCATGCTAGAATTGTATTAACCGGAAACAAATACATGTGTGGAATATAAACGGTAATGTGTCCCTAGTCTTTCCTCTTGTGACTAGTTCGTTTGATTAAAGTGATGGTTAGATGTTTCCTAACCATGGATTTGTGAATCACTTAATAAACGAAGTTTGTATCATGGGTGATGATATAATGGACAAGACTCAAATTAAATAGATGTCAAATATAGTTTCCTTAGACCATGAGATTATGTCACTCCCGCTTATCGGAGGAGTGCTTTGTGGACATCAAACGTCACTTCGTAACTGGGTGATTATAAAGGTGGCTTTCAGGTTCTCCAATGATAGGTTGTTGGGTGGCATGTTTCAATACTGGGATTTATTCGTCCAACAGTTGGATAGATATCTCTGGGCCCTCTCGGTAGTATAGCATCCGAACGCTTGCAAGCATATGACTAAGTAGCTAGTCATAAGGGATCCCATTCTATGGGAACGAGTAAAGAGAACTTGACGGTAACGAGATTAATCAGATATGGAGATATCGGTGGATTGAATCTCGGACAAGTAAAATATCGTGAAACAAAAGGAATCGTATATGGATTAATTGAATCCCGGACATTGTGGTTCGACTAGTAAAGTACTTCGTCGAATATGTAGGAATTAATATGGACATCCCGGTCCCGCTATTAATATGACATATTCACGAACCCGCAGAGTCACACACTTAACGTTCGATGTAGTTAGGGTTTGAGATAAATGATGGTGAGAACGAATATTGATTCGGAGTCCCGGATAGGATCCCGGACGTCACGAGGATTTCCGGAGTGGTCTGGAGAATAAGATTCATATAAGGAAAGTGGTTTCCGGAGGTTTAGAAAGGTTCGGGAATTTATCGGTAAAGTACCGGAAAGTTCTAGAAGGTTCTAGAGGGGTCTAGAAGTGGGTCCCATAGGAGTATGGGGCCCACAAGGCATGAAGGGGTAGTGGGATGGCCCATTAGGCCAGCCGCACCACACCCTCAAAGGCCCAGCCGGGCCAAGCTTCTAGAGGGGGGGGGGGGCCGAAACCCTAGGGGTTGCTTGGGGGCCAAGGCTCCCCCCTAGCCGCCGGCCCTAGATGGGTGGGGCGCAGCCCTCCCCCCTTGGCCCCCTATATAAAGGAGGGTGGGGAGGGGGTGCGGCACACAAGGAGCTCCCCCCAAGGTGCCCTAGCCGCACCCCCCCAACCCTAGCCGCCGCCTCCCTCCTCCTCCTCTCTCCCGATAGCCGCTTGGCGAAGCCCTGTCGGATCTCCACCATACACATCACGCCACCGTCGTCGTGTTGTTGATCTCAAGCCTCTCCACCACCTCTTGCGGGATCAAGAACGTGGAGTCTTCATCGAGCTGAACGTGTGGATATCTCGGAGGCGTTGCTCGTGCGGCGCTTGGACAATACATCTCCTCGCGACTAGACAAGTCTAGTTGCGGGGATCGACTAGCCAACCCCTGCCTCGACAAAACACTCACGGTTTTCTTCGAGGGTGAGATTCGATCTCCTTCTTGCTACCAACCTCTCGTAGATCGGATCTAGATGTTGGGTTTATTCCGCTATCTTTGCGTAGGAAATTTTTTGTTTTCTATGCTGCGACCCTTCACCCTCAAACAGTAACGTCGTAGCGTGTTGTTATTAGGACTTCCATAATGCATTGTATCCTAGCACGCAATCCTAGATAGTGATGTATTATAAGAAATAACCACCCTAATACATTGTTTCTTAGAGGTTGTATCTAATTGAGCTTGGGTTTAATGATTTTGGCATAATGCTTGCTTTGGATTGGGCTAACGACTTGTTTTGTCTATGATCTCGTGCAAAAACAGTATGGTAGCTAAGATACAACCCAATCTTTTTTTTCATTAAATATAGTGTCACATCAACAATTTTCTATAATATCGTGCTAAGATACCACCATTAGGGAAGGCCTTATAAGCCTTTGTACTGGACTCGATTCAGATGAGCGAAAAGTTAACACTCAAATTATGCTCAAACCGAATAAATAACATAAAATTTAAACATGTATCACTAGACGATACTAGAGTGTTATTACATCGAAAAAACAATGACCAATGGTGGTAACGATACAATACACATGGCTATGCATATGCATACTGCATAGACCATTACATACTTTATTAGAAAACCAAGCACGTTTTTAATTGAAGTCAAATGGACGAACTACTCTGCAATAGAGCCGTCAAGGAAAGGGTAGTCTGTGTAGCCAACGACGGGGTCTTGCGTGTAGAAGGTGGAGCGGTCGTAGTTGTTCAAGGGGGCGTCTATCTCGAATCTCTTTGGCAAATCAGGATTAGCCAGAAAGTGCCTCCCATAGGCGACAAGGTCGGCATAGCCGTCGTCGACCACCTTGTTGCCTTCCTCCCGGTCATACCCTCCGGCGGCAATGAAAGTGCCGTTGAATGCTTTCCTGAAGGGCAGGAGCCCGTGAGGTATCTGCCTCCGGCCATCGACAATGGCCATCCGAGGTTCAACCATGTGACAGTAGAGGAAACCCTGGTGCTTGTTAAGCTGTTGCACCATGTACGCGCCGAGCGCATGCGGGTCGGAGTCGTAGCAGTCCATGTAGTCCACAAACGGAGACAGCCTTATGCCCACGCGATCCGCGCCGACCTCACGGACAACGGCATCGATCACCTCCACCGCAAAGCGGCATCGGTTCTCGAGGCTGCCACCGTACTCGTCGGTGCGGTCGTTGGAGCTGTCCTTCATGAACTGCTCCAGGAGGTACCCATGGGCGCCGTGGATCTCCACGCCATCGAAGCCCGCATCAATGGCGTTTTGAGCGGCGCGCCTGAAATCATCGACGATCCCGGGGATCTCGTCTACGTGAAGACGGCGGGGCTTGGAGTAGTTTATGCCGGCCTCGGGGTCCGGAGTTATCTGCTTGTCTGTGCTCGAGATCGGCGCCTGCCCGTCCGGCTGAAAATCTGTTTGTTCACGGTATAAACAGAACATGATCAGTAACCTGTAATCAACCACTCTCGATTTTTGTTTGTAACAACTGATCAATCGTAGAATCAGATAGTTTTGCACCGTACAGTTCACAAACGCAAAATTAGATAGCATGGACGATTTCTAGCTTACCGTTTGTGGACACCCTCCCGACATGCCAAATCTGGCAGAAGAAGAGCGCGCCCTTGCGGTGGACGGCGTCGACGATGGGCTTCCAGGCTTCCACCTGCTCCTGCGTCCAGATGCCGGGGGTCTCGGGGTACCCCTTGGCGGTGACGGAGACGTCCGTGGCCTCGGAGATGAGGAGGCCGCCCTTGGTCGCCCGCTGCGAGTAGTAGAGCGCCGCGTGCGGCTGCGGCACGCTGCCGTAGGAGCGGCACCGCGTGAGCGGCGCGAGCACCACCCGGTGCGAGAGGTCGAACCGCCCCATCTTGTGCGGCGTCAGCAGCGGGATCGCCTCCTTGGCCACCATCTTGTCTCGCTCTCGCCTGGTAGTTGCAGAGAGGAATCACTGAACTTGCTCTGTTTTCTTCTTGCTTCTGAGCTCTGTATCTGTTCTGTTTGTCTGTGTGGTTCAATTGGCTGAGGCCCGGCTGAATTTATAGGTGTTGGTGTGGACCTCTCCGGTGTGGACGTCTCTTTTCCAACGGGACGGCCGCATATTGTCATGCTCGTTTTGACGGGCGATGCGGTCACCCTCTCCGTCATCCTGTCTGAACCGCGCAATGGTAGCCAGATACATTGCACGTGGTCATGTGTCCCATTTGCACACCAATCAAACGTGTGGTGTGGTTCCCGCCAGATACGTTCTTGCATAGCTCCGACGTCACTGCAGACGTTGGGCTCGCTGTCACTGCTGCCTACACACGTTTTGCCTTTGTCTGTGCACGTGTAGCAAATTGGGAAACCAGAAATCGTATGGTACTATACCAAATTAAGAATCTGAATGCCTCGGTGTATCGAACAAACAATCAGTTTGCGCGGCAGATAGATCGTACCTAGTCCGGCCAGCCTCCTTCCCGTTCGCCATCGCCGCCGCGTTCACCAGCTCGTTCCGGTGCCTCTCGACGTGATCCCACCTCTGCAGGGACGCGTACATGTTGGACAGGCCGTACGCGGCGCCGTCGCGGAGGTCCAGCTCCGCGATCCGCTTCGCCGCCCACTCGCTGACCCTGACGCCGTCCGCCCCCGAGCTGCGCGCGTGGAGCAGCAGGCACCCCAGGACCTTGGCGTTGGGCCGAACGGGCATCGTCCGCACGAGTTGCACGGCGTCGCCGAGCAGCCCCGCGCGGCAGAGGAGGTCCACCATGCAACCGTAGTGCTCCGGCCCGGGAGCCACGCCGTGCACCGGCAGCATCTCGGCGAAGAGCTCCCGGCCCTCGGCCACCAGCCCGGAGTGGCTGCACGCCGACAGGAGCGCCACGAACGTCACCGCGTCCGGCCTGGCCTCGCTTCTCTTCTTCCTGCTCGTGTCGACCATGTCGTGGAACGCCCGGACGGCGTCCTCGCCGCGGCCGTTCATGCCGAGCCCCGCGATCACCGTGTTCCAGCAGAAGAGGTTGGGGGCGCCGGGCATGGCGCCGAACACCTCGAGCGCGCGGTCCACGCTCCCGCACTTGAAGTACATGTCCATGAGAGCGTTGCTCAGCACGGCGTCGGGGATTATCCCCAGCTGCCGGATAGAGAGATGGACCACCCGGCCGGACGCGAAGTCCCCTGCCTGCGTGCAAGCCGTCACCACGGTGGCCATGGTGACCGAGGTGGGCCTCGGTGTCTGCTGATCATCCTGCTGCTGCTGCTTCAGCCGGCGGAACATCGCGATGGCGGCGGCAGGATCTCCCCGGTGCAAATACCCGGCCATCATCGTGTTCCACGTCACAACGTCCGGCAGTGAAGAGTCCATACGGTCGAACAGCTCCTGGGCAGCGTCCATCCGCCCGTACTTGCAGTACCCAATACCCATTGATCATCGCGTTCCAGGACACGACGCTGCTCATGTTCGCCCGGAGGCTCCCCTCGAAGACCTCCCTGGCCGAGGCGAGGTCGCCGGCTCTGCAGTAGCACGTGAGCACCGTGTTCCACGAGGCGGGGGTCCTGTCCGTTTCCGGCATTCGGTCGAACAGCCTCCGGGCGTCCGCCGTCCTCCCCGAGGCGCCGAGCGCGGCTAGCATGGCGTTGAAGGCGATCCCGTCCCGGCGCGGCATTTCGTCGAACAGCCTCTGGGCGTCGGCCAGGAGGCCGCGCTTGCCGTAGCGGGCGAGCAAGGCGGTGGCCAGCACGACGTCGGAGGCGAGGCCCAGCTTGCAGGCGAGGCAGTGGAGCGCCTGCTCTTCGCGGCAGCCGCGGCATCCCGTGACCGCGCGTATGAGCGCGGCGCGGCCGGCCGGAAATGCCTTCGGATGCATCTGCTGTAGCACCTTCTCTCCTTTTTCGCTGGAAACTGAATCTCCATTCGCTAACTGAATTGAATGATGCTGACAAATTTCCCACAGTGTGATTTCTAATCGCCGTGTCCACTCAGGATTCACGCTTGTGCAGATCAGCGCTGCAAATCCGTGCTGCAGCACGTGGTAAGCAGATACAGCGCGCCGCGCGGTCGAGTGCTTCGCCAGTCGCTGAAAACGAATGCGTGATAATTCAGTGTCAAAATGGCGCTTTTTCAGACGCGCTAAACCAACGCGGTAAAAACAAGTTTCAGCGTTAAAATTAACTAAATTTTGATCTAAAACTTGAATTCAAACTAGATTTAAAAGTTACAAATAAAAATACATAGATAAAAGCGCTAATAAAATACACTCCGACGAGTCTACTCGTCGGAGTCGAAGTTGAAGTCGAAATCCGACGAGTCCGTCGTTGTCGACGACACCGGAGTGTCCGACCATGAGTACTCGTCGGAGGAGTCGTCAATGACGATGGTAGACGGACCAGCACCGCTCCAAAATGGAAACCAGCCTTTTTTGCCGCGTGCGCGGTTTCCAGCAACTGCTGGAGATGCTCTTACACGCGATATTGGCTGGATAGCTTGTTACACGCGATAGCAAAACAACGACGAAATTAAATAAGATTAAACCAATGAGGACACGAGATAGCAAAACAAACACGCCGGGATTTACAATGTATGGCTTATCGCGTGCGGCGGCTTACAAGAGGTACTTATAGGCGGTCTTGACCTAATTAGGTCGGCAAGGGTGAATCCAATTCCATCTCGATAACAACTCGTACCGTACCGCGGGGGCAGCGCCCCACACACCTGGCAGGCCTCCTGCCTCGCCTCCGCTTTGCTTCGGCCAGCCTCCCGGCGAGGCCTCGCTCGCTCCGTCTGCACTTTAAAATTTGGATCACAATAAAATAAGAAGACAGGTACGAAAATGCCACTAGTAGAAAAACCACCTTTCGGACAGAGCCGAACCAGCCATTCGTCCCGGTTGAGTGATAAACCGGGACCAATGCCTGGCATTGGTCCCGGTTCGAGCTGCCAGGAGCTCATGGAGCATTGGTCCCGGTTCGGTTGGGGACATTAGTCCCGGTTCGTGGCACGAACCGGGACCAAAGCTGTCGCGGAGCTTTGGTCCCGGTTTGTGTCTCGAACCGGTACTAATACCCCTCCCCTGCCTATATGTAACAGCCCCCCCTCTTCTCTGCTCTGTTATTTTTTTTGCTTGGATTGGTGGGAAGTGGGTGCTAGTTTTTTTCCTTTGCCACGCACAAGATGTGTTCGATGAAATGCCCGAACCACACTTAAGTTCGCACAAAATGATATCCCTCGACCGAGGTTAGCAACTTTATCATTTTCATCTATAATTGATACAGAAATATTGTATATGTCGATGTACGGTGGTCATTTCAGTATTCAATATGTTATTCTAATTGTATTTGATAAACTTAATTGTATGATATGCATATGGATGAACGGCAGCGATAGATGTACGGCGACCGACGCAGTTCTGATTTTATTGCAGGCCTGCATAAATTTATCCATGTGGCTGAGGCAAACAAAGATGATGGTTTTATGCCTTGTCCATGTGTGGACTGTCGGAACGTAAGGAGCACTCTTCCTCGTGAACCCTTCAAGGCCACCTGCTTCGGAGAGGTTTCATGCCCAGCTATAATTGTTGGACCAAGCACGGAGAAAGAGGGGTTATGATGGAAGACAATGAAGAAGAAAAGGACGATGAGAACTATCCTATGTTCCCTGAAGAATACGGTGATACTGCGATGGAAGACAATGAAGAAGAAGGAGGTGAAGAACAACGGGCGTCAGATGAGCCCGATGATGGTCTTGGTCGGGTCATTTCTAATGCAAAACGAGAATGCGATACAGAAAAGGAGAAGCTGAAGTTGGAGGCCATGCTAGAGGATCACAAAAAGTTGATGTACCCAAATTGCGAAGATGGCAGTACAAAGCTCGGTACCACACTGGAATTGCTGAAATGGAAGGCAGAGACTGGTTTATCTGACAAGGGATTTGAGAAGTTATTTAAAATAATGAAGCCGAATCTTCCAAAGGATAACGAATTGCCCGAGACTACGTACGAAGCAAAGAAGGCTATCTACCCTCTATGATTAGATGTGCAGAAGATACATGCATTCATCAATGACTGCATCCTTTTACCGCGGTGAGGAGTACGAGAATTTGGATACATGTCCGGTATGCACTGCACTGCGGTACAAGATCAGACAAGATGACCCTGGTGATGTTGAGGGCGATGACGAGCCCCCCAGGAAGAGGATTCCTACTAAGGTTATGCGGTATGCTCCTATAATACCATGGTTGAAACGTCTGTTCAGAAACAAATAGCATGCCAGGTTGTTGCGATGGCATAAAGAAGAGCGTAAAAAAGACGGGAAGTTGAGACATCCCGCCGATGGGTCGCAGTGGAGAAAAATCGAGAGAGGGTTCTCGGACTTTGCAGGTGACGCAAAAACTTATGGTTTGGTCTAAGTACAGACGGTATGAATCCTTTTGGGGAGCAGAGCTGCAGTCACAGCACCTGGCCCATGACTCTATGTATCTACAACCTTCCTCCTTGGTTGTGCATGAAGCGGAAGTTCATTATGATGCCCGTTCTCATCCAAGGCCCGAAGCAACCCGGCAACGACATTGATGTGTACCTAAGGCCATTAGTTGATGAACTTTTGCAGTTGTGGGCCATACCAGGTGTACGTGTGTGGGATGAGCACAAACAAATGGAATTTGACCTACGAGCGTTGCTGTTCATAACCATCAATGATTGGCCTGCTCTTACTAACATTTCAAGACAGTCAAACAAGGGATACAACACATGCACGCACTGTTTAGATAAAACTAAAGGTACATATTTGGAAAAATGTAAGAAGGTCGTGTACCTGGGGTGTTGTCAATTTCTTCCAGCCAATCATGCCGTAAGAAAGAAAGGTAAGCATTTCAAAGTTGAGGCAGATCACCGGAAGAAGCCTAACCTCCCTGATGGTGATACTATATTTGGTATGGTCAAGGACATAGAAGTAATATTTGGAAAGGGTCCTGGCGGTCAATCTGTTCTGAAAGACGTCGCTACCGGACACGCGCCCATGTGGAAGAAAAAATCTATATTTTGGGAGCTACCCTATTGTAAAGTCCTAGAGGTCCGGTCTTCAATCGACATGATGCACGTGACAAAGAATCTTTGCGTGAACCTGCTAGGCTTTCTCGGCGTGTATGGGAAGACAAAAGATACACCGGAAGCAAGGGAGAACCAGCAACGTATGAGAGACCCAAACAACAAGCATACGGATAAAGGGCGTCATTATTTAAGCAGCTACGCTCTTAGAAAAGCAGAGAAGGAAATATTTTTTGAATGCCTGAGCAGTATCAAGGTCCCGGCTGGCTTCTCGTCAAATATAAAGGGAATAATAAATATGGTAGATAAAAAATTCCAAAACCCGAAGTCTCATGATTGCCACGTGATTATGACGCAGTTGCTTCCGATTGCATTGAGGGGGCTTCTATTGAAAAATGTTCGAGTACCCATTGTGAAGCTATGTGCATTTCTCAATGCAATATCTTAGAAGGTAATCGATCAAAAAAGTCTGACAATGTTACAGAAGGATGTGGTCCAATGTCTTGTTAGTTTTGAGTTGGTGTTCCCCCCATCATTTTTCAATATTATGACGCATCTCCTGGTTCACCTAGTCGACGAGATTGCAATTCTCGGTCCTGTATTTCTACACAATATGTTCCCCTTCGAGAGGTTCATGGGAGTCTTGAAAAAATATGTTCATAACCGTGCTAGGCTAGAAGGAAGCATCTCCAAAGGCTATGGAACAGAGAAGGTCATTGAGTTTTGTGTTGATTTTATTCCCGACATTAAGTCGATTGGTCTTCCTGAATCGCGGCATGAGGAGAGACTTAGTGGAAAAAGCACGCTAGGAAAGAAAGCAATGATACGTAGGGACGGGCATTCTTTCACTCAAGCACACTACACAGTTATACAAAGTTCCACCTTCGTGGCTCCGTATATCGAGATACATAAGAATATTATACGCTCCAAAAACCCAGGGAAGCCTGACTCCTGTATTAAACAAAAACACATGGAGACTTTCGGCAGTTGGTTGCGATTACATCTCATGAATGACACCGATGTTGGAGATCAACTGTACTTATTGGCCGCGTCACCATCTTCGACTGTATTGACTTTCCAAGGGTACGAGATAAATGGCAATACATTTTACACGATCGCCCAAGATAAAAAGAGTACCAACCAAAACAGTGGTGTTCGCTTTGATGCAACAGACGAGAATGGACAAAAGGACACATACTATGGTTACATAGAGGAGATATGGGAACTTAACTATAGACCTACTTTTAAGGTCCCTTTGTTTCGGTGCAGTTGGGTCAACATGAATGGAGAAGGGGTAAAGGTAGACCAGCTGTACGGAATGACAACAGTGGATCTCAAGAATCTTGCGTACAGAGACGAACCATTCGTCCTAGCCAATGATGTGGCTCAGGTTTTCTATGTGAAGGACATGAGCTCCAGATCGAAAAAAAGAAAAGATAAGGAAACAAATACATCACACGATGAGCCAAAGCGTCACATAGTTCTTTCAGGAAAAAGAAACATCGTGGGAGTCGAGGATAAGACAGACATGTCAGCAGACTATAATAAGTTTGATGAAATTCCGCCCTTCACAGTGAAAACTGACCCAAGCATCCCGTTACATAATGAAGAAACTCCATGGTTACGGCCGAAGAAGCGATCATAGAGATCATGATCTAAGTATGAGTGTAATAATATATTAAACAATTTATGTATGAGTGTTCTCAAAAAAAATTTATGTATGAGTGTTGTCAAATGCATTACACAATATATGTATGATCGAGTGTTCCCAAATGCATTAAACCTTTTATGTAATTTGTATTCGGTCGATGATCTGCAACCGTCCCAACAAGTGTTGGGGATATACCAGATCATCAAAGAAGCCCTTGCCGCTGGTTCCTAAAAGTGTTACATATCATCACAGTTGATGGCTTGTATTCGGTCGATGAACTGAATGATTTCTAGATAGAACAAAACACACGGTTTCAACTGCATACAGCCCTACGGTGGCTAGAGAGTGCCCACATATCAAATGCACCGTAGGACGTATGCAGGGAATCCGAATGATTTGTATTCGGCCTTTGCCTTCCGGACTAGCCGTACTCTTGTTCTTCATATCCTCCTCATTGTGGGTATTTATAGGTAAAAGATCAGGGAAAATCTTCATCTTTAGTCCCGGTTGGTAGCTGGAACCGGGACTAAAGGAGCGTTGATATATGTACCTTATCTTCTGCTTGAGATCCAACAGCTCACAAGCGCTCGAAAGAAACACACTCTGATCCAACGGCTCACAAGCGCTCGCAGGAAACACACGATCCGTGTGCACACGATCCAACAGCTCACAAGCACTCGAAAGAAACACACTCTGATCCAACGGCTCACAAGCGCTCGCACGAAACACACGATCCGTGTGCACACGATCCAATAGCCCACAAGCACTCAAAAGAAACACAACTCTGATCCAATGGCTCACAAGCGCTCGAAGGAAACACACGATCCGTGTGCTTCTTCCACCGCTTCCCGCCTTCGTCTTCCCGCAATTTCTCACTATATATATGTAGGCTTGGCCGCCATTGCCATATCACATCTAAACTCATATCTGTAACCTCATCACTCTTCCATGGCTTCCACCGTACTAACCTACCGTCAGTCGGAGGAGCTTTCCGCCTCGAACTACCCCTGCCCGCCCGGCTACCGCGTCCCCGCCGGCTGGATGCTGAGCGCCGGAAGCGTGCCGGTCCCTCCTGTCCCTCAAGGTGTGGCGCGCCAGACGGCCATCACGAACCACTACTATCTCGAACTCACACCGGAGCAGCGGATGGATCCGGGATGGCATCCCGACTACCGCCCGACTTGGGAAGCCTTCTTCATCAATCGGTGTGAGAGGGCGCTCGCCAGGTACGAGGGCGACGGCCCGCCTCCTTCGGACTTCAACGAGGCCGGCCGTCAGCTATGGTGGGCTGACCGGACTCTCCAGGGCGATATGAACTACATCATGGCTGGCGATAACCCCCGCCTACGCTACCCTAACATGCAGTCCCGGGGTGCTCACCCGTCGAGGTTCGAGCCACGAGCGCCGTATGAGTACGATGACAGCGACGACGACGATGATGGCGACTACGAGTACGAGTATTATAGGCCTAGGCAGGAGATGACTAAGATTGTGTGGACAACTGATCCACTGTTGTCATTCTGTACCGTATCAAATGCAGCGTTGGAGCTCAAAGTTAAACACTTTTCATGTTGAAAGTTTAGTGAGATTCAATAATATGGCAAAAATAGATATGAATTAATTCAATAGATATAAATTAAATGAATATATATAAATTATATAAATAGATAGATTACATTTTTATCAACAATTTGATATTTTAATTGCATTTTTCTGATAAACAGATGAAAAAAATATTGAATTTATAAGTTTAATTAATGACTTAATGGAGTTCAAATTCCAAATTTTGTAATTAAATGAATTCCCCTATAATCTAAAAAAATGAAATTTTCATAAATAGATAGATTACATTTTTATCAACAATTTGATATTTTAATTGCATTTTTCTGATAAACAGATGAAAAGATATTGAATTTATAAATTTAATTAATGACTTAATTAATTTCAAATTCAAAAATTTTAATTAAATGAATTCACCTCTAATCTCAAAAAAATGAATTTGTCATAAATAGATAGATTACATTTTTATCAACAATTTGATATTTTAATTGCATTTTTCCTGATAAACATATGAAAAGATATTGAATTTATAAGTTTAATGACTTAATTAAGTTCAAATTCCAAAAAATTTAATTAAATAAATTCACCTCTAATCTCAAATGAAAATGACAAAATGGTTAATCGTTTCTATAGTTAGAATAATTATTTTAGAAAACCGAAAATGGTTTTGGATTATTTATTCAAATTTAAACACTTTTCATGTTGAAAGTCTTTTCAAATTCAAAACCATTTGAAATTCATATTCAAACACCTTAATAAGAAAAGAAGGCGGGAACAACATTCAGAACTGAAAATTTTCAGGGCATTAAATTTTTCGGCGCATTGGTCCCGGTTCATGCCACGAACCGGGACTAAAGGGTATTTTGGCGCGCGCCTTTTCGGTGCCGCCGAAAATGACCTTTAGGTCCGGTTGGTACCCCCAACCGGGACTAAAGGGTAGGCCTATAGTCCCGGTTGGTGCCTCCAACCGGGCCTAAAGACCCTTTGGTCCCGGTTGGGGGTACCAACCGGGACTAAAGGTCTTTACTTTAAATCTGGCCGGCCTCTTCTTCTTCCCCCAACTCCTCATTTCGCTAAGGCACTACAGGCTGCTCCGCCGCGCCCTCGATGTCGTCAGGCTGCTTCGCTCCGCCGCGTCCCTCGCGTCCGATCCTCCGCCGTACGCGCCGCCCTCCATCGCACGCTCCTCCGGCCGCGCCTCCTCCGCCACGCGCGAGCCTCCTCCGCCGGCCGCTCTGCTCCTCGGCCGGCCTCCTCCCCCGGCCGCTCCTCCGGCCTCGCCTCCACCGCGCGCCCTACTCCGGCCGCCTCCACCGCCTCCCGCATCGCCGGCCTCCCGTGCCGTCGCCTCGATCCCGCATCGCCGGCCTCCACCACCGCAGGTTTTTTTTTTCATTTTAGTAAAGTTAGCAATTTTGTGTAGCTTAGTTAGGAATTAGTGTAGCAAGTTATTAATTTGAAAGTTATTAATTTGTGTAGCAAATTATTAATTAGTGTAGTAAATTTAGAAATTTTAGCAAATTTGAAAATGTAGCAAATTTAGAAGAGTTAGAAAATTTTGCAAAGTTATTTTATTAATGTTTGTTCAAAATTTAGGTTGTTATTTTAGGTCTTGCAAATTTAGGTTATCTTGCAAATTTAGAAAATTTAGGTTGTTATTTTAGAAAATTTGAAAATGTAGCAAATTTAGCAAAGTTAAATTTTCTAGCGAAGTTTGAAAATTTGGCAAAGCAATGTTATTTGATGATTGTGTTAGCAAAGTTTGAAATCAAAATTAATACTCCATAATTAGTTGCAATATTGTTGTTAAGAACTATTTGTTACTCCATAGTTAGTTAGTTTTAGTTAGTAATTTAAATTAGTTAGTAGTTTAAATTAGTTAGTAATTTAAATTAGTTAGTAATTTAAATTGTTGAATTTGCTGCTGCTTTTAGGGTTAGTAATTTAGTTAGTTAGTTTTAGTTAGTAATTTAAATTAGTTAGTAATTTTAGTTAGTTAGTAATTTAGTTAGTTAGTTTTAGTTTTAGTTAGTTAATTTTAGGCTTCATATTTATTTATGATTTTAGGCTTCATATTTGTATAAATAAATATTTATCCAAAATCCAATAATTTTAGGCTTCATATTTATTTGTATGATAGAATTGGATTTGATACAGTTATTTATTTATTTACGATATAAGTGGATTTGATACAGTTTTGTATGAACTGATGGAATTGATAGAATTATTTGTATGAATTGATGGAATTGATAGAATTGTATACTCTGATGTTTTTAATCGGTGCACCGTGTAATTGGAGCTGTGTACAATTTTGCTCAAGTGATGTTCATGTGAAGTACAATGATATCGAAATGTGTAGTTAGTTAATGATTCCTATTTCATAGGTGTCATATTATTACTACAATTCAATTTTGTTCCATTTCAGACAAGATGAAATGCTGAATTATTTGTCATATATATCACCATGACGACGCTTAGAAACAACGGGCGCAGCAACGCGCGCCTTTCCTTCTAGTACCATTCTATTCCTACAAGTTTTCTGAACTACACGGCAGAGACGGCTCCGAAAATAACTTTCGTATTTTGCAGAAACTATGGAACCACACGGCAGAGACGAAAATGAGGAAAATATCCTCGAGGATATGATCCGCGGCGAGGATGACGCAAGTCACTTTCTGAACGACTCCGGTGAGGGGGATGAGTCTCTCAACCGAGGAGACGGCGTCTCCAACGTCTGGGAAGAGGCCGAACTCGGCGTCTCCGATGAGGGAGAAGCCGACAAGGCAGAAGCCGGCGGCTCCGGTGCAACATTGATTATTACAAACTCCGACGAGGTGCATATATATTTATATTAATTAATTTAGCCTCTGTTGTCTATATACACATACTAACGGTCTTTCTTCTTTTAGCCATCCGGATCGAGCAAATCCTCTGTGAGGACGAAACGAGGCCCAACCAAAAAGTTGGAGGACCATCTCCGGTACAGGATCGAAGAAGTCGTTGCAGACGGCGAACCCATTGCTCCAATTGATGTTAGAAAAAAATTGTGAAGCAATGCGGTGTTGTTGTTAGGGACTACGTCCCGATCACCATCCGAGAATGGAATAAGCCAAGGGATCCTGAAGTTAGCTGGCTCGGCCCCGAAGGCAAAAAACGCCTTTTTGAAAAGGTCATGGTTAATTTCACCTTGCCGTTGCTAGAGGTGGATCCAGAGGAGGGGGAGCCAGATGAGGAGGAGATGGATGCCCAAAAAAAGCTCTAGTAGATAAAGTCAAGGCGTGGGCTCTTAAGAAGATGGCCGAGCTATTCAGCAAATTTAAGAAAAGATTGTACACCGACTTTATCTTGAAAGACAAAACTCCGGATTTCGATCACGGGTATGAGAAGATAAGAGACTACTGGGAAGATTTTGTGGCATACAAGAAATCGGAGGAAGCTCAGTTAAAGTCTGCAATAAATAAGGCAAATGCTGCTAAAAAGAAGTACTACCATACTATGGGGCCTGGTGGCTATGCCTTTTCCATGCCTAAGTGGGAAAAACTTGAGGCCGACCTGCTGGCTAAAGGGATCGTTCCAGAGGCTATAAAAGAAGGATGGATCGAACGGTCAAGAAATTGGTTTTACGGGCATGGGGGCACATTGGACGCAGAAGGAAAGTGCATATATAACAGAAGACACAAGGATAATCCCCTACTACCCATCGAAGGAATTAGGAAAGCAGTAAAGGATGTTGAAGAGGGACGGTTCCGTCCCGATAGAGAGAATGACGAGCTTGCACGTGCCCTTGGGAATCTCGAACCCGAAGGACGAACACGAGGCACCTCAGGATCCAAGCCGTGGGTACATGGGTTTTCCGCGGAAAGGAAAATATTTCCCGATATAAGTCATCTGAGGAGAAAGGAAAGTGAGGCAAGGGAAGCAAGCGCTGCTGCAGACTGGCTGCGTCATATAGAAGAAACAATGAAGCGGCAGCAGAATCAAATTGACCGACTTAGCAAGCAAGGCACTGTCGGCCTATCTCAGCAGCACGTTGTAGAAGCTGCAGTCAATGCTACCGACCCATCATATCGGAAAAGCAGCGTGGCTTCGAGCATGGTCCCGGCTGGTGATGATGATGCACTGACGACGGATCCTCTTCATCGCTACCCAGTGGATGATATCACGGAGAGCACACCTTGTGAGCTACATGTGAAAGTGCTCAACTTAACCATGAAGGTGGCGGTCGGCTATGCCGTACCAATTGGACCTACACCAACTTTCCATTGCTCCCCGGTTCCTCATGGCTACGCTGTTGTCGGGGTGGATGAAGTTAGTAAAGGATTTGAGGAGCTGAAGCTGGAATACCCTGCAGGTGAAGATGGGGAGGTGGTTGAACTTGGAGAAGCCAGGAAAGGGACCGTTCTATGGCTAAAAGAATTCATCGTGCTTCCAAACTGGCCGCCAAGGCCATCGACTCCTCACCAGTCTCCAACGCAACAGTCCTCTCCACCGCCGCCACCTCAGGCGTCGTCTCCGCCGCCTCACCACTCTCCAGCGCAACAGTCCTCTTCGCCGCCGCCACCTCAGGCGCCGTCTCAGCCGCCTCACCAGTCTCCACAGCAGTCGTCTCCGCCGCCGCGTCAGTCGTCTCCGCCTACTCAGGCTCAGCGTACCACTGCTGGTACTACGAGGAGTGGTAACCGATCACCGAAACGTGCAAGGTCACCCCTCCCAAAAGTACCTCATAAGAATCTTCCCAAGAGACCTTACGACTGTACGGTGGAGGAAAATAAGGCGATCGCAAAAGCCCAAACGGAACAGTGGTTTGCTAACTTGAAGCTAAAGAAGCTGAAAGCGCCAGAGTTCCCCGACACCCCAGAAGAAAAAGCCGCCGTCTTAAAAATGTTGAAGACCCTTGAACAACCCCCGCCAAAGCTGACACCAGACTATGAGCGCTCTATTCTCAAGTCGGTTCAGGCAAATAAACGGCGGTCGAAGAATGGTAGTGCAAGCCGGAAATCAGTTGCCCAGCTCGGAGAACAGCAAAAACAATCGTGCCCCCCGCTCAAAGTGTTTTCCGATACCGAGGTGGGGTCGAGCAAACGTGCGGTCGGCATCGATCCTGAGTTTGTTGCACTGTACGGAGAAGCAGCCTCTGCTCAGGGCATGTCTATTCCTCAGTACTTAGACCAATTACAATTCCACGAAGAAATAGTTCCAAAATACAAATACCGGCACGGGCATCCTCTCGTCAAACCTGAGTTAGTCAAAGATCTACCAACAAAAATGCGAAGATTGCATAGATGGTACATGGCAGACTCAAAGAAAGGGGGAAATTGGATCTACGTGGGATATAAGAACGAGCATTACGGGCATGGAGCTGGCTTGGTAATGATTGAATTTTGTGAATTATTTCAGTTATACCAACAAGACGCCCTTGACAAAGCTATCATCAGTTGAAAGAACAAACGATGTCCCGGATGTCGCCTAGAGGGGGGGGGGGGTGAATAGGCGATTAAAACTTTTCCGGTTAAAGGCTTGATAAATGCAGAATAAAACTAGGTGTTTAAATTAACAAGCCAACAACCTAATTACTAGGCTCACCTATGTGCACCAACAACTTATGCTAAGCAATTTAACAACTCGAGGATAGCAAGAAATATAACTTCAAGCACGAAGGCTATCACAAGGTAAATTGCTTAAGTAAAAGCTTGGGCATAGAAATAACAGAGGCACGCGGAGATGAGGATGTATTCCCGAGTTCCTCCTTGTTAAGGGAGTACGTCTCGTTGGAGGGGTGTGAGCTCGCCACAAGAGGCCTACTCAAGATGCCACAAAGGCCTCACCCTATTCTCCGATGAACCGCACCCAAAGGTTTGGTTCACCTTCCACTATCGGAATCCTTCGAGGCGGATTCCGGAGCCCTTTGTACACCGTTCTTGGGGCACACACCCACAACTCAATTGGGGGCTCCCAAATCTTGCCGAAGCTTCACAAGTCGAAGTCTTCACGGCACCACCACCGTCTAGGGTACACAATGCACCCAAGATGCACAAAGCTCTTGGGAACACAATGCACCCAAGAGTAACAATCTTCTCAACGTCGATTTTCATGTATCAAAGTAGGGAGAGCAACCCGATGCAACAAATGCACGAGGCAAGAACACACAAAGTGGTCAAGTCCTTCACTCCCAAATTCCAACCATGCAAAAAATGCTTTGGGGGGGAAAATAGAGGAAGAACAAAGGGATGAACACAAAGCAACCCCAAAATCTAGATCCACTAGTTCCCCTCACTTAGAGGAGATTTTGATTGGTGGAGTTGTAGATCTAGATCTCCTCTCCTGAATCCCTAAATTTGGGCAAGAGTCATTGGAGGGATTGAGAGGAATCAAAACTTTGGAGGTCAACAATGGAGGAGTGAGAGATGCTCCAAAACTTGGAAACCATTGGGGAAGATGACCCCTTAAATAGGTTTCCAACTTTTCCAACCGTTGGGGGCAGTTTTTCCTGTGCGGGCCGGAAGTTCCGGACCCCCCCGGAGCGACCCGGACGCCCTGGGAAGCTCTCTGGACATGGCCCGGAACTTTGGGCCGGAAATTTGGCCGGAAATATCCGCGGGGGGGGGGGGGGGGGGGGGATTTCCGGCCTAAGAAACGGAACTTCCGCCCCTGTGAAAACTGTAGAAAGTGCAAAACGAAAACGGGCATATCTTTTACATCCGGACTCCGTTTTCGATAATCTTGGGCTCGTTGGAATCGTAGCAACGAGCTCTACAAGAATATACAGAGAAACATCATAGTACAATAAGGGAGGATAAAACCAAATGGAGAAAGGTAAAACCTCTCTATAAAAGACAAACCGATAAACATCCAAAACCAAAAACCAACTAGTTTTTCATCAAGACTCCGTTTTCTATGATCTTGGTCTCGTTGGACTCACAACAAAAAGCTATACAAGATCATGCAGAGAAACATCATTATCCATCATGATATTATAAAAACAAATGGGGAAAGGTAAAATCTCCTTTTCGCAAACCGAAAAAGCCAAATCTTTTGTAAATGAAGTCCGAATGAAATAAAACCAATTTTGTTGGAAAGAGGACGACAAATGCTACCTTTGAAAAATGCAAACAAGCAAATGAGATTTTTCAAAGAAATGGAAGAGATAAATCTTCCGCACGGATGAACCGGCAAAATCTCCAATACCGAAACCGCAATAGAAAACACATATGAAAATCGTTTTCGGTGAACTTAGCTTTGTCATGACAAGCACGACAAGCACCAAGACCACACCACGATAAGAGAAAAAAAGAACAAATAAAGATGATTGCATGGATGCAAAGGTTTGTGCTCTCTACGACGATACGATCACGATACTCGGTCGAGAGCCCCTCTTGATAGTACGGTTATCTATCCTATAATCCGGTCTCTCACTAAACAACATGAGACCGGTAAAATAGAAACCCTATCAAGATCATACCTTTGCCTTGCGCATTAATCCACTTGAGGTCGATGAAGACGATCGTCATCCCCTCAAGATGAACCACCTTCCTCGATTGCGCTTCGGTGAAGATTCACATGTTGCTCCCCCATACACCAAGATGGGAGAGGCACCTCTTCGGCATATCTTCACATGGACTAGAGTGTTGACCAACACGCACTTAGCCTTGATCAACACTAACTCTTCTTCCCTTAGCCTTGTCTCCAACAAATGGAGATCAAGCAAAGCAAATGGACACACCTACAAGTAGCTCAATACAAACATTAGTCCATAGAGATTGTCATTAATTACCAAAACCATGCATGGGGGCAACAATGCACTTTCATCAGTGCCTATTGTCTGTAAGTATTATTTCTGTAATTAAGTCTCTAGCTAGCTCACCTCGTTCATTGCATTTATAATCTTACTCATCACTATATTAATTATGCAGAATTAAGATTCTCCAATGCAAAAGAGGACAAATCTATGACATTGGGTTCGTTGACCCAAATTTCGTTCATGAAGCAAGTCTCCATGATTTTTACAACGATACAGAGAATAACTTGGTAAATGCGTTATTGTTTATCGAAATCAAAAGAGAAATACTATTTCCTTACAACTTCAAGTAAGTGTTACTGTCTTGTACACATTCTATTTCGCTTAATTTCTTGATGTTAAGTGTATAATTGATGACTTATGCGTGCGCAACTACCATTTTATTCTGCTAATCATTATGCCTGACAAAGGAGTAGTACTTGTCATGGACTAGTTACATAAACCCCTTAAGGATTGGGCGGACATGCAGGAATGCCTCCAGAGGTAATTTCAATCATATTATGGCACTATATCGGCAACTTTCCGTTCATTTACTGATAGCAAGTAATTAATATATAACTCCTTTATTCATTTTCTTTGCCGGGCAGTGCTTGGAAACGATTCACCGCCAGGGCTAGGGGTGATTGGGCGAAGGAGCTTACATTTAAACCAATAAATGTAAGTATTACTACCTAGATCCGCACATCTCTTTGATTCTAGTTCAATATCATTACCATTCTTGATTATTATTTTGATTGAACTCTGTTCCCGTAAAGTGCTTGAGGCAGGAAAGTGGGAATCATTTATGTGGATACTACGTCTGCGAGTTCATTCGTCAGACGTGCTGTGAGAAGGGCAGAATCTTAGAACAACTTGAAGTGCGTATGCAATATTCATAATTTTAGTTTATTGCCATCAATTGTGTTTATATTCATTCATATATATTGACCCTTTTTTAATTAGATTGAACGGTTGTGGGAAGGCCTTCTACCACAGGATCGCGTCCGAGCAATTCAAGAGGAAATTGCCGGATTCTTAGATGCAGAGGTCCTAGATCCAAAAGGAGAATACTATTGTAAGGTTGAAATTAAATAGTGAGTGTAAAAGAGATGTATATATATAAGTATGAAACTCGTGTGTACTACATGTACCGTTTGTAATATGTTCGACCAAGCACAACGAATGAGATGTGTTTAATATATTCGTGACGATATGTGTAATAGTGGTTCACCATATTTCACTAGTAGTGGCATTTTTTTAGTTCTAAAAAATATTTAATTTAAGTTTTTTAAACATGCATGCATTTGACATAATAATATAGGTCTTATTTTTCTGAACATTTTGGTATTTTATTCATATTTTTATGAATTACAGAATAAGCATTATTGATTTACAAATTTAAACAATTTTCTGAAATTTCTGAAAAAAGTGAAAAAATCTGACGGGACTAAAGCCCCGGGACTAAAGCCCCTCCGCCCCTGCTGCCTCCGGCCGGGCCACGTGCTGCCCCATTAGTCCCGGTTCGTGTCCCAACCGGGACTAGCATTAGTCCCGATTTGCTAGTCCCGGTTGGGGAACCGGGACTAATGGCCCAAACCAACCGGGACTATAGGGGGGTTTTCCACTAGTGTGCCTTCGTGATTTTGGAGATGCGTAACAAATTTTGAACCAGACTAGCGCAAGGAAAGGAAAGTGGCCTATCAATGACAGGGGGACCGAAAATTTCATAGGCTACACTAACCTACACGGGAAGTCAAAAGTGAAGACAGCGTGTTACCGGTGGGAACTGTTAGGTGCACTCTCTCTCTGTAACTCTGTTACTGGTACAAGTGTTTATTGAGAGAGAATTCCACCGATTGTTAGATCAAGACGTATTGGCCGCAAAAGGTGCAATCTTTTGAGAGTGTTTAATTAAACTTTATTTGCTTTAAAGTTAATTTCTGCCCCCAAGGGCTTGTAATAATATTGTGTCGGTCTCGTTGTGTATGTGTGAAGCTTGGTGATGAACCCCAGGTCGTATGACGAGTCATGCACCATTTTCCGTGCACTCTATTGTCGCCATCGGTTATGTACTTATGTTACACATGTTGGGTGATGGATTGTTGTTTCCGATACAAAAAAAACAATGCATTTTTCGAGGTTTTGTGTTTACTGTGACAAATCTTTTGCTGCAAATTGATACTTGAAGAACATGTCAAGAGAAAGTAACTCATCTGCATTAGTCTCATGTTTTTGGGGATCGGTTCATTTATAACTGAAATAAGTTTGATATTGAGTAATTATAGCAGAGAGAGCTTTTAATTAACATACACGTGCTAAGGGTCAGTGTTGGGCCCAGGGTTTGAGGGTAGTCGTTGTTGATCCCTTCGACTAGTCAAGAAAATCTTCGTTTTGGAGCTTCACGGCACTCACCACTTGCCGTTTATGCTAGATAGAGAGGAGGTACCTTGCTTGCCACCAGAGATTCGAGGCTGCCCCACTCACCCCTATGTCAGGTGTGCCAATTCTAACTTGGCATCTCCAGTCGCGGCCCCCATAGACCGTCCGGATCGGCGCCGGAACAAGCGCTATGGTGGGCGTCCGGACGAGATTGCGGCTATGGGGGCCGCCCCTCCCCAGTCGTCGCCCCAAAAACGGGCGCCCCAAAATTCAAATAAACAATATTCAATTGGAAATCATAAATTTGGTCATAAATTCGAAGTTTTGAGGCACAAAATCAAAAGTGACGGCCACATATAAGTTCAAAGTATAGGCCCGTCGCAGACTACGCACGGCGCACGGCGCACGCCGCACGGTGTCGAAGATCAGGCGGGGGCGTCGTCGAGGTGACTACTCTCAACATCATTAAGATAATTAAACACATAATAGTTTCATAAAAACACATGCATGGTAGACGTTACTCGGAGATCATTCTTTCGTGGATCAAATAGGATGAGAATTGTGTAGGGCTACGAAAAGCACACCTTAAAGTTCGTATTCCACATCTATGGACACTTCATGCTGTCACTATCCGCATCCAAAGATAGTAATAACAAACACCACAACCTATTTCTTGAATAGTCTCTTTCTTCAATAACACAAGCATCAAGAAATCTCATGATCTATTCAATCCAACAAATAAAGAACAAACTGATGATGAAGATCCTTCCAATCTATTATCCATAGAGTCACACACGGCACCCATCCTGTCACCGAGGTACCATGATCACAACGGTGGCTCCGGAAATTGTACTAAATAACACCACTTGAGCAACATCATATCCATTACACATAGGGAAACATCATGTATTCAACTACACTAACAAAGCTCATGATCACAACAAAGATCACATCATGGGAGAGAGAGATAACCACATAGATAATTGTATAAGGCTCAGCCCCGGTGAGGGACTACTCCCTCCTCATCACGGGAAGTAGCGGTGTTGATGGAGATGGCCCCGGCGGTCGATCCCCGTCCCGGCAGGGTGCCGGAACAGGACCTTCTGAACCCCCGAAACTTGTTGGCGATGGCGGCGGAGCTCTGTTGCGTATTTGGGAAAATCCTTCGGGGGTTAGGGTTTTTGCGTCGGATGTGATTTATAGGCGTCGGAGGCGGCCGAGGGGTGCCCCACAGGGCAGGGGCGGGTCCCACCCGCGGGTGGGCCCTAGGTCGCGGCAGGGGGCCACCCCTGGCCTGTGTGGGTCCCCTGGAGTCGCCCTTCTGGCTCCCTTCCTCATTTCTTCAATAAAAAATCTCCGTAAATTTTCGTCCAATTCCGAGAATATTTACAGAAGTAACTTTCTACAACAATTTCAGCACAAAAACAGGGAACTGGCACTGGGCATCTTGTCAATAGGTTAGTCCGACAAAATGCATAAAAATGATGTAATATGATATTAAAAACATGTGACAACATCACAAAACTAGTATGGATCACTCCAAAATTATAGATACGTTTGAGACGTATCAGGCGCCGAGTTGTAAAAAGGACATGCAAAAATTCATAGGCAAGGTAAATTATTTGAGAAGGTTTATTACTAACTTGTCTAGAAAAGTTGATGCGTTCACACAGATACTTCGACTCAAGAATGATGACGAGTTCACATGGGGCGCAAATCAGCAAGAGGCATTTGATAGAATAAAACCTTGTTTGTCTAAACTTCCGGTTCTGAGGAAACCGAGTCGTGGTCTACCGTTCCGGCTTTACATTGCTGCCGAGGAAAAGATGATTGGGGAAGCTTTGACTCAAGAGGCTGAAGGACAGGAGTACGTCATCACATACCTAAGCCGGCGACTGCTGGATGCCGAGTCAAGGTACAACTTTGTGGAAAGGTGGTGCTTGTCTCTTTATTTTGCTTACACCAAATTGCGTCATTATCTTTTATCTAGTAAGTGCAAAGTTTTTAGTCAAACCGATGTCATCAAACACATGATACATAGGCCGATTCTCAGTGGACAAGACTTGTTGGGCCTCCAAGCGCAGAGGTTTGTAGGACAGCGGCAAATTTCCATTAAGTGAGTAACCTAAGGTTTATCGAATCCACGGGAGGTAGAGGTCAAAGATATCCCTCTCAAGCAACCCTGCAATTAAGATACAAGAAGTCTCTTATGTCCCCAACACACCTAATACAATTGTCAGTTGTATAGGCGCACTAGTTCGGCGAAGAGATGGTAAAATGCAAGTGATATGGATGGTAACAGGTGATTTTGTAATTCTGTAATAAAATGGCAGCAAGCAAACAAGTGACAAAAGTGACTAAAAACGGTGTATCAATGCTTGCAAACAAGGCCTAGGCTTCATACTTTAACTAGTGACTACTCTCAATATCATTAACATAATTAACCATATGATAGTTCCCACAAAAATACGTGCATGGTAGACGTTACTCGGAGATAATTCTTTTGTGGATCAAATAGGATGAGAATTGCGTAGGGCTACGAAAAGCACACCTTAAAGTTCGTATTCCACATCTATGGACACTTCATGCTGTCACTATCCGCATCCAAAGATAGTACTAACAAACACCACAACCTATTTCTTGAATAGTCTCTTTCTTCAATAACACAAGCATCAAGAAACCTCATGATCTATTCAATCCAACAAATAAAGAACAAACTTATGATGAAGATCCTTTCAATCTATTATCCATAGAGTCACACATGGTACCCATCCTGTCACCGAGGTACCATGATCACAACGGTGGCTCCGGAAATGGTACTAAATAACACCACTTGAGCAACATCATATCCATTACACATAGGGAAACATCATGTATTCAACTACAGTAACAAAGCTCATGATCACAATGAAGATCATATCATGAGAGAGAGAGATAACCACATAGCTACTTGTATAAGCCTCAGCCCCGGTGAGGGACTACTCCCTCCTCATCGCAGGAAGCAGCGGTGTCGATGGAGATGGCTCCGGCGGTCGATCCCCCCTCCGGCAGGGTGCCGGAACAGGATCAATCTGACCCCCGAAACTTGTCGGCGATGGCGGCGAAACTCTGTTGCGTATTTGGGAAAATCCTTCGGGGGTTAGGGTTTTTGCGTCGGATGTGATTTTATAGGCGTCGGAGGCGGCCGAGGGGTGCCCCACAGGGCAGGGGCGGGTCCCACCCGCGGGTGGTCCCTAGGCCGCGGCAGGGGGCCGCCCCTGGCCTGTGTGGGTCCCCTGGAGTCGCCCTTCTGGCTCCCTTCCTCATTTCTTCAATAAAAAATCTACGTAAATTTTCGTCCAACTCCGAGAATATTTCCAGAAGTAACTTTCTGCAACAATTTCAGCACAAAAACAGGGAACTGGCACTGGGCATCTTGTCAATAGGTTAGTCCGACAAAATACATAAAATTGATGTAATATGATATTAAAAACATGTGACAATATCACAAAACTAGCATGGATCACTCAAAAATTATAGATACGTTTGAGACGTATCAGGGGGCGGCGGCGGCGGACCGGAGCTGCGGGGCGGCGGCAGGCCGGAGCGGTGGGGCGGCGGCGGCGAAGGAACCCTAGCTAGCTCGGTCCTTTCTCAGAGGAACACCCAAGTACGGCTCGTCTCCCTCGCGCCCGAGTTTCGATCTCCGCCGTTCGGAGTGGTCCTTTTCACACAACCTGTGAGGATTTCTGTTGTTGAGGGAAAGCCATCATGGCGCCGAAAAGTCCATTTGGAGCTCGTCATGGAGCTCTTTTTTCAATATTTTTCGAATCGACATTTTAAAGTTTTAAAAAATTCCGAAAAAAATCCTAGATGTTGACATTTACGTACTCCATAGTCCTGCGAATTTTCAATCCGACATAGTTTGTACTCTGACCTACGCAAAAATGACAAATTCTGACAGATCTGAAAATTTCAAATCTGACACTGTTCACAAACACAGATCCAGAAATCTGTCATTTTTACACATCTCAAAATACAAGATATTTTGCATTAGTTTTTTTGCACACTGGTAGAAATGGTCATTGTCTACAACTATATTTTTTTGCAGAATTTTTTAAAACAAAAATATCAATTTCGCATTTTTCAAAAAACGGGCTGCATGGAGCCTGAGCTCCAAAACGCTGCACTCGGCATGGCGCCATGTTTCTTGCCGTGATTTCGTGTACACTACTAGTCTACTAGTAGCCATTTGATTGCTGCACACACACTCTCTCTGGTTCTGTTCTCTAGCATCATGTGAAGTCAGATATTCAGAAAGTCCAAATTGAGCCCGAGCTCTAGGGAGCTCGGTTCTCCAAAAAAATTGATTCCGCAAATTTTTGTTTCAAAAAATTCTAAAAAAATTCATGGTGGTGGAGAATATTATGATCCATCAATGTGAAAAATTTCAATGACAAACTCGTTATATTTTGATCTGTGCAAAACAGAGAAATCTGGCCAAATTTCAAATTTTTGAGATTGCCCACTATCACCGATTCAGATCTGCAGATTTCTCTTTTTTGCGCAGAACAGAATATAAGAAATTTCTAATTAAAAATTTTCACTGTGGTGGATCACAATATTATCTACGACCACAATTCTTTTCAGAATTTTTAAAAACAAAACAATGCGGATTTTTCTTTTTTGAAACCGAGCTCCATGGAGCTCGGCCTCCAAATCGCCGCTCTCGTTAGATTTTGGGCTACTCTGCCGATGCAAACTCCACACAAAAGTCCAGTTTATTTTGTGAGTAGCTAGCTTTGAAAAAGTTGGAATATTTAGGTAATCTATTTTTAACCTTTATTTTTAACCTTTATTCAGGTAATCTTGAGTCACTTTCTTTTTTGATCTAGCTATTAATATTCTTGCCAATTCTTGTGATAAATACTCTGGTATCACGACGGCGCACAAATTGTACCGTCGCAGTACATGTAGATTGTCTGGATTCTTTGCTAGGGACGGTCCTCATTCCGGAAGATGTCGACGATGGATCCGTAGGAGTGACCGACATTAGTAAGTCGAGGTGCTCAAGTCTTAGCGGGTAAAAAACCCTGATCAACTAGTGCATGTGGGGTTCTGATCGGGGCTGTTGATATCGGAGTACCCCTTTTAAGAGCTTAACAGTGTGAAATTCACCCCTATGATTCCCAGGTCGGGATGTCATACGTGACAATTTTTATTTTTTTCATTTAAATTCCTTTTATCTTGCAACTATTTTATCATTATCTTTCCACTAATCCCTTTCTTTTATCCGTTCCCATCTAATATTTTTTCTTTCACATGTGCTTGATGAGTATGTGCCATACTCATCCTTGCTATCTTATTCAGTTTTGCAGAAGTGAACATTGTTGGATTGGATGGCAACCAGTAGGAGTAGTACTACGAGACGAGAAATGAAATAAACTAGTTCCCTGTAGCTGGACTTGTACCAGAACTTGTGTACTAGCTAAGATAACGAATAAAGTGTCTTCCTTTGTTTTCTAGCCTTGTTATTTTGAGTACAAATAGCTTAACATGTTTACAATCGTTAACCTTATAAACATGTGGCAATTGTCATGACTAGGCATGTTGTCGGGGCGTGACAAGATCCTAACTCCGCCCCTATTGCCAGGCCTTCATTAGCCTTTGCTTTTTTTTGCAGGATAATACGTGTCTTATTTATAAAATAAAGATCAAGTTACAATGTAAGTACATACCAACCTTACAGAACTGAAAAGATAGGATAAATTTATGCAAAGAACCAGCGCCTATCCACCTTTTTTATCCTTTGCTTGACTGGAAGGAGTTTGGGTTGTCGAGGGCACCATTTGAGGTACTGTTATATAAAATAGCAGGTCCTTGAATGTTAACCGCTAAGCCATTTTCTTTGGCTTCACTACGAGGTAAACAATCACATAAATGCTTTACATCTTCACAGTTCACACGATATAAAAGATTATAAGATTGTGCTTCAAAATATATATTGTCATGACTACTAGGCCATTTTCTTCAGTTCTGGGTATAAGGGAAACGTTCATAGAGAACAAACTCTTGCAGGTTAGGCTCAGAGAACTTTGTGTCTTTGATAAACCAATAAACAATTGAATTTTCATCATTAGAGCATTGCACGTGCATACTATATATCTGAGAAAAGCTACCATTGTTTGTAGAAAATACTTCATTTGAGTAAATGATAAATAGTTATTGACATTTTAATGCTTGCATACGTCACCAAATTTGTATTAATGAAGACGTGCATGTGCAGTTTTACTAGTAATGCATTGTATCCTAGCACACAATCCTAGATACTGATGAATTATAAAGAATAACCATCATAATACATTGTTTCTTAGGCTAGTCATAGTGGAGAGTAACATAAAATAGTAACATGCACATGTTACTATTATATGTTACTACCTCTATAGTGGGTAGTAACATAAGTGTAGTGTCATGCAAGTCTATATTAATTAGGTTATAGACTCATATTGCATTGTGATATATGATGTGATGATAACTAGCTATGTTACTCCAACCTCCTCTCTTCTCATTAATTACTTGCGACATCACTGTTTTTGCCTACGTGACATTGAAGTTACTACCTATGTTACTCCTACTATGGATAGTCTTAGAGGTTGTATCAAACGAGCTTGCGTTTAATGATTTTGGCATAATGCTTATTTTGGATTGGGCTAACAACCTATTTTGTCTATGATCTCGTGTAATGGTAGCGAAGATACAACCCAATCTGTTTTTTCATTAAATATAGTGTCACATCAACAATTTTCTATAATATCGTGCTAAGATACCACCATTAGGGAAGGCCTTATAAGCCTTTGTACTGGACTCGATTCAGATGAGCGAAAAGCTAACACTCAAATTATGCTCAAACCAAATAAATAACATAAAATTTAAACATGTATCACTAGACGATACTAGAGTGTTATTACATCGAAAAAACAATGACCAATGGTGGTAACGATACAATACACATGGCTATGCATATGCATACTGCATAGACCATTACATACTTTATTAGAAAACTAAGCACGTTTTTAATTGAAGTCAAATGGACGAACTACTCTGCAATAGAGCCGTCAAGGAAAGGGTAGTCTGTGTAGCCAACGACGGGGTCTTGCGTGTAGAAGGTGGAGCGGTCGTACTTGTTCAAGGGGGCGTCTATCTCGAATCTCTTTGGCAAATCAGGATTAGCCAGAAAGTGCCTCCCATAGGCGACAAGGTCGGCATAGCCGTCGTCGACCACCTTGTTGCCTTCCTCCCGGTCATACCCTCCGGCGGCAATGAAAGTGCCGTTGAATGCTTTCCTGAAGGGCAGGAGCCCGTGAGGTATCTGCCTCCGGCCATCGACAATGGCCATCCGAGGTTCAACCATGTGACAGTAGAGGAAACCCTGGTGCTTGTTAAGCTGTTGCACCATGTACGCGCCGAGCACATGCGGGTCGGAGTCGTAGCAGTCCATGTAGTCCACAAACGGAGACAACCTTATGCCCACACGATCCGCGCCGACCTCACGGACAACGGCATCGATCACCTCCACCGCAAAGCGGCATCGGTTCTCGAGGCTGCCACCGTACTCGTCGGTGCGGTCGTTGGAGCTGTCCTTCATGAACTGCTCCAGGAGGTACCCGTGGGCGCCGTGGATCTCCACGCCATCGAAGCCCGCCTCGATGGCGTTCCGAGTGGCGCGCCTGAAGTCGTCGACGATCCCGGGGATCTCGTCTACGTGAAGACGGCGGGGCTTGGAGTAGTTTATGCCGGCCTCGGGGTCCGGCGTTATCTGCTTGTCTGTGCTCGAGATCGGCGCCTGCCCGTCCGGCTGAAAATCTGTTTGTTCACGGTATAAACAGAACATGATCAGTAACCACAAATCAATCACTCTCGATTTTTGTTTGTAACAACTGATCAATCGTAGAATCAGATAGTTTTGCACCGTACAGTTCACAAACGCAAAATTAGATAGCATGGACGATTTCTAGCTTACCGTTTGTGGACACCCTCCCGACATGCCAAATCTGGCAGAAGAAGAGCGCGCCCTTGCGGTGGACGGCGTCGACGATGGGTTTCCAGGCTTCCACCTGCTCCTGCGTCCAGATGCCGGGGGGATCGGGGTACCCCTTGGCGGTGACGGAGACGTCCGTGGCCTCGGAGATGAGGAGGCCACCCTTGGTCGCCCGCTGCGAGTAGTACAGCACGGCGTGCGGCTGCGGCACGCTGCCGTAGGAGCGGCACCGCGTGAGCGGCGCGAGCACCACCCGGTGCGAGAGGTCGAACCGCCCCATCTTGTGCGGCGTCAGCAGCGGGATCGCCTCCTTGGCCACCATCTTGTCTCGCTCTCGCCTGGTAGTTGCAGAGAGGAATCACTGAACTTGCTCTGTTTTCTTCTTGCTTCTGAGCTCTGTATCTGTTCTGTTTGTCTGTGTGGTTCAATTGGCTGAGGCCCGGCTGAATTTATAGGTGTTGGTGGTGTGGACCTCTCCGGTGTGGTTTGACGCGATGCGATTCCGGCTGAGTCGTTCCCATTTCCCGCGATGCGGTCACCCTCTCCGTCATCCTGTCTGAACCGCGCAATGGAAACATTGCACGTGGTCATGTGTCCCATTTGCACACCAATCAAACGTGTGGTGTGGTTCCCGCCAGATGTTGGGCTCGCTGTCACTGCTGCCTGCACACTGCAGAAATCGTATCGTACTATATACCAAATTTGCATAGCTCCGACGTCACTGCAGACGTTGGGCTCGCTGTCACTGCTGCCTGCACACTGCAGAAATCGTATCGTACTATATACCAAATTAAGAATCGAAAGTCTCGGTATATCGAACTAGCCATCAGTTTGCGCAGCAGATAGATCGTACCTAGCCCGGCCAGCCTCCTTCCCGTTCGCCACCGCCGCCGCGTTCACCAGCTCGCTCCGGTGCCTCTCGACGTGATCCCACCTCTGCAGGGACGCGTACATGTTGGACAGGCCGTACGCGGCGCCGTCGCGGAGGTCCAGCTCCGCGATCCGCTTCGCCGCCCACTCGCTGACCCTGACGCCGTCCGCCCCCGAGCTGCGCGCGTGGAGCAGCAGGCACCCCAGGACCTTGGCGTTGGGCCGAACGGGCATCGTCCGCACGAGTTGCACGGCGTCGCCGAGCAGCCCCGCGCGGCAGAGGAGGTCCACCATGCAACCGTAGTGCTCCGGCCCGGGAGCCACGCCGTGCACCGGCAGCATCTCGGCGAAGAGCTCCCGGCCCTCGGCCACCAGCCCGGAGTGGCTGCACGCCGACAGGAGCGCCACGAACGTCACCGCGTCCGGCCTGGTCTCGCTTCTCTTCGTCCTGCTCGTGTCGACCATGTCGCGGAACGCCCGGACGGCGTCCTCGCCGCGGCCGTTCCTGCCGAGCCCCGCGATCACCGTGTTCCAGCAGAAGAGGTTGGGCGCGCCGGGCATGGCGCCGAAGACCTCGAGCGCGCGGTCCACACTCCCGCACTTGAAGTACATGTCCATGAGAGCGTTGCTCAGCACGGCGTCGGGGATTATCCCCAGCTGCCGGATAGAGAGATGGACCACCCGGCCGGACGCGAAGTCCCCTGCCTGCGTGCAAGCCGTCACCACGGTGGCCATGGTGACCGCGGTGGGCCTCGGCGTCTGCTGAACATCCTGCTGCTGCTGCACCATCCGGCGGAACAGCGCAATGGCGGCGGCAGGATCTCCCCGGTGCAGATACCCGGCCATCATCGTGTTCCACGTCACAACGTCAGGCAGTGAAGAGTCCATACGGTCGAACAACTCCTGGGCATCATGCATCCGTCCGGCCTTGCAATACCCGTTGATCATCGCGTTCCAGGACACTACGCTGCTCATGTTAGAGCGGAGGCTCGCATCAAAGACCTCCCTGGCGGAGGCAAGGTCGCCAGCCCTGCAGAAGCACGTGAGCACCGTGTTCCACGAGGCGGGGGTCCTGTCAGCTTCCGGCATTCGGTCGAACAGCCTCCGGGCGTCCGCTGTCCTCCCAGAGGCGCCGAGCGCGGCAAGCATGGCGTTGAAGGCGACCCCGTCCCGGCGCGGCATCTCGTCGAACAGCCTCTGGGCGTCGGCCAGGAGGCCGAGCTTGCCGTAGCGGGCGAGCAAGGCGGTGGCCAGCACGACGTCGGAGGCGAGGCCCAGCTTGCAGGCGAGGCAGTGGAGCGCCTGCTCTTCGCGGAGCTGTGACCGCGCGTATGAGCGCGGCGCGGCCGGCCGGAAATGCCTTCGGATGCATCTGCTGTAGCACCTTCTCTCCTTTTTCGCTGGAAACTGAATCTCCATTCGCCAACTGAACTGGATGATGCTGACAAATTTCCCACAGTGTGATTTCTAATCGCCGTGTCCACGCATTTTAGCACCGACGATGGCTGGGTATCACAACTCAGGATTCACGCTTGTGCAGATCAGCGATTGGGCACCCGTTGGGTTTGGGATGCAGAGTTTGTCGAGTTCGTTACGCTGGCTGGATAGCTTGTTAGAGCATCTCCAGAAGTCGCTCAAAAAATCGGCGCTGCAAATCCGTGCTGCAGCGCGCGGTAAGCAGATACAGCGCGCCGCGCGGTCGAGTGCTTCGCCAGTCGCTGAAAACAAATGCGCGGTAAAAACAAGTTTCAGCGTTAAAATTAACTAAATTTTGATCTAAAACTTGAATTCAAACTAGATTTAAAAGTTGCAAATAAAAATACATAGATAAAAGCGCTAATAAAATACACTCCGATGAGTCTACTCGTCGGAGTCGAAGTTGAAGTCGAAATCCGACGAGTCCGTCGTTGTCGACGACACCGGAGTGTCCGACCATGAGTACTCGTCGGAGAAGTCGTCAATGACGATGGTAGACGGACCAGCACCGCTCCAAAATGGAAACCAGCCTTTTTTGCCGCGCGCGCGGTTTCCAGCGACTGCTGGAGATGCTCTTACACGCGATATTGGCTGGATAGCTTGTTACACGCGATAGCAAAACAACGACGAAATTAAATAAGATTAAACCAACGAGGACACGAGATAGCAAAACAAACGCGCCGGGATTTACAATGTATGGCTTATCGCGTGCGGCGGCTTACAAGAGGTACTTATAGGCGGTCTTGACCTAATTAGGTCGGCAAGGGTGAATCCAATTCCAACTCGGTAACAACTCGTATCGTACCGCGGGGGCAGCGCCCCGCACACCTGGCAGGCCTCCTGCCTCGCCTCCGCTTCGCTTCGGCCAGCCTCCCGGCGAGGCCTCGCTCGCTCCGTCTGCACTTTATATAAATTTGGATCACAATAAAATAAGAAGACAGGTACGAAAATGCCTTCCTGATTTTGGAGATGCGTAACAAATTTTGAACCAGACTAGCGCAAGGAAAGGAAAGTGGCCTATCAATGACAGGGGGGCCGAAAATTTCATAGGCTACACTAACCTGCACGGGAAGTCAAAAGTAAAGACAGCGTGTTACCGGTGTAAACTGTTAGGTGCACTCTCTCTGTAACTGTTACTGGTACAAGTGTTTATTGAGAGAGAATTCCACCAATTGTTAGATCAAGACGTATTGGCCGCAAAAGGTGCAATCTTTTGAGAGTGTTTAATTAAACTTTATTTGCTTTAAAGTTAATTTCTGCCCCCAAGGGCTTGTAATAATATTGTGTCGGTCTCGTTGTGTATGTGTGAAGCTTGGTGATGAACCCTAGGTCGTATGGCGAGTCATGCACCATTTTCCGTGCACTCTATTGTCGCCATCGGTTATGTACTTATGTTACACATATTCGTTGATGGATTGTTGTTTCCGATACAAAAAAAACAATGCATTTTTCGAGGTTTTGTGTTTACTGTGACAAATCTTTTGCTGGAAATTGATACTTGAAGAACATGTCAAGAGAAAGTAACTCATCTGCATTTGTCTCATGTTTTGGGGATCGGTTCATTTATAACTGAAATAAGTTTGATATTGAGTAATTATAGCAGAGAGAGCTTTTAATTAACATACACGTGCTAAGGTAAGTGTTGGGCCCAGGGTTTGAGGGTAGTCATTGTTGATCCCTTCGACTAGTCAAGAAAATCTTCGTTTTGGAGCTTCACGGCACTCACCACTTGCCGTTTATGCTAGATAGAGAGGAGGTACCTTGCTTGCCACCAGAGATTCGAGGCTGCCCCACTCACCCCTATGTCAGGTGTGCCAATTCTAACTTGGCATCTCCAGTCGCGGCCCCCATAGACCGTCCGGATCGGCGCCGGAACAAGCGCTATGGTGGGCGTCCGGACGAGATTGCGGCTATGGGGGCCGCCCCTCCCCAGTCGTCGCCCCAAAAACGGGCGCCCCAAAATTCAAATAAACAATATTCAATTGGAAATCATAATTTTGGTCATAAATTCGAAGTTTTGAGGCACAAAATCAAAAGTGACGGCCACATATAAGTTCAAAGTATAGGCCCGTCGCAGACTGCGGACGGCGCACGGCGCGCGCCGCACGGCGTCGAAGATCAGGCGGGGGCGTCGTCGAGGTGACTACTCTCAACATCATTAAGATAATTAAACACATAATAGTTCCACAAAAACACATGCATGGTAGACGTTACTCGGAGATCATTCTTTCGTGGATCAAATAGGATGAGAATTGTGTAGGGCTACAAAAAGCACACCTTAAAGTTCGTATTCCACATCTATGGACACTTCATGCTGTCACTATCCGCATCCAAAGATAGTACTAACAAACACCACAACCTATTTCTTGAATAGTCTCTTTCTTCAATAACACAAGCATCAAGAAATCTCATGATCTATTCAATCCAACAAATAAAGAACAAACTGATGATGAAGATCCTTCCAATCTATTATCCATAGAGTCACACACGGCACTCATCCTGTCACCGAGGTACCATGATCACAACGGTGGCTCCGGAAGTTGTACTAAATAATACCACTTGAGCAACATCATATCCATTACACATAAGGAAACATCATGTATTCAACTATAGTAACAAAGCTCATGATCACAATGAAGATCACATCATGGGAGAGAGAGATAACCACATAGCTACTTGTATAAGCCTCAGCCCCGGTGAGGGACTACTCCCTCCTCATCGCGGGAAGCAGCGGTGTCGATGGAGATGGCTCCGACGGTCGATCCCCCCTCCGGCAGGGTGCCGGAACAGGATCAATCTGACCCCCGAAACTTGTCGGCGATGGCGGCGAAACTCTGTTGCGTATTTGGGAAAATCCTTCGGGGGTTAGGGTTTTTGCGTCGGATGTGATTTTATAGGCGTCGGAGGCGGCCGAGGGGTGCCCCACAGGGCAGGGGCGGGTCCCACCCGCGGGTGGTCCCTAGGCCGCGGCAGGGGGCCGCCCCTGGCCTGTGTGGGTCCCCTGGAGTCGCCCTTCTAGCTCCCTTCCTCATTTCTTCAATAAAAAATCTACGTAAATTTTCGCCCAACTCCGAGAATATTTCCAGAAGTAACTTTCTGCAACAATTTCAGCACAAAAACAGGGAACTGGCACTGGGCATCTTTTCAATAGGTTAGTCTGACAAAATACATAGAATTGATGTAATATGATATTAAAAACATGTGACAATATCACAAAACTAGCATGGATCACTCAAAAATTATGGATACGTTTGAGACGTATCAGGGGCGGGGGCGGCGGCGGCGGCGGACCGGAGCTGCGGGGCGGCGGCAGGCCGGAGCGGTGGGGCGGCGGCGGCGGCGGCGAAGGAACCCTAGCTAGCTCGGTCCTTTCTCAGAGGAACACCCAAGTGCGGCTCGTCTCCCTCGCGCCCGAGTTTCGATCTCCGCCGTTCGGAGTGGTCCTTTTCACACAACCTGTGAGGATTTCTGTTGTTGAGGGAAAGCAATCATGGCGCCGAAAAGTCCATTTGGAGCTCGTCATGGAGCTCTTTTTTCAATATTTTTCGAATCGACATTTTAAAGTTTTAAAAAATTCCGAAAAAAATCCTAGATGTTGACATTTACGTACTCCATAGTCCTGCGAATTTTCAATCCGACATAGTTTGTACTCTGACCTACACAAAAATGACAAATTCTGTCAGATCTGAAAATTTCAAATCTAACACTGTTCACTAACTCGGATCAAGAAATTTGTCATTTTTACACAGCTCAAAATACAAAATATTTCGCATTGGTTTTTTGCACGCTGGTAGAACTGATAATTGTCTACAACTATATTTTTTTTTGCAGAATTTTTCAAAACATAAAAATATCAATTTCGCATTTTTCAAAAACGGGCTCCATGGAGCCTGAGCTCCAAAACGCTGCACTCGGCATGGCGCCATGTTTCTTGCCGTGATTTCGTGTACACTACTAGTCTACTAGTAGCCATTTGATTGCTGCACACACACTCTCTCTGGTTCTGTTCTCTAGCATCATGTGAAGTCAAATATTCGGAAAGTCCAAATTGAGCCCGAGCTCTAGGGAGCTCAGTTCTCCAAAAAAAATTGATTCCGCAAATTTTTGTTTCAAAAAATTCTGAAAAAATTCATGGTGGTGGAGAATACTATGATCCATCAATGCGAAAAATTTCAACGACAAACTCGTTATATTTTGATCTGTGCAAAACAGAGAATCTGGCCAGATTTCAAATTTTTGAGATTGCCCACTATCACCGATTCAGATCTGCAGATTTCTCTTTTTTGCGCAGAACAGAATATAAGGAATTTCTGATTAAAAATTTTCACAGTGGTGGATCACAATATTATCTACAACCACAATTCTTTTCAGAATTTTTAAAAACAAAACAATGCGAATTTTTCTTTTTTGAAACCGAGCTCCATGGAGCTCGGCCTCCAAATCGCCGCTCTCGTTAGATTTTGGGCTACTCTGCCGATGCAAACTCCACACAAAAGTCCAGGTTATTTTGTGAGTAGCTAGCTTTGAAAAAGTTGGAATATTTAGGTAATCTTTTTTTAACCTTTATTTTTTAACCTTTATTCAGGTAATCTTGAGTCACTTTCTTTATTGATCTAGCTATTAACATTCTTGCCAATTCTTGTGATAAATACTCTGGTATCACGACGGCGCACAAATTGTACCGTCGCAGTACATGTAGATTGTCTGGATTCTTTGCTAGGGACGGTCCTCATTCCGGAAGATGTCGACGATGGATCCGTAGGAGTGACCGACATTAGTAAGTCGAGGTGCTCAGGTCTTAGCGGGTAAAAAAACCCTGATCAACTAGTGCATGTGGGGTTCTGATCGGGGCTGTTGATATCGGAGTACCCCTTTTAAGAGCTTAACAGTGTGAAATTCACCCCTATGATTCCCAGGTCGGGATGTCATACGTGACAAATTTTATTTTTTTTCATTTAAATTCCTTTTATCTTGCAACTATTTTATCATTATCTTTCCACTAATCCCTTTCTTTTATCCGTTCCCATCTAATATTTTTTCTTTCACATGTGCTTGATGAGTATGTGCCATACTCATCCTTGCTATCTTATTCAGTTTTGCAGAAGTGAACATTGTTGGATTGGATGGCAACCAGTAGGAGTAGTACTACGAGACGGGAAATGAAATAAACTAGTTCCCTGTAGCTGGACTTGTAGCAGAACTTGTGTACTAGCTAAGATAATGCTTCCTTAGTTTTCTAGCCTTGTTATTTTGAGTACAAATAGCTTAACATGTTTACAATCATTAACCTTATAAACATGTGGCAATTGTCATGACTAGGCATGTTGTCGGGGCGTGACAAGATCCTAACTCCGCCCCTATTGCCAACAAGATCCTAACTCCGCCCCTATTGCCAGGCCTTCATTAGCCTTTGCTTTTTTTTGGAGGATAATGCGTGTCTTATTTATAAAATAAAGATCAAGTTACAATGTAAGTACATACCAACCTTACAGAACTGAAAAGATAGATAAATTTATGCAAAGAACCAGCGCCTATCCACCTTTTTAGCCTTTGCTTGACTGGAAGGAGTTTGGGTTGTCGAGGGCACCATTTGAGGTACTGTTATATAAAATAGCAGGTCCTTGAATGTTAACCGCTAAGCCATTTTCTTTGGCTTCACTACGAGGTAAACAATCACATACAGGGGCGGAGCTAGGATTTTTGGTCGATGGGTTCACTCAAAATTTTGGCATGAACTAACTATAATATTGCAAAGCTTAGATCATCTCCAAACAAGACCATACCACTCAAAGACAACTTAAACAACCGAAATAGCATAACATATATAGTTGTTTTGTTAAAACTAAAGGACAAATACATACCAGGCACATGAAATCCAAAATAAAGTAGTAAAAAACTGTGTAACTTTATTGGTAGCTTCTGTCTTCCTGTAAAAATAAACAAAAAACGCAAGTTAGATTCATGAGTTTTAAACAAGTAAAGAAAAACATGTATAGTCACTCACACTTTAAAGTTTCCCTTGTCGATTCTTCATCTTCTTAAAAATATCAAACACTTGATCATTACTAATGGTAGAAAACATGTCTTTCTCCACATAGCAAATTAGACAATCACTCATAAACTCGTCACCCATTTTATTGCGCAATTTTTTCTTCACAACATTCATAGCTGAGAAGCATCTCTCCACTTGTGCAGTGGCAACCGGCAATATGAGTACTAGCTTTAGAAGATGATACACCAATGGAAAAGTAATATGCTTATTTGTCTCTACCATTAATTTAGCAAGATCGGCAATTGATGCCCACAAGTATAGGGGGATCGCTGAAGTCTTCGTTGGGAAGTATTACCCCAAATTTATAGTTCGACACGATGGGAACACAAGAATATCAATAAGACTTTAGCAATTGAGGCGTCACTCTCAACCACACCTGTATATCAATAACTTGCAGCAGTAGTAGTGATGGCAGTAAAGGATTCAAGCGAGCAGAAATAAAACAGCAGTAGTAACAAGTATTTCCCAGTTTTCACCAGAAAAGTGAAAATGTAACTGAGAGATTAAAAACGTAGGCATGAGGTGACAGCGGGGCGTTGCATGAATGAGATTGAGCATATAATAAAGTAAAGCTAGCAGTGGGGTTTTTTCTCTAACTCCGATATATGTAGGTATGTGTTCCTTAAATAGTTATGCGCACTAACAAAGAGAATTCGCACAACATCTATTACCCTACCTGCCCATTTCACCGGGGCCAACTTGGAACTACAGGTAATTAAGGTCTACCCTTTCGTGAAGACCGGGACAATGCATTAACACTCCATGAACACATAGGATCCTCAAACTAGAACATCTCCCCCTTGTTCTCCCCAAACGTTACTTTTAGGGTTCACGGTTCGACATAACAGCAGGTGATACACTTTGCAGATAAATACTAAACTCAATTATATGATGAAGCAAATAAGTTCAGTACTGAAATCATGCCACTCGGGCCCTAGTAGCAAGCATTAAACATAGCATAAGTGCACCAACACAATACAAAAGCATCCTCAAGATAAACCCTAAGATTATCGAACAACGGGTAGCATTACATGATCAATCTCATCCAATCCCCATCCACCTCACATGCCTACAGCAAACTACTCACACATGGTGATGGTGAGGGAGCTCATGGTTGATGAAGATGAAGGCGGTGAAGATGGCGGTGAAGACGGCCTCCGATCCCTCCACCGGAGAAGAAATCCTGGATCGATCTGTCCCCCGAAATGAAGATCGTGATGGTGGTGGCGATCTGTTTCGCGAAAGCTCCTCTCCCCCTAGGGCAAGTGTTTTTCCTCATATATGAAGGCATACGTCGAAGACCGGAGGCGAGATGGTGCCCCAGGCCCATTTGGGAGGGGCCCACGCGGCCAGGTACATGGGCCGTGTGGGACCACCCCTTTTGGCCCTCCGGCACCCCCTCGTGTCCATATTTTGTCCATCTTGCTTCTTTTCCATAAAAAGTGACGTGGTATTTTTCCCCGATTTTATTTCCTGCAAAAATAGCCAGGGGAGAGACTTTGCTAAAAATAGCGTCAGAAACAGTAGTTTTATTCGAATATGGAAGGATCTCGGAGCAAATTATGAGGCAAAGTGCTTGGAAAAGTGGATGCATTTTGGATGCATCAGCTCCCCCAAGCTTAGCTCGTGTTTGTNACATGATTTAATCCTTAAAAGCAGTAGATGAAACATGACTAATAAAACGTGATTTAAACTAGTCATGCAGTCTAACAGAGAGTTCACAAAAGCAATTCTAGAGAGTACGCAAATAGCAATTCTACACAGATTGCTACAAACACTGTACGAAGCATGACATCTAGTAGAACACAGATGAGCACATACGGGGTGTTGGAGGAAGACCCGTTGGAGCCGTCGGTGTTCATGTCGCCGAAGATGTCGTTGACGTCGGGGAAGTAGTCATCGTTGGGAAAGAAGTCGTCGGCGTCCGTGTTGACAAAGAGGTCAGTAGTCGCGCGGCAGCGCTCCCCAAAACCTTATCGCCCCTCTCCCGTACAGGATCACGAGAGGCGGGATTCCGGAGGCCTACTGTCCCGTCCCGAGGTGCACGCCGTAGAACGGGATGGAGAAGTCTTGATCGATGGCGCAAAGCTCGAGAACCAGGAGGCAGGCGCATGAGAGGTGTGGCTCTTGTGTGTTTCTCTGGAGAGGAGCGACCTCTCTCTTATAGACACAGAGGAGAAGGCAAACGGGCTGCGTGGGAGATGAAACGAACTGAATAAGAAGCACTCAGATTCGAGTTAATTGTCCACTAAGCAAAACGTTTCAGCTTCCGCGCACCCGGTCGTATTCCAATCATGCGTGGCACGTGACAAAAATATAGCCATCGGCTCGGCTCATTCCCGCAACCCGCGGCGCGTCGTGACATGTCATGACGAGGCGAGGCGTGGCGAGGCGGGCGGCGGAGGAGGAGCGCGCGTGTGGCTCTCTCTTATTCTCTCCCTTTTCAATGCCTCATACTAGTGGTAGAAAGTCTCACCTTATAAGCTGGTGAAACTCTCTCCCAACTGGCGGTATGGGACTAAACATTTTGTCCCACCTCTTGCCATGCATGAATGGGCCACATGGGCCTCTAGGATTTTCAGGAATTTATTGGATTAATCAAAAGGCTGGTTAATTGGGCCAAAATTCCAACAATCCCCCACCAGATCCTAGAGGCACATAGAGTTCGCCTTAGGTTCTCAAACATTGTTTATATACCCGTGCTAAAGTGGAGACTGTTAAGTTGAACTTCCACCTAGAACTTCATATTAGACTAGTTTGCAACTTGAACAGTGGACTATGCCTTGAACTGCAAGTTTTCTGCGAATCTAGTTTCACACAAAGTCTTGACCGATACTGGGCTACCGTGGGACTTCCCCGCGGGTGGAGCTTATACGTCATACTCCAGGTGTGTAGGTTATGAAAATTTGCAGTTGTGGTTAAAATTTCAGCTAAATTGGAGTTGCAGAAAAAAATGAAAAATAGAACAGTGAGAAGATTTCAGAAATTCCTGCATCTCCACTTTTGCATCGGATTCAAGAAAACGAAAATCTTTTTGTTCTTTTTGGTTTTTAGAAGCATAAAGCAAATGACCAGAAGTAAATAAGCAAGAAGAACAAATAAAATCTTTTTGTGTTTTTGCAATTTGAAAGAAAGAAACCGAAACAAAATAAGAGTGATATAAAACAATGAAATGAGAGGAAGAGAAATACTCCCCCAAGCTTGCAGTCAAGCTAATATCCTGGGTGGTAACCATATCCACCACTTCCACCTCCAGGGTAGTAACCATATGGGTAGCTTCCCATGCTTGGGTATTGTGGCATCTCTTGAGGTTGGTACCCCTGCTGTGGCGGAGCTTGTGCCTCCTCCTTCGGTGGCTCCTCCCTCACGATCCACTTTCCAGTGCTCCTGTCAAAGAGGTCAGGACAAGGGAGCCTAATGGACACTTTCTGTCCATTAGTACTCAAATATGTGTAGAGATGAAACCCCCCATACGGAACACACACTCCCATGTTGGATAACAAAGCAAAATCAAGTAATGTGGATTTCTCTACAAGGGTTCCCATATTATCATCATATCCTCTTTCGTTTTTAATGTATTTATAGATCAAAGTAGCAATAGCACCAGCGTAGATAGGGGTTCCATCAGAGACATTCCTACTTACAGCATTATGCAATGATCTAGCTAGAATGACCCCCAAATTATACTCACATGCCTTGTTCTCTTTTGCACATTTTAGCAAATAAACAATAGGTCCGGTGCAAGCAGAAGTGTTGTCTCTTGCAAGAAAGCCTCTTGCAAGGAACAACGCAAAGTACCTCAAACTAGGGTGTTGTATGTGAGTAAATTTGCCCCTCATTAATTTATCAAGGGAACCAACAGAAACAGAGTGCCAAAAATTAACAAGTTCAGGATTTGAATCAGCACCGGTTTCTGCCCAACTCCCCGTATTTGCTACACCTATAGCATTGCAAAACTCATCTAGAGACATAACAAGACGCTCTCCCTTCATACTAAATTTGCAAACAAAAGTGGGAGAAGGTGCCTTACTTTTATTCTTGTACTTGTAAGTCTCAGGCCCTTCGAATCTAAAGGTAGAGAGGAACTCTCGTGAGAGCTCCTCATAAGTGTCCTGCGGGTTTTGAGCAAATGCCAGCAACCCGGTTGCTGTGGCGAAGGAGTTGAAGTCCTCTTCCATTCCCCATTCTTGAAGAACATGGGGGTCTTGCCATCTCATGGTGTGAATCCTCAACTTCTCCCCCATAAAGAATGCGGAGTCCTCCCAAAGGTGATTGTCATCGTAGTTGAGGGAGACCTTGCATGCTCTTCTCTTGGGCCTTGAGCTCATCCCAAGCAATCCTTTGCCCTTGCTAAACATGGTACCTTGCTGCCCATAAATAAATTTCAACAACACTCAAGATGTGAAACTATAATACAACACTGGGTGTGTTTGGTTCATTGGCTATGAAAAAGTGGTTGGGGACACCCCTAACCACGTGGTTGGTGGTAACCATTTTTCATGTTTGGTTGTGTGTGTTGGCTAGCCATGTTTTCTGTTTGGTTGAAGTGATAAAAAGTGGTTAGGGGTGGCCATATTTGTGTTTATTTTGAGGGATTACAAATGCTTAGAGTGATATGGTCAATTATTTTTAAGATGCTGAGGAAACCCCGTAATATATTTATAAAAGGGAAAAGTTTGTTTAAATATCTATACTATACAGTAATTTAGAGAGGGAAATTTCTTAATGTGTTGAGGTAAAATATCAGCATCTGAAATAACTTTGCTCAAATATTTAAAAGGAAAGAGTTAGTTTAAATATTTAAAAGTGAATATTTTGTTCAAATAATTGCAAGGGAACGTTTATTCAAATATTCTTAATATCTAATAGTAAAATGTTTTCAAATATTTAAAAGTGTAAAATTACTTATTATATTTAAAGGGAAATGTTTATTCCAATATTATTAATGTATAAATCAAGAAAAGTTTGTTTAAATATTTAAAAGTGAATATTTTGTTCAAATAATTAAAATATAAAAGTTTCTTCAAATATTGTTAATATATAAAAAAATGTGTTTTCAACTATTTTAGAAGGGTAAATTTGTTATTATATTTAAAGGAAAAAGTTTATTCCAATATTTTTAATATATAAAAAGGAAAATTTATTCTATTATTTAAAAGGTAAATGTTTGGTTAATATTTAAAAGGGAAATCTGTCAACTTTTCTTAATATTTATATAATAAGGGAAAGTTTTTCACATATATAAACGGGTAAAATGTCTTAATATATTTAATAATAGATTTTTCAAATATTAAAAAAGGGTAAATTTTCTATTTTTTGAGTACGATGAATATGTCATAAAATGTTACGCAGGTGATGGCAGGGACTCGCCCACGGGTGGTTGGCCTCAACCACCACTTTTATAGTGGTTGAGCTCAACCACTTTTTTGAGGGAATATGCCTAAAATTTGGCTACCCCCACACACCCGACACCACAAACCAAACATGAGCTAACCACTTAAAAAATGGCTACCTACAACCACTTGGTGGCTAGCCACCCAACCAAACACACCCTAAGCCATCCACATCTAGTTCCCACATCAATATCATGCATCAATATCAACTAGGAAACCTAAATCCATGGATTTCTCAATCATATTTAGTGACAACTAGTGCAGCAAAATACTCCATATATAAAGCACAAGAACAAAAACTAATTGGATGAGTGGAGGAGTCACATACCAATGAGCAATCCCACCAAACAGATTTGAAAAATCTGCCCTAAACTTGGAGATCCAAGGATAGCAGGAAGAGAGCTCGGGAAAATTTGGAAAAAATACCTGGGGCTGGTTTTCTGTCGAGGGAGAGGAGATGGGCACTGGCCATCCACCTAACTCCCTCTGTGGACCAAGATGGAGGGTCCCACGCGGCCAGGTACTGTGGCCACGTGGGGCACTCTCTTCTGGCCCCTGGTGGACCTCTGGTGCTCCCCTTTTGGCAGTTAGTTCCTCCGGTAAAATAACTTACCTCCAAATTTTTCTGGAATTTTTCGAGAAAATTTTCTGCGGAGACTTTTCAAAACTAGATTTCTGAAATTTTTGCACGTTGAAATAAATATGCCCAAGCAAATATTCTAAGAATTCTTGAGTATATAGAATAAAAAATGCAAACAATCTTTATAGGGATCAAGTTTTCATCATTTCCACATTAATAATGAGGTTGATCAGGTCTCATTAATAATATGTAAAGGATATAACACATGATCTTTATTTTTATATGTAAAGAAGAGATTCAAGTTACCTCATATTTGACTGGAATAGTTCCAATCATTATGGTAGCATATTTTGGTTCAGGAGGTGGTAAAGAAATTTCAATACTTCCAATCATAAGAGTATTTCTTTTAATGCAATTCACCACTTGGTTTACCATTGTAACAACTTTCTTCTTGGGGAAATAGATAGTGTGCTCCTTTCCTTTAACGTTGAATGTCACTTTGCTTTCAGTGCAATCTATCACAGCCCCTGCAGTGTTTAAGAAAGGTCTACCAAGGATAATAGACAAGTTATCATCCTCAGGCATGTCCAATACAACAAAGTCTGTAGGTATTATCACATTAGCAACAGAAATGGGTACATCCTCACATATTCCAATAGGTATAGCAGTTGATTTATCAGCCTTTTGTAATGAAACTTCAGTTGGAACCAATTTGTTTAAGTCAAGTTTCTTATATAAAGAGAAAGGCATGACACTAACACCAGCCCCCAAATCACATAGTGCATATCTCACATAAGTTTCTTTAATTTGACAAGGAATAGTTGGAATACCAGGATCTCCACGTTTTTCAGGCACCTTCCCTTTGAACGAGTAATCAGCAAGCATAGAAGAAATAGCATCAGTAGAAATCTTCCTTTTATTAGTGACAATATCTTTCATGTATTTTGAATAAGGAGGAATTTTAATAGCATCAACAAGAGGAATTCGCATATATAAAGATTTAATCAACTCAAGGAACTTCTCAAACCTAGTGTCATCCAAAGTTTTCATTGCCTCTTGAGGATATGGTATGGGTCTTTGTACCCATGGATCCCTCGCTTTACCTTTTTGTGGATTTGGATGGTTTTTCTTCTTATTCTTTTCAATAGATGGTTGTGGGTCTTCCTTCTCAGCTGCTTCAGGTTCTTCAACATTTTCATCTTCTTGTCGTTCTTCTTCAGGTGAGGATGATTTCTCCTCTTCATTATTATTGTCTTCAGTCTCAGCATCAGAAATAGAGGTATCATTATTTTGTTCTTCAGAATCATCTTTATCTTGGTTTTCATTGGGAGATTTGCCTGCAGAAAGTTTCTTCTTAAGAGCTTCTTGCCCTTTCCTCTTGGGATGGTCTTCAGGATAGTCAGGGTCCTGAGTACTTGCACCTCCCCTAGTATTAACTCCACAAACCTGCTTCTTCACATTAAGCTTTTCATACAGTTGATTTTGAAGGGAAATCATTTGTTCTACTTGATTATTCATCATCTCACAATGTTTAACAATTCTTTTTACCTCTCCCACATTAACATGCAAACTTTCACGAAGAAATTTAATTTTGTGAGAGTTTTCCATGATCATCATTCTAATATTATGCTCTTCAGGATCATGACGATAAGCAAAATCATTCTCATATGGTTTTTCAGTAAAAGATGTTACCTTTTCATTACCTTTTGCGGTGCTAATAATATTGACTAGGATAGGGAAACATGGTTGATCATCAGGAAATTTGACACCTCTTTCAGATAATTCCTTGAGATCAGAGGTTTTTATTCCCTTCTCTTTAATGTCCTTTGAGGCTACTTTCATTGCCTCCTTATTCAGTTTGAGTATACCTCCTTTTTTCTCCGAAAATATCTAATCAGTGTTCCAATCATCATAATTATTTGAGACAGTTCGCAATAGCTCAGTTGCTTCATCAACGGTCCTTTCCCTGAAAACATTACCTGCAATACTATCAAGATAGGCTCTGGTGTTTTCAGTTAGTCCATTGTAAAATATATCAAGTATTTCATTCTCTTTGAGGCCATGGGTAGGACATTTCCTAACCATCTTATCATACCTCCCCCAAGCTTGGGGTAAATCCTCCTTCTCTTTCTGTGAAAAATTAGTAATCTCAAGAATTAGACCATGAATTTTATTAGCAGGGAAGTACTTATCAAAGAACATCCGCAAACATTCTTCCTTGCTAGTAATACATCCAGGTTCTAAACAATTATACCAAGTTTTAGCACTTCCTCCCAAAGAAAAAGGAAACAATTTGAAGAAATGGTAGCGTTGGTTAACTTCACCTTTCCCAATTAACACAGATAATTCATGTAAATCAGCAACGTGATCGAAAGGAAACTCATCCTCTCTCCCATAAAACTTAGACTTCTCAACCCTTTCAATGTGTTCAGGATCAATATTAAACTCATAGTCTTTATCATTAACTTTAATAGCTGAACCATTCATTTTATCAGTAACAGGGAAAAAGTCATCAAGAGGAGAATTTAAGTAGCTAGCAAGTTTATCCATTTCATCATAATCTGGACTCATGAAAGCCTTAATTATAGCATCCTCTTTCTCAGAAGAAGTTTCCATATCTTCACAATATTCCCTAGCTTCTAGTTCAGATTCCACATTTTTATAGATAGAAGATTCAGGATTCTCAGGTGTTTCAGTTAACTCAGATATTTCAGGAATTTCAGGTGTTTCAAGTGCCACTTCTTTGTCTATGCTACCACATGTTAAATCACTTTCATTGCTGGTAGACATTTTAGACAATGGTGAACTAGAAACAATTTTTCCCCTTTTCTTAGGAACAACAGCAGAAGCAACATCAGGTGAAAAGTTTTTCCTACTTAGCAAGTCCTTACCTCCTCGAGTAGTGGAAGGCCTCACTTCCTTAGGAGTGGTCTTCTCCTTTCCCATGGTTAGGAACAAGCAAATGCAGCAAATAAATGATATCAAGTTGTCTTACCAATAAAGCTAGGTTCCCCGGCAACGGCGCCAGAAAACGTCTTGATGCCCACAAGTATAGGGGATCGCTGAAGTCTTCGTTGGGAAGTATTACCCCAAATTTATAGTTCGACACGATGGGAACACAAGAATATCAATAAGACTTTAGCAATTGAGGCGTCACTCTCAACCACACCTGTATATCAATAACTTGCAGCAGTAGTAGTGATGGCAGTAAAGGATTCAAGCGAGCAGAAATAAAACAGCAGTAGTAACAAGTATTTCCCAGTTTTCACCAGAAAAGTGAAAGTGTAACTCGGAGATTAAAAACGTAGGCATGAGGTGACAACGGGGCATTGCATGAATGAGATTGATCATATAATAAAGTAAAGCTAGCAGTGGGGCTTTTTCTCTAACTCTGATATATGTAGGTATGTGTTCCTTAAATAGTTATGCGTACTAACAAAGATAATTTGCACAACATATATTGCCCTACCTGCCCATTTCACCGGGGCCAACTTGGAACTACAGGTAATTAAGGTCTACCCTTTCGTGAAGACCGGGACAATGCATTAACACTCCATGAACACATAGGATCCTCAAACTAGAACATCTCCCTCTTGTTTTCCCCAAACGTCACTTTTAGGGTTCGCAGGTTCAACATAACAGCAGGTGATACACTTTGCAGGTAAATACTAAACTCAATTATATGATGAAGCAAAAAGGTTCAGTACTAAAATCATGCCACTCGGGCCCTAGTAGCAAGCATTAAACATAGCATAAGTGCATCAACACAATACAAAAGCATCCTCAAGATAAACCCTAAGATTATCGAGCAACAGGAGCATTACATGATCAATCTCATCCAATCCCCATCCACCTCACATGCCTACAGCAAACTACTCACACATGGTGATGGTGAGGGAGATCATGGTTGATGGAGATGAGGGCGGTGAAGATGGCGATGAAGACGGCCTCCGGATCCCTCCACCGGAGAAGAAATCCTGGATCGATCTGTCCCCCGAAACGAAGATCGTGATGGTGGCGGCGGTGTGTTTCGCGAAAGCTCCTCTCCTCCTAGGGCAAGTGTTTTTCCTCATATATGAAGGCATACGTCGAATACCGGAGGCGAGACGGTGCCCCAGGCCCATTTGGGAGGGGCCCACGCGGCCAGGTACATGGGCCGCGTGGGGCCACCCCTTTTGGCCCTCCGACACCCCCTCGTGTCCATCTTTTGTCCATCTTGCTTCTTTTCCATAAAAAGTGACGTGGTATTTTTCCCCGATTTTATTTCCTGCAAAAATAGCCAGGGGAGAGACTTTGCTAAAAACAGCATCAGAAACAGCAGTTTTATTCGAATATGGAAGGATCTTGGAGCAAATTATGAGGCAAAGTGCTTGGAAAAGTGGATGCATTTTGGATGCATCAACGACACACATTTCATGATTAGCTCAATCAACCTTGACGGGAAGGCAAGCTTTGCATAATTGCTTGGAGAAAAGGCCACTCCGCCCGATCGTTGGCCCACGTCATATCAAGTTTGACGGCACATTGTCCTTTCTTTCCTTTCTTTTTCCTTTTCATAGTGTATGCACTCAAAAGCCACTAGAGCATTGTCGGCGGTGAGCCGCCCCGGAACAAACGCGCTCTGCTCCACACTAACAACCTCTTCCAACACTGGCATTTCAAAAAAAAAACCTCTTCCAACACTGGTCTCATACGGTTTGTTGTAGCTTTTGCACAATCTTGTATAGAATAGAGCAAAGTGAGATCGATCGAAATTTTGAAACATTCTGGGGGTTTTGTACCTTCAGAAAAAGAACAATAGTAATGTTATTCAACGTCGTTGCTACATCCCCTCCATTCAGAAAGCCCAACACTGCATTTACCAGATCCGTACGAATGAGATCCCAGTCGCCCTAGTAGAAACCTGCCGTGAAGCCATCCACTTCTAGCGCTTTCAATGGGTGCATTTGAAATAATGCCCCTCTCACCTCCTCCTTAGTGAACTCCTTATCCAGGGTCACTCGCATGTCCTCAGACACTCTACTCTATCGGGGACAAGAGACAATAATTCCTCCATGACAGCACCCCTTGTGAGGTATAGAGCTGCTGATAGAAAGATTTTATGTCAATATTAATCTCCACAACATCATATCTTCACAAGTAGTACCACTACCATCATTCCCGTGTAAACTGGTGATCATGTTCATGCGCTTTCTCCTTGCAACTTGCTCATGAAAGAAAGATGTGTTCCGATCCCCGACCTTCAACCAGTTCACACGAGCCTTATGATGTACCCAGATCTCTTCCTGGTATAACATCTGACTGATGCGCTGCATAATTTTCTTCGGCTGCAGAAGGACCCCGCCCAGCCTATCCTCCACGGACCCTCTATAGCTCCTTCCGCAAATTGGCAAGCCTCTTTTGAAAATTCCAAAAGTGGCAGCCCCCTACTTATCTAGCCCGGTTTGCATATCCTTAAGAGAGGACATTAAGTCGGGCAACACTTGCATATCTTATGTGGTCAATCTGGGACTCAAGAAACAAATGGACTCAGGGTGAGGTGGGCTACGACCCTCGTTTGGCCATGGAGTATATTGGGGATATTCTTTTATCTATGGAATTCGGCTGATCAAAAGACTCCTAGTGCTAGGAGAACATCCTGCAAGTGGCAGCGGCCGTCGGAGGGCACCATCAAGATCAATTCTGATGGAGCTCTGTCTATCGAGGAAAGAGCTAGCTGTAGGTGGCGGGGGTGTCGCGCGGGAAACTTCTCATTTTCTTGGAGCCTGGTGCAAGGTTTATCCAAGGTTGTCAGATCCCCTTACCATTCAAGCGCTAGCTTTGCGAGATGCAGTGTCTTTTGCGGTGGAGAGACAGTACCCTAGAGTGTTGTTTGAGGTATATTGCGCCGAGTTGGTGCGTGTATGGGGTGAAGGAGGGAGAGATCGATCTGTGATCTCACCGATCCTAGATGATATTCATGAGATAGGTCAGTAGTTTCAATCTTGTAGCATTAGGTTTGTTCGTCGCGAAGCCAATCAGTCAGCTCACAATTGCGCTAAGTTTGCATGTAATGATCACAGGTTTCGCTTGGCGCGAGCCCTCAGTTTTTTTTGAAATTTACCGCGACTTTATTGAATGATAACTAGATCGTTTCGGATTACAGAACTAATGAAATTTGGTACATCATCAAACCATGCCTCTCCTGAGCCATGTGTAGCACCTCGGCGAGCCAACTCATGTGCAGCTTGGTTGGCCTCCCGCGGACAGTGCTGTAAAGCCGCTCTGCCTAGAGTCATCAGCAACTCTCGGCAATCATCAATGATCACTGCTCCAGTTCCTCTGTAATCGTCAGGATTGACTACAGCTTCCACAACCTCCATTGAATCAGATTCAACAATAATAGACCTGCATCCGAGGCCCTCAGCAAGTCGAAGACCAGACAATAGCGCCAAAGCTTCCATCGTTGAGACATCAACTGCATCAGACCTATAGTCACAAGATGCAGCTATGAAATTGCCGCCAGAGTCACGGATGGTCGCTCCCATAGCACCATCGCCTCTGTCCGATGAATATGCAGCATCAACATTCACTTTCAGAACACCAGTTGCTGGTCTCACCCATCCGTTGCGCTTCAAGGTAGTCTGAGCTCCCTTGATTTTTGCATTATTGGCAACAATTTCTCTAATGCTCAGCACTTCTCTTTCCGGATTGGGTACAAGTTCGTTGTGCTTGATTTGTCTCCTCATCCACCATAAGTACCAACCTGAGACTAGGATAGTTTCTATATCTTCCTTATTCTCAGTACTTTCTGAACACAGGAGCTCCTCTAGGACCGATGATCCAGCCCTATCAACCTGAAGGGCTCTGTTGATCCGATCATGAAGATCAAGTTCCCTCCATACTTCTGTTGATCTCCCGCATCTAAACAACATATGTTTCAGATCTTCTGGGTTCACATTGCACACCGGGCAATTAACTGCATTGCCAATATGTTTATTTGCTAGTTCACAAAGGCAAGGAACTATGCCATGCAGGACACGCCAATTGAAAATCTAGACTTTGCGTGGTACCTTTGCATTCTAGATCTTTTTCCAAACCTCATGCGGCGATGATCTAGATATCCCATCACCTCTCATAAGTCTTCTGCTATACATTGCCCTCCATTCTTCGTGATAGGCAGATCTCACCGAGAAACAACCTGATTTATTAACATGCCAAGCAATAAAGTCAGATTGTCCATGTCTAGGCAGTGGTATTTGTAAAATTCTCTCCACATCTATTGCCCAGAAATTGTCCCTAAGAAGCTCCTCATCCCAATTCTCAGTGACTGTGTCAATTAGCTCTTGGACTGTAGACAAAAGGCATACTCCTCTTGGTGTCATAACCTGACGGTTGGGGCTAGAGGGCACCCATTGGTCAGTCCAGATGTTGATGGTTGAACCATCTCCTACCCTCCAAATGCTTCCACGCTTAAAAGTTTTTAGCCCTGACATGATGCTCTGTTAGGTATATGATGAACCCTTTTTTAGCATAGCGTTAAGCAGATCCCCGTCTGGGTAGTACTTTGTTCTTAGGACCTGTGAACACAAAGAATCTGGTTCACTCAATAATCGCCAGCATTGCTTAGCTAACATGGCCTGATTAAAGCTATGCAGGTCTCGGAAGCCCATGCCACCCTCTTGCTTGGGTACTGACATTTTCCACCATGCCATCCAATGTATTTTCCTGTTCTGCTCTGTACCTCCCCACCAAAACCGAGCAATAGCATTGTTTATCTCTTTGCAAATTTGCTTCGGTAGATTAAACACAGACATTGCATAAACCGAAATGGATTGAGCACATGCCTTGAGTAGTATTTCCTTTCCTCCCATAGATAGGAGTTTCTCATTCCACCCATTGATCATCTTGTTCACTCTATCAACCAGGTGTTGGAAAGAATCACTTCGATCTGCAACCACTAAAGCAGGTAAACCCAAGTACTTATCAGACAGGGATTCCACCACAATATTCAGTTGTAAGCATACTTCTTCCCTGACCTCAACACTAGTGTTTGGACTGAAGAAAACACTAGACTTTTCCTCACTTACAAGCTGACCCGAGCTTGCACAATATAGATCCAGAACATTACGAAGAGTGGTGGCGTTAGACACATCAACTTTCATCAGTATCAGGGAATCGTCGGCAAAGAGTAAATGAGAAATCGACGGTGCACTACGGCACACCCTAACACCTTGAATACCACCAGTCATCTCCTCATGTTCCAGTAAACTTGAAAGGCCCTCACTACATAGCAGAAAAAGATATGGAGATAAAGGATCACCTTGTCTGATGCCTCTAGTGGGAGCAAAGCAATCAGTCTCATCTGAGTTAAACTAGATCCTATAGTTCACACTGGTCACACAAGCCATGATCATGCTTACCCAAGTTTGAGAGAAACCAAGCTTCAACATCATATCATGTAAAAAAAACCCATTCAACTCAATCATAGGCCTTATTCATGTCCAGTTTGACAGCACAAACCCCTGATTTTCCTTGTCTCTTCTTCTTAATTGTATGGAAACACTCATAGGCAATTAATACATTATCCGTAATCAACCTACCAGGAACAAAAGCACTCTGTGTAGGTGATATGATGTCCGGCAAAATTTCCTTTAACCTTTTTGCCAAAAACTTCACAATCACCTTGTACATAACATTACAGAGGCTAATTGGACGGAATTGTGTAATCTTCTCAGGACGGTCAACCTTCGGGATAAGAACAACAGCAGTCTCATTCCACCCTTCGGGTATAGTTCCTGTATTCAAGGCTTGTAGCGCTTTAGATGTAACCTGGTCACCAACTATTGACCAGAACTTCTTGAAGAAGACAGCATGCAATCCATCAGTACCCGGTGCTTTATAGTCACCTATACTGAACATAGCAGATTTTACTTCCTCTGTTGTGTACGGTTTCAATAGTGCTTCATTCATCGAGTGTGTAACACGGGGTCGCACCCTGCCTAGCAGCGTAGGATCAGTACCCAGTACTTCAGTTTGAAAAAGAGAAACGAAATAGTCCTTAATATGACTACCGATCTCCTCATTCCCTTCTTTCCAATCACCATTTTCATCCTTCAGTTTAGTGATCGCATTCCTCTTCCGACGTGCCTTTGCAAAGTTCTGAAAGAACGTCGTATTCCTATCACCGTGCAGTAGCCAATTTGCTCTACTTCTCTGCATGTAATGCATCTCTTCCTGTTCCAAAGCTACCTCAATGAGCCTAGTAATCTCAGCTTGCTTCTGAGAGTTATCAGCACCCATTGGTTCGCTAAGTAATTTATCCAATTCCTTTGTGAGGTCTCTTACTTTTTTCTTTGGCGCTTTCAGCACCGAACGATCCCACTCATGAAGTTCAGAGTGAACTGATTGCAACTTGGACATGACAGGGGATTGTGTGTGTGTGTGTGTTGGGGGGGGGGGGGGCTCAACTTTTAGTTCACAGCTTAGAGGCTGATTGTAACTCTACATCTTTGACTTAATAAAGCTCACGTGTTTCTCAAAAAAAAAAACTTTGGTAACGAAGCTAACATGTATAACGAACTAATGGCCAAGAGTTGGTTCTATGTGAAGAGCCAGTTTTTATTTTCTCCTTTTTACCAACATAATTATTAAAAATAATAAACTGGCCAACACTTTTAAAGATGCTTGCACGTTTAATTTTTTATGTTTTTCTTCAAAATCAAATTATTTCAAAACCATGATATTTCAATGTCTTCGCATGAGATATTATGCTTTTCATTATCAACATTAGTTGTTCGTAAATGTTATTCTGGTTTCATGATTTTCGAAGAAAAAAGAGGGTCATACCTCTTTTTAAACACTCCAATAATACCATAATATCGTGGATATCATCATGGTTTTCAGCTGCAATGTCTGGTAGAACCAAACACCCTAAAAACTGAAATAATTTTTCAAACCCGAATAATCATTGAAAATTTTGAAAACAATGTGCACTTATTTTACAGTCGTCTCAAGCTCCGAAAGTAAAAGCATGAAAGGTATCTTTGCATTTTAGGGGTCGTTTGGATCCCATCATTTGTATGGAATTCATTTTCAGATTCCATGCTTAACCTGTTTGGATGTCATGGAATTGGAATGTCATTTCATTTGGAATTTCAAATAATGCCTTTGCTATATTAAGTCAATTTATGCCCCTAACCCTGTCACTTGTCTGGAATTCATTTCATTTCATTTGGTCCAAATGAAATGAAATGACGGGTGCCAAACGAACCCTTAGAGTTTGACTAAAGGGTAGAGAAACAAATGTGTGGTAATTCTCATATTAACGGAGGTGATGTAACACATTACACATGTGGACTTACCGAAACGACCTTGTCTTCAACAGGGTGCATCCGTCGACTGTAACAATTTTAGTGAGATACTACGATTTTCATAGGCAACATTATTTCTCCATAACAATTATTCATGTTTCTCCGTTTTAGAAAGATGTTACGATATCATGTAGCCCCCTTTGTTTTTGAAAAATATCATGTAGCCCCTTTGGTCCTTGTAGTGGCTGCTTGACATTTATTCCATTCGAAAATAATACCCGTAATTTTGAAGAAAATATTGACGGAGGTGATGCGGGTAAAACTTGGATTCACGGCGCGAGCCAACACGCAATGGGTGCTGTACCGCGCGCACGCAGGACAGAAGAGGTGGGCCGCACCGCGATCCTCCGACGGCACCTTGGAATACCGATACTGCCCTCCGCGCGCGTACTGTTCTCCCGATCTGCCACTCCCCCTTTCTCTCTTCCTCCCACAGGCCACAACAGGAGTACAACACAAGCCCACGCCGAGCGAACCGCACGCAACCCCTCCCAAAACCCCCACCCACTCCGCCTCTCCCCTCCCCCCTCCCGTGCTCTCCGCGGCGCAGCGCAGCGCCTCCTCCTCCCTGTCTCCCTCCTCCGCGCGAGAATGTTCTACTCGCACCAGCTCCTCGCGCGGAAGGCGCCGCTCGGCCAGATATGGTGCGCCTCCCCTCCCCTTCTCCGCCGCCTCGTTGCGGCGGCCACCGATTCCGCTTATTTTCCCGCGTTTATTTCCGATTTTCCGGGGGAATGTTTGGTGGTTCCGGGTTTTTGTTGGATATTTTCGCTCGATCCGCCCCAATGCGGGTTCCGCTCGCCCCGCCGCTTCTCCGATCCGGCCGCCGACTGTGACTGACTTACTGACTGACCCTCTCCTGTTCGTTCTCGCAGGATGGCGGCGACGCTCCACGCCAAGATCAACCGCAGGCGCCTCGACAAGCTCGACATCATCAAAATCTGGTGAGACTCCCAATTTTCTTCGAGTCGTTTCTCTCGCGGTTCCCCCTGCCCTCCTTGACTTATTCGCGCCTGTGTTGTGTGCCTCCGGTGCAGCGAGGAGATTCTCAACCCGTCGGTGCCCATGGCGCTCAGGCTCTCCGGGATCCTCATGGGTGAGTCGCTCGCACGCTCCGTTCCGTTCCTCCTCGGATTGTTTTCCCCCTCTCTGGATCGTCTGCGTGACGACGCGCGTTCGTGTGCTTCTGTTTGTGTGATGAGCAGGTGGCGTGGTGATCGTGTACGAGAGGAAGGTGAAGCTCCTCTACGGTCAGTCAGTCGCCTCCCTCCCGCCTTCCTCCCCAGTTGCTTCACTGTTTTCTGTCCTTGAATGTTTGGGGGTTCTCATCGACTCTAATCTCTTCCTCGCAGATGATGTGTCCCGGCTCCTGGTAAACTCCCGAGTTTCGCCCAATTTCTCTGCGTGCGGCATCATCCATTCGCTCGTACCCTTGCTGGTTCGCCTCGAGTTATGATCGCACTAATTTCTCGCGCAGGTTGAGATCAACGAGGCATGGAGGATCAGGCCCGCCGTGGACCACACCGTCCTCCCCAAGGGGAAATCACAGGCCAAGTATGTGCTCTCTCCGTCACCACGCCTTGCTACATGTTTCTGTATGCTCGTGCTCGTGCTGCGTTTATGTGAGAAGCACTTCTGTGAGAGCGAGATCTGGCTTGCTGTGGTGATAATGCAGAGTTGATGTCCATTTCTCCCTGGAGATGGGAGTTTTATTTGTGTGTTTGTACTGTGTTGTGTCAGCCTGATGGTTTAGATTGGGGTCTATTGTATGGTGGCCGTATGGACAACTTAACATTGTGTGTTTATGGAATTCCTTAGAGGTTTGGTAACACTGTCGGTGTGTCAGCTTGCTTGGTACCAATTGGTATGTGCTGCATTGTGCAGTACCGATTTTCCGATGATATGATGAACTTGCAACGGTAGTACATTGTGGTGTTTTCTAGAAGTTTCCTGCTGTTGCCATGTTACTGATTGTTCCATGCTGCCTTTACGTTTGAGCCGATCGTGATCTGGGTTGCGTGGGTGGTAATGGAGAGTTCATGTACATTTCTCTCTGGAAGTAGAGTTTTATTTTTCATTTAGACCGCGTGACGTTAGTCTGATAGTTTAGGTTGGGGTCTATTGCAAGGTGGCTGTATGGACAACTTAGCGTTGTGTTTTTATGAAATTTCTTAGAGGCTTGATAGCACCGTCAGCTTGTTTGGTACGAATTGGTATGTTCTGCATTATGCAGTATTGATTTTACGACGAGCTTGCACCCATACTACATTGTGCTGTTTTCAGTTCTCTAAAAGTTTCCTGATGCCATATCACTGACTGTTCCATGCTGAATGTAACTGAGATGCACGGTGCTAGCTGTTGGTCCTGCTGTAACTTGACTCTGATCTTGTGTTTCTGGGGCAGCAGCTATTCATATAACTTCTCATATGATTTTCCACCTCCTGTCTTAATCTTTCGATTCTTTGATCAAATTTATGAATTGAAAATCTGGGTCAAGGGAAACTGTTTGGGTGTTCTAGCTGCTGATGCAAGGGTTCATGCAGGCATTATATTTCTCTGCATGTTACCGATTTTGATGTCTCGCTTAGTCAGTTTTAATAAGCTCCAGGTTGCAAGGGTTTCCTGGTCAATGCAAGTCTTATACATTTTAGAGTTTATCCATTTTTGTAGGACATAGTTTGTCCATATGTTATCTTAACAATTTTAATAATAGGGTGTCTGGCTGCCACAGGGGGAAATAAATTAGCATTGGGCTAATTCAGTGCTGACGTTTTATTTTTGGTATCTGTTACTCGCATTTGATTGCTTAAGCATCAATCGATCTCTTGAGACTGGACAATGTAAAGGTCCGAGATTCCGAGGGTAGTATTGTAGTTGAGAAATAACCCTATCTTGAAAGGGGAGTTTATCATCTTCCAAAAATGTTAATGTTTCTTAGTCTGCCATGTTCAAAAGACAGACTCATGTTGATGTTTGCCTTTTCCTTCACATTTGAAACTGGGTTAGCACTCCATATGCGCTATGTAACTTCTTTGCTGCTGTACCATTTTCATCGAGCTATGCTCAAGAGTTTGACCTTTGTTAGATCTTTCATACCAGAACGCCTTTTCACCTCTGTAAAATTAGCATACAGTGGGTATGGTGGGATGGAGAATGATATGTCGTAAGATTAACAAAACAGTGTGTCATTTTTATCTGAAAGTGCTGTTTGTTGCAGGTACGAAGCAGTGACACTGCCAGAGAACGTGATGGATATGGAGGTGGAGCAGCCCATGCTTTTCACGGATACTGATACTGCCAAATTCCGGGGAATGGTAATCTTTGTCATGTTTGGAAGTTAAAACTCTGATTAAATGCATAATAACTTGTGGCTAAATCATGTTATAAGCTATCACCACATGGATGGGATTTTCTGTCTCCTGACTTCTGCGTGAATTGTCTCCACTCATCTGACTGAAATCTATGCATGTGCAGCGTCTGGAGGATTTGGATGAACAGTATGTTAATGTCAACCTAGATGATGATGACTTATCCCGCGCCGAGCATCATCACCAAGGTATTTTTTCTGCTCTTAGGAATTGCTCTTTGCAGTTACTTAAGGCTAATTTTTTCTAACTCTAGGTTATTTATGATCTTATGTCAGCTGATGCAGTCAATATTACCCTTGTCGATAACTTTGAGTCTGGGCTTGCTGAAACTGATGTCTTCAATCGTTTTGAGAGGTAAAGCAAAGTTACATTTCCCTATTACAAAAAGATAAGTTACTGCATTCTTACTTTTATTTTAGTTTACTGTTCTCGTGTGGTTGATGTTGTGTGCTTCTTTCAATTTGGGGTGAGTACCAATATTCATTGTGCAATAGTTCCTTGTCACCAGATTTGACATAGCAGATGATGATACGACAGTCAATGTTACTCCCAATGAACACCCACATACACTGATTCCCTCTCCACCAAGGCAGGAAGACCCTCCTCAACAACAGGAACAGTATCATGCTGCCCCTTCCCCCAACCGTGAAGAACCTCAACAAGGTGAAATCAAGCACATTATTTAGTATATTTGATGATGCTATCATGGGAAATTGTCTGTTATCTTGTAAGATTAGAAATTATCTCGGTTTGATGCCTCTGGACACAATTTTCATCCCAGTTTTGAGCCTGCAACACATTCACCATGTTATTTCAATTCAGGGAAACTTCCATCCAAACTTTTCTCAATGCATCGAACTTTTTGTAAGTTTTTTGAAGGATAGTACAAGTTTATGGTTATTGTTACAGCTAAAGATATGCACTGGTTCTTACCATATTGTGTGCTATGACTATTTGGTCAAGTAGCTAAAAGATTATCTTCACACATTATCTCCCAACACCCTTGTAAATGGCTAAATGAATGATGTAGGACTATATTGTGGGTTAAGTGGACATGTACTCTTGATTGCAGCCAAGTCCACTATAGAATTTTTGGTAATTTGATAGCACCATTCACTCTTTATGACTGATTGTCAGGAGCAACGTTATAATACTGAATTTGAAGTTTTGAACCTTTTCTACTTGATAAACACAACTTGCATGTAGTTTCCCCCTTATGATAATTTCCTGTACTTTGGCTGGTTGGTATACTAGAAGTTGTACCATGGGACTCAGTTTGACTACATCTACTCTACAGGGTAAGTATCTTGTTGTAATCTTTGATGATTCTTCTGCAGGGGGTTCATTGAACGAGCAAGAGGAGCAGAAGCTGAAGGTTTGTACGTTTGATCTGACAATAGTTAGCTTTAGATGAAACTCTAATAAGGTAAAAGAGTTTGATGTTGTTTACATGAGAATGCTTTTCACAAAACAGGGAAAACAACCAACCACTAAACCATCAAAGAGAAAAGCACGCAGGTCCGGCCCTGAAGTGACTGTGGATACCCAGTCAATGATCTCAGGAAATATATATCAGACGTGGTTGAAGGACACATCAAGCCTTGTCTCTAAAAGGCGTCGCGTCAGCAGTGTATGTCAATGTGTTATTGCTTGGAACTATCTATTTTCCTATAGGTCTGAACTGATGCATTTTACTTATAGAATTGATGTTTTTTCTGTTTACTTTTTACAGAATATTAATCCTGTTCGGACATCCAAGATAGGCGACCTCATGAACTTGCCCTCGGTTGCCTTAATGTTTATCTCGGAGAACTCACCAGAATTATATTACCCTAAGCAGCTTATGCAGCTCTGGAAGGAGTGCACTGAAGCCAAGTCCCCAAAACCCTCATCTTCAGGTCACTCTAAAAATTTAATTTCGTGTCATCCTTTTCACTGCAATAAATGCAAAATGTTAACTTGAAAAGTGCTAATTCCAAGCTGAACATTTGTTTCATACAGGAGAGAAAACATCATCATCAAAAGAACAGCAGCCGAGCAACTCGCCACCTCAGGTTATTCCAGAAATTCCACATTTCCCTATTGAATTTATTTGCATCAACATTTATCTCAAAAGTGGTTCAACTTGCAGCCACAAGAAGAATATCAGAAAGAAATGGGGGCTCAACCAATGGACTTCACAGATGGCATTGAAAAGATCAGAGGAAACACGAGTGGAGAATTTGAAAGGGTTTTTGATTCTCTGCATGGTGACCACAGTGTTACACCCGGAAGTCCAGGTAAGTTGGAAATCTTTGTTTCTAAGTTGTTCTTCTTTTGCCGGTAGCCACTAGCTGACATCAACTTTGCTGTAGGGTTAAGTCGCAGGTCCGCTTCAAGCTCTGGTGGCTCTGGAAGGGGAGGATTCTTTTCATTGGACCCAGAAATACCTTTGCAGTCTGGAAGTGGAAGGTGACTGTTGATATGTACTTTATAGTTGTGTGAATAATTTACTATTGTGATCTTGTTGTTCTGAAAAAATTCGATTATTAAGTTGTTTTTATTTTTATACTGGGGTTTTCTTGAGCTGTCTCCGTAATGGGGCGTTGTAAATAAAGAAAACGCCAGATCATTGATGTTAATCATCCTATGGTTCTTGATTGTCTTGCTTAGTTTCTCAGTGCAACTGTCTGGGGATTATTGAACAGGTCGAAGAGGAGGCAGCTTTCATCTGGAAGAAGCTTGGGGAACCTTGATCCAGTTGAAGAGGAATTCCCACTGGAGCAAGAAGTGAGGGACTTCAAGCTGAGAAGGCTTTCAAATATTGGAGCAACTCCTGGTTAGCTTCATTTGTATCTTTCTGTCGTTATTTTAAACTGACCTTATATGGATATGTGTACTTCATCCTATTTCCTCCATGAAAATAGCAGTTAAAAGGTAAATATTGTTTCAGATCTTCTGGAAGAAACTGAGACCCAAACTCCGTATCAAAAGCAATCCACTGCTCCTGATGAGATCACCGAATCAATACACTCGTGAGTATCCTGAGCACATTGCTGTTAGTTCCCGGGCGGCTTATGGTTGACTCACGGTGTACAAGTTTGTAGATCATGTGACGCTAGGTTTAACTTCATGCAGGTACCTCAAGTTACACTTTGAGAGCCCAGGTGCGCCGCAGTCTGAATCGCTAAGCCACCTAGCTGATGGGATGACTACAGCAAAGGCTGCCCGACTGTTCTATCAAGCATGCGGTATGAAATGGTTTGCCAGTTCTTGCTATCAATTGTGCAAATATTAGCAGTCTTACTCCATGATGATATATCTGCTTTGCTGCTTATTGACCATTCATAGTTTCCATGGACCATAATTATAAGTACACGCTTTACGGGCATGCTTGCCTGTCCTCTCATTATGCTGGTTCATAGGATCTTGATAAGTTAATTTCGCTGCGGTTTCAATTGAAGCTAAATCTATGTCATGCATGAAAACTGGCGAACACTGAGTTTGCTTGATAGAATTGACACTAGAGGCATAACCCCACTTCCAATTTCCATTTGACTTGTTGCTGAATGTAACTTGTTCCTTACTGATGTTTCTGCATTTCTGTGCAGTTTTGGCAACTCTGAATCGCATCACTGTCACGCAGGTGGAACCATACGGTCCCATCCTGATCTCGAGAGGGCCAAACATGTGATCTCCCCCTCCTCCTAATGTTAACACCCGGAAGAATCCGAGCCTCTTGCACATCTCGTGCTTTATATATCTATCTATAGTAGTGTTTTATGTCTGCACAGGAAGTCCTGTAGGTAACTGCTTATGTCTGCTGGAGGGAAGCAAGTGATGGTTTTGTGTTAAGATGGTTGTTTTGTTCAGGTCACAGGAAAGTCTTGTAAGCTAAGTTATGCTGAACTGAGAGATTTGAGAGGTGGTGTAGGTCTGTTCCGTACTATGTTCATCAGGGGATTACTTGTACTGAAGAAGCCTTGTTGGATGCTTATGTTTCACCTGAAATACTGGCTGGTTTCACCTATTGCAACCATAATGCATGTTTCATCCCCTTTCTACATCACTTGGTTGGAGTATGTTCTTGGACTACCTTTCTTCCAAGCTAATCTGTAGACACGCGTTTGTGTTTTATTGTCACTAGTAATTGTGGTCATGAAATGCACTTGAAAATACATATTTATTCAAATTCATCTTCTTGTTAGGAAATTGTAAATTTATTATTAGCGAGAAGGATAAAGTCCCGTCAAAGCTACTCCAGTTACAAGTAAAAGCTGGCATAAATGCTTGCCTCATAAGATTAAGTAGAATCAGCTAGATTATGTAGGGCTAATAGTAGTAATTTGGCAGTAAGCTGCCATGGGACTGCGCAGCTCTTGCCAATATTTGAAGCTGGTTTGGTAATTCAGTTTGGTTGTGATGTATTCTTGCAACAATACATTCAGATGTTGGGTCCTTGCCTGAACATCGCTGCGACCATGCGAAATAAATATACACCAAGGTATTTCTACCGGAAGGCGTAATTTCTTCACGTGCGTTGGAGGCCCAGGGTCTTAGGGCGCTATTTTTTTCCTTCTTTTTTTCTTTTTTTTTTTGAGAATTTTTTTCTTCTAAGCGTCTAATTAGGCGCAGGCGCGGCCCATAGCTCACTTCTTACGCCCAAAAGCCCCAGCTCCACCTACGGCCCAACCCACGCTTCTCCCCTCTCCTTCCCCAGTCGTCCGCACCAAAAACGCTTCCTCTCTCTCCCCGCGCCGCCGCGCTGCTGCTCCCCTCCGACGCCGCCCTGCTGCTCTCTCGCCTTCCGCCGTCGTCCCGTTCCTCTGTGCTGCCTCCCTCAGTGTGCCATCCATCCAGCTAGACACCCACTCCCAGCCGCCGCTGCTAGCCAGGACGAGATATGAAGCTCGACGTGAACGCCCTCCGCTACCTGTCCAAGGATGACTTCCGGGTACTCACCGCCTGCGAGATGGGCATGCGCAACGTAAGTTCTAAAACCCCACACTCAAGCCATCCTTGCCCCTCATGTGGAGGAGCTGTTGCTTTCCTCGCCTGACGTTTCGGTTTGGGCAGCACGAGATTGTGCCCGCGGAGCTCGTCGACCGCATCGCCGGATTGAAGTGAGTCCCTTTTTGGTCCGGAATCGTCATGTGTGTGCTTTGCTCTATTTATACTCCGGACGGAGGGACGGAGTAATTTGAGCTCGTGCGTTTCGGGACGGAGGGAGTACTTGTCAAGTGTGGGGGTTGATATGATAGATAGATTTGCGTTTTAATTTGAGCTCACTGGTGGTGTTTAGACCGCACAATTCGTTATGGATAAGTTCAGTACATATGCAAATTGCTTAAAATGAAATTGGAATTTACTGTCTAGAAGCTTGGTTTCAGTAATGTAATATAATGTATTTTCTATCGTGATGTGGGAAAAAATCGAGGTCTTCAAACAACCTAGGTTCTCTGTCTCGTTAATTTTGGCAACCAGGTTGCACATGGATTTTGGTTGCTTTGGTTTAACAGATCTGTCTATTATTTTGGTGAATGTGCTCTAATGCTTCATGGACTTAGGCATGGAGGCACATATAAAGTGTTGCGGAATTTGTTGAAGAACAAACTGGTTCACCATGATTGTAAAAAGTGTGAGTGGTTGTTGAATCTTGCTTCCCTTTTTTTAATGTTGGATTGATTTTTGGATGATCATAGTTGCTTTCTTGATTTCTTTGCTTACAGATGATGGGTATCGCCTCACATATCTTGGGTATGACTTCCTTGCCATCAAAACTTTGGTGAATCGTGGAGTATTTGCTTCGGTTGGTCGTCAAATCGGTGTTGGAAAGGAGTCAGGTACATGGCAATGTTGATGTTTGTCTCATTTTTATTTTAGTTTTAGGCTCACTTTACGGTTGTTGTTGTGCTGTGCTTGTATTTAAAATTGGACGAGAAAGAAATGTTAATATGTGTCCTTAAATAACATATGTTGGCATCGCTATAGATTAGCAATCCCCATTCCACAACAATGCCATATGGTGCCTTAGGTTGTAGCAAGTAAGTGTCAAATAATTTATGCTTAATGTTCCATTTTTGTAGACATATTTGAGGTTGCCGCGGAGGATGGAACAATTTTGGCCATGAAGCTTCATAGGTTGGGTAGGACATCTTTTAGGGCTGTGAAATCAAAGCGTGACTATTTAGCGCACCGGAGGAGCTTTAACTGGCTGTATCTATCACGACTTGCGGCCCTAAAGGAATTTGCTTTTATGAAGGTGTTTGCACGACTGCACTTTTTATTCATCTAAGCTAATACGGAGTAGATGCTTATTCGTTCTATAACATTTTACTGTTTTTTCATTCCAGGCTTTAGGAGACCATGGATTCCCTGTTCCCACAGCAGTGGACTGCAATCGGCATTGTGTGATTATGTCACTTGTGTCAGGATATCCACTGTAAGTTTAAATGAATTCTTACTTTTAATCAAGAGTCCTTTCTCCTTTATGCAGATACTGACGTAGGTGTTGTATTTTTTACAGTGTTCAGATAAGAGAACTGCAAAATCCCGATGATGTTTTTGACAAAATTCTTGGTCTTGTAATTCGTTTGGCGGAGCATGGGCTGATACATTGTGATTTTAATGAATTCAATATCATGGTATAGTGACTTTTACCCTCTTTTGTTATTATTCCACGTAGATAAATCAGCTCGCATGTGCTTGTTTTCCTCTTTCGTGTATTTGTATTCATGTTTATGGTGCATATTGTGTTTTGTCAGTCCTGTCTCTTTAAAGTATGCTGTGATCTCAGTGGTTTCAGAGGGAAATATAGGGAGTTGGATGTAACCTTTGGCTAGACTTCTGCTCGTGTGTGCTAAAACATATGACTGATGCTATTACTATAAGAAAACACATGCCTGCAAACTGTCATCTGGAGAACATAACGGTGCTTTCACTGTTTAATTCTTCAACAAGCATAATTGAAGTCCTATTATTATATGATATGTCAGTACATATCTTACCCTATATTTTATTCTTATGGGTATTGGTGTTGTACAGATTGATGATGATGAAACAGTTACGATGATCGACTTCCCACAGATGGTATCTGTTTCACATCGGAATGCCCAGATGTATGTAGCATATTTTGTTAGCTAATTAAAGACTGCTTTATTCAATATTTACGAGGGTTTTTTTGCAGGTATTTTGATCGAGATATTGGGTGTATCTACAAGTTCTTTAACAAGAGGTTTACCTTATGGACTGAAGCCTCAAGAATTTCAAAATAACAACTTATTTTGCTATTAAACTTTGTCTTCCATTTGTATTAGGTTTAATCTTACAGAGAAAGGTGGACACGATGGGTCTGAATCTGATGATGATGGCAGTGGCAGGCCGTCTTTTCTATCCATTCAAAAGTCTTCTGGTGCCTTGGACAAAGAACTAGCTGCCAGTGGCTTCACCAAAAAAGAGCAGGTTGAGATAGAAAAGGTGGGTCAGATTTTGGTAAAGAACTCATATTGATGTATTCCTCAGTTTGAAGATCTGTATTTTGCTATGAAGGCAGAAGTATTCCATTTTAGGTAGTAAATTGCATACATGGTTCTTAAAATTTGCTCCTGCAAAAACCTTGGTGCCAACCAGTAAGTTGGAATCTTTTTGATCTCCTCGGTCAACCCATTCTCCTCCCTGTTGTATCTTATGAACTTTCGTTACGTGTGCTATCAGTGTTTCTTCTAAACATGAGAAAATGGCTAACAATACAAGTGGTTAGAAGTTAGAACTGCTATTGTGTGGGTGCACGTGAGACTCTGTTTGCACAGTAAATGTTAATATGGGGCATAACCACCTGGGGATCTTGTGACAGTGCACTTTTTGAAGGCAATAAAATTGGACCACAAAACTATGTTAAAATTTCGGATAACCATGAAATGTTCCTTCTCATGTAGAGTTGTATCAGTTGGACATTTAACATCAGCTATTTAGGGGGTGTTTGGTTAGGCTTACTTTTGCCTTTTTGGACTTTGGCTTATAAGCAAAAAAAAAGAGAACCTAATTAGGTTGATTTTGAGTGGATATTGTTGCTTGTTGCAGACTGGTAGTGGTAACATTCTCTTTCTTTCACCTGATTACAGTTCATTGATGAGAATGCTGAAGAAAACGATTCCAACTCAGATGATGATGATGTTGATTCAACATCAGAACGAGAAGGTGAAGGTGGCAATGGTGTGTCTGTTAAAATCAATTCCTTAAAAATAGCAGACCAGGTATTGATCTTCATCCTTAATATTTTGTGAGTTAAATGTGTCTCCAAGCTTTGCCCACTACCAAGCTATCCAGCAGTTGCAGTGTTCTCAAGTTATCAGTTTTTCAACTATATTTTGGGGGATATTTTTCAGGATTCTGCTTGTGTTCCTGATCTTGTCGGGATGGACTCAAATGGACCTGAAACTCTTCCTGATGAGGTTAGTAATATATTCGTACGAATGACTAGGCAAACTTCTCCCTGGATATTGCTTATGTCTGTTTACCTTGCAGCATGCAACAAGCACAGGTCCCAGCGGAGAGAACAAATGGACAAATGCAGTGGCTGATGGCATTGAGGATGCTAAGGAATCGACCAAGTCAGGAAGCGACGAGGACGAGTCATCAGGAGAGGACACTGATGATGAAGATGACGCCATTCTGACAAGGCAGCTGAACAAGCAAAGGAAAAGGGCAATGGCAACTGCTCTTGGGCGGAGAAGGCCTCTCACCTCAAGGAACGCTTACAAGGATAAGGGGAAGGGTACCATGAATTCCAAGATCCAGAAGCAAGCATGCCAATGGTGAATGGTTTCTAGCAGAAGGTCTTATAACCGGTCAAGCCTACAACGGGCACGCATGGGCTGTAAGAGTGTCATGCTGAGTTGTTACAGTTGCATTATGCTTGTGTTTCTGTTCTCAGTTTTGGTTGTTGTACTGGTGCTCCTCCATGAGTAGTTGGAAAACAATGTAATACCGTACAGTATCCTGTATCAACCGCCCAGATCAAGTAGCATCTAACATAGTATATATATTCTCAGAAGGCGGTTTCATATCTCCGATGCAAAATTTTGTCAACTTGGTATCTGCATCAGATTTGCATAGAAGACAATCACGCATTGCTCTATGAACTAATGCAAAAGTTTGCAGCGTTGAACGATGACTTCTTAGAGCAATGGAGCAGACATGAATGTGGTGGGCGGCTTTGATGCTTTTGTTGTCTGTGAAGATGCACCTGCTCTTCTGAAGGTGGCACCCAAAGTTGACATTCTTCCCAGCAACACTGCCAGCCGTGGCACCCAAAGTTGTACCATGCTAATAGGCTAGTGTCTTGATTCCTGACCAATATGTTGGGTAGCTGGTGATGATTCTTGTAAAGGTTGGTTATGTCAATGTTCACACCATGTTAGCTTAGTTGTGTGGCAACTACTCATAGTATATTATCATTGTTGACAATAGCCATAATTTAATCAGTGTTGAGGTCAAGTGAAGTCTATGTACAGACTTTTTGACATTTTTCGTCTGTGCCGAATATTTACTGCCTTTTGGAACAATCTGCAAATGTCCCGATTCCGATGGTTATACACGCTCGTTTCTCCGTGCAGATACTTCGAGATCATACCTGTGTCCAAGTGTGCACCAATGATTGCTAAATAATCGAATGGAACGGAATGCAATCTGAATGTTCAATTCAAAGTGCAGTACAGGTCTCATCTCAGATCTGATCAGTCTCTCTTTGCAGCCGGCCAGAACCAGGTGAGGCCCCATGACCTAGACACACCAACATTTGTAGCCATTAACCATGTGCACAAACAGGCCCTACCAAGGTAGGATCTCAGACTCTAAACACACATTACATTATACTAACATAAAGGGATTAGAAATCACCAGCACTGACAGTGAGGACTGGGGAAGTTGAAGCAATGATGCTCCTTTGGCGATGGAGCTTAGGCTTTAACCAACTCCGTCATGATGCCGCCCATTTTCTCCATTGGCCGGCCGGCCATACGCCGTTGCCGTTGCCGTCGCCGTAGCTTTATCATCCGGTTGTGACTTCGAGGCACCAAACCCGCAGGGCCCTACCCTTGGAAAACACTGTCATGAGCATGTCTAAAAATAGCCGGAAAAAACGATCATCATCATCGCTCTAATCTCCGTAATGATGGGGGTTAGGAGTGATGGATCAGCTCCTCCAAGATGCACTACTTGCAGTAGTAAGAAAATCAGTAATCAGTATGGTATGGGTGCATGATGAGGACTAAAGCAAAGGGTGTTTTTTTGGTAGCTCTCCTCTTGCTGAGCTTCTAGAGAAAATTGCCTTTGGATGTTGTCCTGTACTGGTAGCTCAAGTGATAGATCATAGTCCTATGCTAGAATGCTAGTGAAAGGGCCGTACTACCGACGTGTTGAGACCAGGGTGATCGCCTCTTCTAAAGTAAAAGACAGCTCGAACAAACCAAGTACAAAGCTTGTCTTTCTCTGAATTACTACCGAATCGATGAGCCGTAGTGCGTGGTATATATATGGCCGGTACGCCAAAAATTCACATGATTCGGTTCATTTCATATACAAACAAGATTTTATTTTCCAGGGTCCCAAATGGGGCCTTAGTTACACATGATGATGCTCTCTCTCTCTCTCTCTCTCACATCCATAATTGAGATCGAAAACACAAACAGCACCATCTCGATCGGAATCACGAATCCGAAACGAAGAATTTCCGTGTAGGCGACGACAAGGTGCACGATAAAAGGAATTTAGGTTTCCTCTAAAAAATAAAAGGAATTTAGAGGGGGGAATTATGGTGATAGGATTGGAGTATGTAGAAAGGTGCTTTAGTTGAGGGCGAGTGGGCTCAGTAAAGCGGAGGAAATAAGAGAGAATTAGTGAGGGCATCGGATTCTATTCGCTGCATGCCTGGGAAGGCACATATCCGTTCCTTAACACGGTTTTGCGTCCGTGGTTGAATTCGTTGGGGGCAAGGCAGGCAGGCAGATAGTTCGATTTGAGTTGCAAAAGCGTCCTTTACTGGGGCACCACGTACGTAGACTGTAGCTTAGGGAATCGGTTGGTTCTGTGCTTAAATGGCGGATGGAATAATATCTGGAATTATCCGTATGGTTTTTCTCCATTTGCAGCTCATTGCACGGACAGAATTCAGTAAATTCTATCCATTAGGTTAGTACTATAAAGTATGTTGTTTACTTACCGTCACATAGCGCCTGTAGCTCAGTGGATAGAGCGTCCGTTTCCTAAGCGGAAGGTCGTAGGTTCGACCCCTACCTGGCGCGTCATAGTGTTACATTTTCGTGTAATTTTTGATTTAATCCTTTTTTGTTTCATGATTAAATCCTAACTAAAAGGTTCTTTTTTTCTGGACCACTCGTATAAAAAAAATTGGGCAAAACTTTCACTATCTTTACGCAAAGTTGAGTTTTAGTCGTCGTCCATGAAACGCACACGAAAACTACCCCCTCCCCTAAGAATCTGAAACTCAATTGGAGCATTGTGGTTGGAGACGACCCCATCTCCACACATCTCGCCTCGTGAATTGCACCACGATCAGAATAGTCAATCATCGCTCGCCGCCACCTTGTTTTGAAATTCAGAGCCACTATAGCAGCAGGGACTGACCAGGAGCTTCTGCAGTCAGCACAGGTCAAGTCCACGAAACTGTAAGATGGCACCACGACAGGTGGTTTACATGGTTTGTTATGCTTAAATTTACCCGGGCCGGCCGGGTGGCTGGCTAGCTGCGACGAGCGGCGAAACGGCGCCACCGCGCGGCCATGTCCCCCCACCCACCAAACATAATCACCTCTTTTTGTTAACATACGTAGATCATGTTAAACAATGTAGAGTAGTGGGCGTGTGCGAGGTTTGTTAATTAGTACTGTACAGCTTTGCATCCGATCGATGGTAATAATTAACTCGCATTATCGCAAACCGGCCGGCGATCTCAGTCACCTGCACATGGGTGAGCGCGCGGTAGACGAAGACGACCCGCCTGGCGCATAATTAACAGTCCCCCTACGTGCTTAGCCTTTTGCTTTTTCTTAGCCTTTAGGCACAATCAAAAATGTTGGCTCCATGTGGATGGATGGATGGAAGGATCGATCCGTCTGTATGTAAAGCTGCAAATGAGTCAAGCTCGAGCGAGTTGTAAGAAAATGAAAAAAATTGTGTATTCGAAGGCAATTAACTTCAACGACGACATAACAAAACATTATATATAAATATTTTTCAAACCAAACCAAAGATAATATAAACTGGTTCAAAGTGTGGCTTGACTTGTTCAGTTGTTCTCTCTTAATGGAAGAATGGCACTTGACTTGTGTAGGGACATACCACGTATCAGTAATGGCTAAATTTAATTTGCTACCCTGATTGTCCTTCCAGATTTTGATGCACATAGAAGGAAAGGAAAATCACGTTAGCATATAATTAGATGAAAAAGGAATCTTATAGCCCTTATGCTTTTTGTTGTTGCGGTAGCTAGCTGGGAGGAAAAGAAGAGGGATGAATTCCTCTTTCGTGTGCGTGGAGGTAATGAGGTGCCCCATGTGCGTACAATGGGAGTGGTCGATCAATCAGGTGTGATTTGCTTGTTGAGTGTTATCATTCATCGATGGATGTGCTTACGTACGTGGTGACGGGTAGATGGGATTTCACTCGGGTTTAGTTTAGTGGCAGCCTACTACCGAAACTAGGAGCTAGGGCGGATGATCGGTCGCCTCTCTTGGCTACACGTTGTCACTCTAGCTAGCTAGATTAGCTACGACGGATGGATGGACGTACGTGTAAGTGGTGATGGATGCGATCTTGCACCAGTTTAGTTTGGTGGCACTCGCCACTAGCTAGGTGATGAGAGTTGCTCAGTTGTTGATTGTTAGGGGATGGATGGATCAACGGTCGTCGCGGGCGCGCGCTCGTGCCCTAGCTCTAGGTAGTCGATGTGGTCAGTGTTCTTCTAGCCCGACGCGCGCGTCACGTCAACGGGCGAGCGATGCATCATGCTCCGTCGACGGAAACACGTGTGCTCTAGCTAGCTATACCGTAAACGGCCTGCTCGGGCAGAGAGAAGGAAAGGGAAGATGGACGCGACGGTCGAGCTAGCGGCCGTGCGCACATGCCTAGCTTCTGTTGTGCATCGTATCGCGGATTGGATCATGAGAAGATGGATAGATAGATTATCATGCATGCATGGGGCGTGGACGGACATGCACGAGACATCGATAGATTATCAGCTAGGGAGCAGCGATCGACACGCACCGCGATCCACGTGCGGTGGACGGACACGAGACATCTCGATCTCGCCGGAGAGGCGATCGCGCCAGCCACACGACACATCCCTGCCCTCGTGCAAAGCCGTCGTAGCCAGGGACAACCATGCACGAACATGGCAACGTATGGCCTGCACAGCATTTGGCACAGTGCCGTACGTGCGTTAGTGTTGACGCTGCCTTCACGCCCGTCGGGTCCCGCCTTCGTCCGTCCGACACAAGGACATTTTACATACACTTGGTGGCAACCTCCTAAACCAGTACTTCCTCTGTTTCAATATAAAACGTCAGTCTTATATTGTGGAACTGAGGAAGTAATAGAGTATTTCTTTCCAAACTAGTACTCCAGTAACTTGCAACTAGGCACCTATATCTAACTCGCAGCTGGCCATTGCGCGGTCGACAAGTGTCCTTGTCCCAAACATTAGCCTGATGGTGGAAAAAGGCCACGAGAAATCCATGAGACTCGGGTCGTTTTCTCCTGCAGACCCAGACGGTCCAGCGCAGATCGAGCCCCTACCGTACAGTGGCGACGTGCATCCCCGAACTGTTTCGTGAACTGATCGAGGTCCGCATCGGTGGCCCCGCCGCGCGAATCTCCGAGCCGACCCACGCCAAAGCTGCTAGCTCTCGGGTGTCGAGCCTCGTCATTCCCACCGCCCTGCTCGTCCTCTTCCTACATGCTCACTGGTGGAAAAAGGCCCATTGGTCCCGGTTCCAAAGGGCCTTTGGTCCCGGGTTAATCACCGGGACTAAAGGGTCGGGACTAGAGGGTCGGGACTAGAGGGGGGTGGCCTTTCGTCCCGGGTGTCCACGACCCGGGATGGAAGGGCCTCCACGTGGGCGGGGCGGGGGCGCCCGGGCCGGACCCCTTTGGTCCCGGTTGGTATTACCAACCGGGACCAAAGAGTTTCACTTTTTTTTTTGTTTAGGGTTTTAGGGTTTTTTTTGGGGGGGGGGGGGGGGGGGGGGGGTTAACCAAATGCTTTTTTTTCGGGGATTTTAAATCAATAGGTGCCGTGTCGCCGTGTCGCCGTGTCGTGCCGTGTCGCCGTGTCCGGTGCCGTGTCGTGTCGTGCCGTGTCAGTGGTACTAGCATTAATATTTGATTCATATATACATACATAACGTTTCTCACACGTCGAGATCATGTTTCATATATACATACATAACGTCACACGCCGACATAATGTTTCTCACACGTCGAGATGATGTCAATTACATGTCCTCGGGCAAAACAAAATTTGCCGAGTGAAAAAATTCTCCATCTCTCTTCAGGACCGCGGAGTTAAAAAATCCCGCAATTTCCTCTTGAAGTGCTTTTAGGCGCTTCGATGGTATGAGCTGGTCCCGCATTCTCTCCATCTAGATCAATATGAATATGTGAGTTGTTTATAACTATATATATATATATATGAAATCATAATAAAATAATTTATGGATGGAAGTCAACACAATATGCATGGTAATAAAAAGTGAGAAGAGTGTATACATACATCACGCGTTCTTTGTTCTCTATTCCGCTCTAAGACAAAAGAGCGTATGTACTCGCAAACATAGAATCCACATAAATTTGTCCCAGTATCCTGCCTCAGACACCACTTTACAAAAAAATAGAATTTAATCAAATAATAGTGAAGCTTCATAATGGTATTGAAACTAGAATTAAAGAGTTGCTTTATAATGGAGCAATATATATAGTACTACTTACGTTGGTGGTATAAAAATACAGCTCCGGTTTCCACTCCCCTGGAACGATCTTTATGAACCGTTTCCAAACACTGCCCGCCAATAGAAAAATGATTAAAGAAGTTATTGATTAGTTGATATCTGAAAATGAATGACAGAGGTCGATATAGAGCGATAATGATTGAAATTACATCTGGAGCATATCTTGAATGCGTTGGTACTTTTCCATTGGTTTCCTTAGCGAGTCCATGACTTGAACGACTCCTTGGTCAACTCTAATGATTAGCAGAATCCAGTGGAAACTACGCACGTTTATATGTCAATGACTCATCGGTTACACTAAAGATATGCAAAGCAAAATAGGATGGGTAGAAGGTAACACTCACTTGTTGACGTAAGGAAAAAGTATTTCTCCGCAAGTATTTTGGTTCACTAACCAATTGACCAAGCTATCCTCGGTGGTCTTCCAATTGTATTGTACGGTCACTTCATGAATATAATTTGGGTCAATGAACCCAGTGTCATAGATGCCCTTTTTTCTGCATTCGACAATCATCATTCTACAATACAAAAGAATATAGTGAGATAATTAAAGGCAATGAACGTGCAGAGCTGAAGACTTAATTAAATTGCAGAAATAAATCACTTACAAACAATAGGAACTGACGATGACTTTGTCGAGGGCATCTTGATTGAATAACTGGAATACTTCCGAAACGGAATATATAACAAGTCATCCGTGAAGTAATGCTTTTTCTTATAACTCACCCAGAAAGCTTCATGCCCGGCCGCTGCAGCTTTCTCGTACCAGTGATGCAATCGACGCAATTGGTATGATAGAGAACTGATCTCCTCAGGTCTGACCAGGGACTTCCCGGGTTTATATGTCCATGCATACTGATACTGTTGCTGTGGTTGTACGAGCTGGGCAACTGTTTTAGTTGAGATCACCTTCAGCGGGGATATCGACTTTTTTGCCTGTTCTCCGAGCTGGGCCACTTGTTTCCCGCGTTTTGCAGCATAGAACTGCTCCTTCTTTAGTCGATCTGCCGCCTCCTTGTCCTCCTTCATCTTCTGCTTCTTTAGGAGATAGGCAGCCTTCTTTTCCTCGGCCTCTTGACTAATTGTCTTCAGCATGACACGATCATAGTCATCTGCCAATGGAGGTGACTTTGGCCGGGGATTGCTGAAATTTTTTAGAAATGTCTTAACTTTTTCTGGATCCAGTTTCTCTCTAGGCGGGGGCCGTTTCGGAGCTAACTGTTCTGTAATATGGGCACGCACCGACTCCTCGAGCTCCTCTGGAGTCAAGTCGTAAGGTCTCTTTGGAACAGGCTTTAGCAACTCGCGTTCCGCTCGAGATAACTTATCTGCACGCGTCGACGTGAAGGATAGTTTCCCGCTTTGACGAGAAGGTTTTTTCCCGGGGCGGAATTGAAGGACGGGACGTCGCGCGCGATGGACTCGCGACGGATGGGGCATCGAGGGATGGATCTTCATGTGAGGAGGATATATCTTGGGGGGGTGAATCTTTAGGTGGGGGAGATGGATCTTTAGGCGGGGGAGATGGATCCTTAGGTGGGGGGGATGGATCCTTAGGTGGGGGGGATGGATCCTTAGGTGGGGGGATGGATCTTGCGGTGGGAGGGATGGATCTTGACGTGGGGGGATGGATCATGAGGTGGGGGGGATGGATCATTAGGTGGGGGGGATGGATCTTGAGGTGGGGGTCTGCTGGATCGAGGAGTGAAGTTCGGAAACACGATGTTTTCCTTTTTCCAGAGAGCGATACCCTTCTCGACTTCTCCCAGTGTCTTCTCGCCGTCACCTCCGGGAATGTCAAGTTCCAGATTAGCATATAACGGCACAACTTGATCCACCCCGACACGAGCATAGCCCTGTGGAATCCCTTCGAGATGGTAGCTTGCTCCAGCTGGATTAGGTAAAGCATAGCCGACCGCCACCTTGAAAGACATGTTCTTCATTGACATGTGTAGCTCACAGTCTGACTTCTCCGTGATATCATCCACGGGGTAGTGAGCCGCCGGTTGAAATTGAGAATTTTCTACATGCGTGGAACCCACGCTGCTTTTCCGCTGATCAGATGGGGCGGCTTCTACCTGCAACTGAGATTCATTTTGCTTACTAATTGAGTCGAGTCGCTCCTGCTGCTCATGCACCTTGCGTTCCAGTGCTGATAACCGGTCAGACTCCTGCTTCTTTCTTCTCTGACGGCTTCTATAAGTATCAGCGTCTTCCGGAAACCTTGATTCAAGGTGACACCGCCTCCATAGCCTCGTAATCGTCCAACGTGTTCAGGATTCCCGAGTGCTAGTGTCAGCTCGTCATTCTCTCTGTCAGGGACGTACTCTCCCCTGCGAACTTTATCTATTGCGTCCTCAAGCTGTTTGGTTATATACTCAATTTTTGCCTTCCATTTTCCCTGAGCAATAATCTTTCCTGTCTGTGGGTCCAACCCTGCCCCATGCGCGAACAACCAAAACTTGGACCTCGGGGGCCAGTCATGTGTCTGTGGAATGATCCCGTTATCAAGCAGTCGTGCTTCAAAGGCTTCCCACTTAGGCACGGCAGCCCTGTAGCCACCTGCCCCCAAATGGTGGTGATATTCCTTCTTCGCAGCATTTAACTTATTTTGAACCGATCGGGCCAGAGCGCCCTCCGATTTTCTTTGCTCCACAAATGTGGGCCACTGCTGTTTAATCTTCACTAGTGCTCCAGTGAAATCTGGATCCGTCTCCCCGGCCTTTATATAAGCTTTCCATAAGTTTTTCTTCCAGGTCCGGAATTGTTCGGCCATCTTACTAAGCGACCACTCCTTCACTTTGTCCATCAGGGGAACCGGCAGATCTGGCGGTAGGCTGACCTTTGTTAAGAGCGTGTTCCAACACGATGTTTTTAGCCTCTCCTCGACATAAGTAGCTGGGTTGTTTACATCCTTCGGCTTAATCCACTCTTCAAGGTTGATCGGGACAATGTCCCTTACAATAACCCCGCATTGATTAATGTATTTGTGGCGGTTGTCCATGGGTTCCAAAGGTTCCCCACTAGCACTAACTGTGTTGATCACTATCCTACGACCCTCCTTCAACGGCTTCGTCGGGCCTCGTTTCGGCAATGCAGTAGATGTGGATGATCCGGAGGGCTAAAAGAAAAAAATGGTTCGTTAATAACAACAATATACAACTCAAATAATACATCTAGTGTGATCGATGTACATAGGCTTATTATACCTCGCCAGAGTTTGTAATGGGCACTTCTTCCCCCTCTCTATCATTTTCTTCTTCCTGAACCCCCTCACCGGAATCGTTCAGAAATTGGGAGCCGTCATCTTCGCCGGTGAAGGCATCTTCTTCACCGACAGGCGCGGCCGCACGTCCTGCTATAAAATCCATGATTCGCAGTTCGGCCTCCTCATCTCTGTCGATGTCCATCTTCTGCACAAACCTTTCCGAGTCTGTCGCTTGCTAACCTGGAAAATAAAAACCTCTTTATTCATTGGTCATCAAAGTTATCCGGGGTTAGAGTTTTTTTAAAACATCAGAGTACACAATTCTATCATACAAATAAATATGAAGCCTAAAATTATAGGATTTTGGATAAATATTTATTTACACAAATATGAAGCCTAAAATCATAAATAAATATGAAGCCTAAGCATAGGGAACGTGGTTTTACATCTGAAGCCTCATATGTCAAAGCCATTAGTCAGCAAAAAGAGTGCCTACAAGAACGAAGTAGAAATAAATGCATTGTTCTTGCATTTACCCTTGGTTCTGTAGACAGTCTTCTTGCAAGCATAATGGACTATTCTAATCATCGGCTTGCATTAAGAATAGCCAGGAAGACAACATTATTTCTTTCGGCTGATTAATAACAGCAAAATCAGCTAACACTAAATCATTCCAAATTGACTTAGCAAATTTTTCTAATAACATTTCTAATAAATTTCTAACACTAAAATTCCTAACACTAAATTTCTAGCACTAAATTTCCTACCACTAAATTTCCTACACTACAAAAACAACACAAAAATGTACCTAAACTACACACCTAATTTCTACTAACTAAAACTAACTAACTAAATTACTAACCCTAAAAGCAGCAGCAAATTCAACAATTTTCTAACTTAGCTAAATTTGCTATCATGAGCTTATAAATTGACGTGAGTAATTCCAACTGATCTCAACCTGCACTTATTTTCTCGGCTAGCTTGAATGCATGGATGAGCCGCACGCCTCATATTTGCTAGCTAGCATACTTGTTTAGTGGTGTGTGTGTGTGGGACTGGAAGGTGACAGGAAATTGGATGCGCATACTTTGTGATCATCAAAGATTGGAAAAGAAGTCATAGTATTTCTATATTGTTACTACAGAAAATTAATCCAGTTATCTCAACTAAATGTTGTGTATAAATTTCTTTTATACAATCAACTAAGCATGAATTAATTAGCAGTATGCAGTCTGATGCCACACACACGGGAATGCCAAATTTTGGTTCTGTGCATATTGCACATACCAATTTATGGAAAGGAGGAAATTTCTACATACATGAATTCACTATAAAAAAATCTGACACAAATGCTTGCATCTGTATCCAGCGAGCTAAACAAATTAGAATTATCAAAGAGACAAAAGGAACAAAATCACCACATGATAAGTGCAAAATTTGTAGCAGTGAACATCTAGCAGTGAACAATTAAGTGGAGGAGGGGGGGGCTTACCGGCCGGGCGCGGAGGAGATCGGGGGGGGGGGGGGGGGGGGGGGACGACGGCGGTGGAGCACGACGGGAGCGAGGCGCACGGCGCGCGGAGAGGGAGGACGGCGGTGGCGGAGAGGGAGGACGGCGGTGGCGGAGAGGGAGGACGGCGGTGGCGGAGAGGGAGCACGGTGGCGGAGAGGGAGGACGGCGCGCGCAGAGGAGAGGGGATTCTTCGGTGGCGGAGGGGCGCGCGGCGGCGAAGCAGCGGCCGGGGAACGGAGAGGGCGGACGGGAGCGCGGCGGCGGAGCAGCGATGCAGCGGCGCGTCGGTGGCGGAGGGGCGCGCGGCGGCGGAGCAGCGATGCAGCGGCGCGTCGGAGGAGGAGGGGCGCGCGGCGGCGGAGCAGCCTGGCGGCAGGGGAGAGGGCGCGCGGGGAAAATGAGATCGAATGAGGAAATTTTTGCGGCCGAACCACCCAAATCACCACGAAAGGACCTTTGGTCCCGGTTCCAGCCACGAACCGGGACCAAAGACCCTTTGGTCCCGGTTGGTAACACCAACCGGGACGAAAGGTCCCCCCGGGCCGCGAAAAAATGCGCGCGAAGCCCAGCGGGCCTTTGGTCCCGGTTGGTGTTACCAACCGGGACCAAAGGCCTTTTTTTTCTTTTTTCTTTTTTTGTTTCTATTTCTGTTTTCTAGTTTCTTTTTCTGTTTTCTTTTTCTGGTTTCTTTTTTGTTTCTTTTTCTATTTTCTTTTATAGTTTCTTTTTATTATTTAAAAAGTCATATAATCATTATCTTTTTAATATTTATTTTTCTAGTTTCTTTTTATTATTTGAAAATCATATCTTTTTCTAGTGTCTTTTAAAATGTTTCAGTATTTCAAAATCATTATCTTGTTAATATTTATTTTTCTAGTTTCTTTTTATTATTTGAAAATCATATCTTTTTCTAGTTTCTTTTCAAATGTTTCAATACCTAATTGCCCATGTGGTCATTACGGCAAAGAAAAAATAAGAGAGAAAAAAACAGAAGCCCATTACTACCGGTTGTCATGTGGCTGATCCAACACTGGTTTTGCCCATCCGGAAGCTTGCGCATCTGTCTTGCGTCGTCGTGAGCAGCAAATCTTTTTATTATTTATTTTTCTAGTTTCTTTTTATTATTTGAAAATCATATTTAATTATAACATCTCACCGAATACAAGTCATACAAGGTTTAATACCGAATATTGTTGTTTATCAGAAATGTATATAATTGTTGATAAAAATGCAATTCAAATATCAAATTGTTGATAAAAATGTAATCTACCTTTAGTCCCGGTTCGTGTTACCAATCGGGACTAAAGAAGCACACGGATCGTGTGTTTCTTTCAAGCGCTTGTGAGCCGTTTGATCAGGGGTGTGTTTCTTTTGAGGGCTTGTGAGCTGTTGGATCGTGTGCACACGGATCGTGTGTTTCCTTCGAGCGCTTGTGAGCCATTGGATCAGAGTTGTGTTTCTTTCGAGTGCTTGTGAGCTGTTGGATCGTGTGCACCGAAAAGGCGCGCGCCAAAATACCCTTTAGTCCCGGTTCGTGGCATGAACTGGGACCAATGCCCGCCTTTAGTCCCGGTTCGTGTTACCAACCGGGACTAAAGAAGCACACGGATCGTGTGTTTCTTTCAAGCGCTTGTGAGCCGTTGGATCAGGGGTGTGTTTCTTTACAGCGCTTGTGAGCCGTTGGATCAGAAGCACACGGATCGTGTGTTTCCTTCGAGCGCTTGTGGGTTGTTGGATCAGGGCCTTTAGTACCGGTTCGTGTTACCAACCGGGACTAAAGAAGCTCACGGATCTTCACAGGTACACCTTCTAATCGCCTATAAATAGCGACGTCCCTGCAGCGAAACGGCACACAACGAGCGTCTACCTTTGCCACCGAACCCAATGGTTGGATTTAGCCTACCCGCTGGCATGTTCCCTAACACAAGCCCTCGGGTAGGTTGAATCCAACCACTGGATTAGGGTGACACAATGATGAATTGCCGAGGAGGTGGGAGTGGTGGTGGTGGAAGTGGTAGCCATGCCCCTCGGTCGGATCCAAGCAGCTGCAAGGCTCTGTGATGATCTACAACATTCCCAACACTTTTTGGGACGGTCGTTAGATCATCACAGAAGTCTTGCGGCTGCTTGGATCGAAGGTCGATTTGCGCAAGCTTCCGGATGGGCAAAACCAGTGTTGGATCAGCCACATGACCCTATATGCAAATCATTCGGATTCCCGTCATACAGCCCAACGGTGCATTTGATATGCAGGCACTCACGAGCCACCGTTGGGCTGTATGACGGGAAACCATGTGCTTCTAATCCAACGGCTCACATATCAACGCTCCTTTAGTCGCGGTTCAATCTACCAACCGGGACTAAAGACGAAGAGTTGCCCTGATCTTTTAGCTATAAATACCAAACATGATCGAGGAGGAGATGAAGAACAAGAGTACGGCAACAGTGGAGAAGAAGCTAGTCAAACTAGTCCGGAAGGCAAAGACCGAATACAAATCATTCGGATTCGCCTGCATACGTCCAACAGTGCATTTTATATGCAGGCACTCACGAGCCACTGTTGGGCTGTATGCAGGTGAAACCGTATGTTTTGTTCTATATCTAGGAATCCTTCAGTTCATCGACCGAATACAAGTCATACAAGTCATTTGATATGCAGGTAATAACAAGTCAGGTGAAACCGTGTGCATTTGATAAAAGGTTTAATACATTATTACACATCACCACCAACATCCCTATCTAGTGTGTGTCCCTTTCTTCTTCGTGTGTGTCCCTTTCTTCTGATTGCGCCGCAACCATGGACAATCTTCATCATTCAACGCGATGGTTGGGTCAGTTTTAACCGTGAAGGGGGGAATTTCATGAAAATTATTGTAATCTTCCGACATGTCCGTCTTGTCCTCCACTCCTACGATGTTTCTTTTTCCTGAAAGAACTATGTGTTGCTTTGGCTCATCGTATGATGTATTCGCTTGCTTATCTTTTCTTTTTTTCGGTCTGGAAGACATGTCCTTCACATAGAAAACCTGAGCCACGTCATTGGCTAGGACGAATGGTTCGGTGTCGTACCCAAGATTTTTTACATCCACCGTAGTCATTCCGTACTTCGGGTCTACATTTACCCCACCTTCCAGGTTGAACCATTTGCACCTGAACAAAGGTACCTTGAAAGAAGGTCCATAGTCAAGTTCCCATATCTGCTCTATGTAACCATAATATGTGTCCTTTTTCCCATTGTTGTTTGTTGCATCAAAGCGGACACCACTGTTTTGGTTGGTGCTCTTTTTATCTTGGTCGGCCGTGTAAAATGTATTCCCATTTATCTCGTACCCTTGAAAAGTCAATATAGTCGACGATGGTGCTATGGCCAACAAGTATAATTGTTCTTCAACAGTGTTGTCATTAATGAGACGTGTTTGCAACCATCCGCTGAAAGTCTTCATGTGTTCTCTTTCAATCGATTCTCCAGGCTGCTCCGGGCATTTAGAGCGTAAAATATTCATGTGTTCCTGGATATACGGAGCCACCAAGATGGAATTATGTAGAACTGTGTAGTGTGCTTGATTGAAAGAATCCCAGTCCTTACACATTATTGCTTTCTTTCCTAGCGTGCCTATTCCACGCAGTCTCCCCTCATGGCGCGATTGTGGAACACCGATCGGCTTAAGGTCAGGAATAAGGTCAACACAAAACTCAATTACCTCCTCTGTTCCATAGCCCTTAGAGATGCTTCCTTCGGGCCTAGCACGGTTATGAACGTATTTCTTTAAGACTCACATGAACCTCTCAAAGGGGAACATGTTGTGTAGAAATACAGGACCGAGAACATTAATCTCTTCGACTAGGTGAACTATGAGGTGCGTCATAATATTGAAGAAGGATGGTGGGAACACCAACTCGAAGCTGACAAGACATTGGACCACCTCCCTCTGTAAACCTGGTAGAGTTAATGGATTGATCACCTTCTGAGAAATTGCATTGAGAAATGCACATAGCTTCACAATGGGTACTCGAACATTTTCCGGTAGAAGCCCCCTCAATGCAATCGGAAGTAATTGTGTCATAATCACGTGGCAGTCATGAGACTTTAGGTTCTGGAACTTTTTCTCTGCCATGTTTATTATTCCCTTTATATTCGACGAGAAACCAGACGGGACCTTGATACTGCTCAGGACTTCAAAAAAGATCTCCTTCTCTTCTTTGGTAAGAGCGTAGCTGGCAAGACCTTGATACTTATCTGGATTCAGGTGGTCGTCTCGTTCGTGCATACGTTGGTGGTCCTGTCGTGATTCCGGTGTATCTTTTGTTTTCCCATACACGCCCAAGAAGCTTAGTAGGTTCACGCACAGATTTTTCGTCACGTGCATCACGTCGATTGCAGAGCGAACCTCCAGTATTTTCCAATAGGGTAGCTCCCAAAATATAGAGCACTTCTTCCACATGGGTACGTGTCCATCAGCGTCATTCGAAACAGATAGACTGCCAGGACCCTTTCCAAAGATTACTTTTAAGTCCTTGACCATGTCATATATAACATCACCATTAGGTAATTTAGGATTCGTCTGATGATTTGGCTCACCTTTGAAATGCTTGCCTTTCTTTCTTACGGCATGCCCTTTTGTAAGAAATCGCCGATGCCCCAGGTACACATTCTTGTTTCCCATATGTATACTTTCAGTCTCACCTAAACAGTGCGTGCATGCATTGTATCCCTTGTTTGACTGTCCTGAAATGTTACTAAGTGCAGGCCAATCATTGATGGTTACAAACAGCAACGCTCGTAGGTCAAATTCCTTTTGTTCGTGCTCATCCCACGTAGGTACACCTTCGTCACGCCACAACTGTAAAAGTTCTTCAACCAATGGCCTCAGATACACATCAATGTCGTTGCCCGGTTGCTTCGGGCCTTGGATGAGCACTGGCATCATAATGAACTTCCGCTTCATGCACAACCAAGGAGGAAGGTTATAAATACACAGAGTCACAGGCCAGGTGCTATGACTAGAGCTCTGCTCCCCGAAAGGATTAAAGCCATCTGTACTTAGCCCAAATCTTAAGTTCCTTGCGTCAGCTGCAAATTCCGGGAACTCCCTGTCGATTTTTCTCCACTGCGACCCATCGGCGGGGTGTCTTAACATCAGGTCTTTCAAACGGTCTTCTTTGTGCCATCGTAACAACTTTGCATGCTCTTTGTTTTGGAACAAACGTTTCAATCGTGGTATTATAGGAGCATACCACATCACCTTGGCAGGAACCCTCTTCCTAGGGCACGGCTCACCCTCAACATTACCAGGGTCATCTCGCCTTATTTTATACCGCAATGCACCGCATACCGGGCATGCATTCAAATTCTCGTACTCCTCACCACGGTAGAGGATGCAGTCATTGATGCATGCATGTATCTTCTGCACCTCTAATCCTAGAGGGCAGACAACCTTCTTTGCTTCGTACGTACTGGGGGGTAATACGTTATCCCTTGGAAGCATCTTCTTTATTATTTTCAGCAATTTTTCAAATCCCTTGTCAGATATACCATTCTCTGCCTTCCATTGCAGCAATTCCAGCGTGGTACCAAGCTTTTTCTGGCCATCTTCGCAAGTTGGGTACAACAATTTCTTGTGATCCTCTAACATGCTCTCCAACTTCAACCTCTCGTTTTCAGTTCCGCTGTTTATCTGTGCATCAAGAATGGCCCGACCAAAATCATCATCGTGCTAATCAACAATGGGCTCTTCTTCAGCTTCGTCTTCCCCCATTGCAGTATCACCGTCTTCGGTGAACATAGGATAGTTGTCATTATCCTCTTCTTCTTCATTTTCTTCCATTATAACCCCTCTTTCTCCGTGCTTGGTCCAACAATTATAACCGGACATGAAACCATGCTGCAACAGGTGGACGTGAATGGTTTTTGAGGTAGAGTAATCCTGCGTATTCTTGCAGACGCTACATGGACAAGAAATAAAACCATTCGACGGCTTGTTTTTCTCAGCCACACGGAGAAAATAATGCATGCCATTAATATAGTCGGGAAATCGTCGGTCACTATACATCCATTGCCGGCTCATCTGCATTATATAAATATATCAAAAACTATTGCACTACATCAAGAGTATATAATAGTGACCAAATTAGTTAATACAAGTTCATCACATTAAAACCAAAGTAAAGTAATTGTAATGCATAGTCCTCATAAAACATACATTAATTGAAACTAACATACAACTATCTAAATAATTTAAATCCAACACCAAATGCGATCAAAATCGCAACTAAGGTAACTACTGAACCAACAACATAATGGTACCAAGCCTCCTGACTAATGGAATATTTTCTAATCTTTTTAATCTTCAAGCGCATTGCATCCATCTTGATCTCATGGGCATGTGCGACGTCGGCAAGCTTGAACTCGTGTTCATCGATGATGTCGGCAAGCTTCAACTCCAATTTCATCTTCTCTTCTAGGCATTGCAGACGAAGATCTTCACTTCTTTCCAATTTTGCTTTCAAATCATTGTTTTTTTTTACAAAAAACTCGACAATAGGGTCGGTTGGAATTTCCGGTTCAACTACCTCCTAGATAAAAGTTTCTATGTCAAGTTGGTAGGTATAGTTGTTTTAAACACGAAATGAAACAAATAGTTATGAAAATATACCACATCCGAATCATAGACCGGACAAGGGCCGACGGGGGCGGATATCAAAACCATGACACTATACATATAAAAAAACATAAGAAAAATATACAAGAAATAAATATGCTTTTAAATCATACATATCATTTTTCTTAAAATAGAAGATAAAGAAAAAAAGCTCACCGAGGTGGTGCCGGTGACGGGACGACGCGGGCTATCGACGGCGGTGAGGACGGGACGACACTAAAATCCACAAATAATAAATTAATTTGAGCTCAAAATGCATATAAAAAATTAAACTCTCTAGCTAGGCATTTCATCAAACACCTTGCTTGCACTACAAACCATAAAATGAGCTAAACTAGCAATGAAATGAGCTAAAGTTGCAACTTCGGAGAAAAGGATGATGTTGCTAACCCTTGAATATATGGGTGCCTTCAATCCTCACAAATGGTGAAAAAAAATGGGGATTAACTTGAGTGATGGAGTGGAAATGGAGGAGAAAATGTTGATGAACTCAAGCTAAAAATGGTGGTGGAGCTCGGGTGGAAGATGATATAGGCAGGGACAGCCTTTGGTCCCGGTTCGTGGCTGGAACCGGGACCAAAGGGTGCCTGCCGGGGGTCCCACGGCTGCTGCCGCATGTGCAGATCCTTTTGGTCCCGGTTCCAGACACGAACCGGGACCAAAGGGTGCCTGCCAGGGGACCCACGGCCGCCGCGGGCACGTGCGGACCCTTTGGTCCCGGTTCCAGCCACGAACCGGGACCAAAGGTCCCAATTGAACCGGGACCAAAGGTCCCCGGCGCCCCGGCCGATGGAACCGGGACCAATGGGGGCATTGGTCCCGGTTATTTAATGTGCCGGGACAAAAGGGCAGAATGGAAGCCCTTTTTCCACTAGTGGCTGCTCAATTGCTCATCTATGTCTGCCCTTACATTAGGGCATCTCCAGTCAATACAGCGTCCGGATTAGGTCCAGACCGCCGCCGGCCTCCTCCTCCTCGTCCTAGACGCGACTAGGACCCGCCTCATGGTCGTCGGCGGCGGTGAGGTTGAGGAACGGCGCCCCGGTGATCGCCGCGTGGTCCTGCAGTGACCACGCGCAGGCCGCCTTCTCGTCCAGCGGCGGGACGTCGTTGAGCGACTCCTGCAGCACGGCGGCGAGCCCGGAGATCTCGCCGTCGGGGTTGAAGAGGCTCTCCTGCGCGGCGATGAGGTCCCCGTACTCCGTCTTCACCTTCTTCGGCGGCGGCGGAGGTGGAAGAGGGCGTCGGCCGCTGGACGGGGCGTCGCGGATGACGATCCCGCCCCCGCTCCGCCCGGCGCGTCTCGCCGGGGTGCGCAGCTCCTCCTTCACCTCCGGCTTCGGGGTGAGGAGCGCCGACGTGCCGCGGGAGGAGGAGGACCCCGAGCCGGACGACGACGACGCCGTCCTCCTCGGCGCCCAGCGGTGGGAAGGAGGAGGTGGCGGTGGCACGAAGGCCGCCGACGGAGTGTACAGGGGTGTGCCGTTGGCGATACACCCCAGCACGTACTCCATCGTGCGCCCCGGCACGCTCCAGAAGGCCCACCGGCCGGCGGCGTTCTTGTCGCGTGGCGGGGGCGGCGGTCCTTCGCCAGTCCACGTCGTCATCTCCTCGTCGTGGATCTGGCGGAGTGCGACCTCGAACCGGGGGTAGTTTGCCGGTCGCGGCTCCCACTACGGGTCGTTCCGCTCCTCATTGGTGAGTGCGCCCCAGTAGTACCGATAAATCGCCTGCCGCCAATTGCGGCTCGTCGGCGTTGGGGCGTCGTTCGAAGCCGCTGGGCGCTCGCATATCCGGCGGTGCGGGGTAGCCGGCGCTGTAGAGCGCCTCCGCCTCCTCCTTGAGGAGCGTGTGCGAGCGCCATCCATTGGCGGCGGCGGCCGGGTTGCGCGACATCTCCGGCGATACGATTTTGGGAGGCGAGAGGAGAGAGGAGAAGCAGTGGGGTTGGGTGTGAGTTTGGACCGGGGGGGCGAGGGTTTTAATCGCCGGAGAAGCGGTGGGCGGCGGCTTCGAACGACGCGCTGCATTGACACCGCCGCGACATGGAGCCGGTGAGCGACGGGACGCCTCGCTGCCTCGCCATGAATGCGTTTGACCGCGGCGGTTCTGCGTCTGTGTCAATGACACGGCTGGCCCACCCGGAAGCACGAACTCTCCACTACTATTTAACTTAAAATTAGTCAGTACTTCTCAATCTACCTTCATAGCCATTATATGAAGTTTTTCCCGTCCTTTTTTTACTTGTACGAATCTAAGTTTTTAGAGCAAATGATTAATTATTGGTGTTTCATAGTTATTTCCAATCCTTGGAGAAAATAGAAAAATCGTGTTCACATATATCTCATTTTTCATCTGTAAGATATCAAATCAATGTTTTTTCTTTCATACATAATATTTTACTTGCAATTCTAAACAAAAAAAAGTGCCATGGGCTCAAAAAAGTTACCTTAATTGGTATTACAACTATTAACTAATATGATCTAAGAATTTTTTTTCTCCTTTGCAACCAAAAAACTTCCACCGCGTTCTTGAATTTTTTTTGTAAATATTTCTTTCTATTTTTTTAAATAGCAGGATCAATGGACCTCGGAAGCACGAAATCTCCACTACTATTTAACTTGAAATTAGTCAGTACTTCTCAATCTACCTTCATAGCCATTATATGAAGTTTTTCCCGTCCTTTTTTTACTTGTACGAATCTAAGGTTTTAGAGCAAATGATTAATTATTGGTGTTATTTCCAATCCTTGAAGAAAATAGAAAAATCATGTTCACATATATCTCATTTTTCATGTGTAAGATATC